>OX439133.1:35538191-35718191 GCA_949318235.1 Ecdyonurus torrentis
CAATATCTAGTGATCAATAATAATTATTGATCAATAATTAGTGCTCAATAATAAGTGCTCAATAATTAGTGCTCAATAATTAGCGATCAATAATTAGTGATCAATATTTAGTGCTCAATAATTAGTGCTCAATAATTAGCGATCAATAATTAGTGCTCGAAGGATACAAATAGTGCTAGTGAAATATAAATGTCATAGCAAAAAGCAAACGTTAAAAATCAGTGCCAACTTTTTACTTTATGCAAATGATAACTAGCACTAATTATATTCCATTAATTAATAATATTTGAGTGATAATTTGTCAGAACGTTTCATCGAGTTAGGCTATTTTGTCTATACTGACTTGCATTACATAGTCTACTTAGAACTCTGGTGTACCACGCCTAAATACAATAACAACGTTTTTACACTCATCATATTGTTCAGCATATTTCAACATATTATTAGGAAAATTTATTGCTAAAATTTGAAAAATGTGATATTTTAGCTTTAAAAAAAACAACATTCATGAAATGCATACCTTAAAACCATAGTCCACATAAAACAACATGTGCTTTTCAATGAATAAACAAGAAATGGGATCTTTAAAACTGATGACAATTTTTACCAGAATGTATATATACTAATACTAATACTCCTACTACTAATAATAATTATAATAATATTACTAATACAAATATTATTATTTTTAATATTTTTATTTCTTATATTATTGTATGAGATAGGTGGTTGGTTGATTATGTTTTAGTTTGTACTCTTTACACTACTTGTTTCTTACTATCTAGCGAAAAGAATATGAGAACATTATCTAGTGGTTATAAAGAATTTTAATTAATAAATTCTCTTGGATTCAATCATAGCATTTATCGTCCTTCTTGAATAAAATAATATATCAAATGCTGCATAATATTATAATGGTATTGACAGAAGTCGTATTATTAACCAGGATTAATGTGAAATACTAGTGGACGTGAAGAATTAACACTAACGTATGTTACGTTTTTGTGTGAGTCAGATTTAATGCAAATTTTCATGAGATCACGATCATTTAATTAAACTGATCGTTAATTAAGGCAATGTAATGTTGACTATCATTTGTAGTTGCTTTTTTAATTCAGCAATTAGCTTGAGTGATATATTTTGTATAACATGTGTATTGTGTGTGGAGGATGACAGATGTGAATCAAAGAAATTTTATCATGAACGTCAAAACATTTTATTTAAAATATTTTATACGTTTTAATATTTTCAACTTTTTAAAACGATTTATATGTATGGACATTAAACATGTTAACTTTTATCAGTGATCAGAAGTGTTTGTGGGAGTTGATTAGAAAAATATTTTTAACTGTATTATGTTGAATATTAAGTTTTAAATATATAATTGTCATTTTGTATTTATCGTCTTAAAACATATTAAAACCGATAAAAATAACGTTTAACCATTCTAACTGCTGTTATGATTCAGTTAGATGTTTCAAAAATAGGATGTAAGGATGATAACACAATGTTTAAAGATAGTAAAATAGGCCTTATAAAGTTTACCTCATCGTATACAAATAATCCACATAAGTATCACAAGCATTAATTTTACACAGTGAAAAGTGAAAATTAAAATACTGCAAATTTTCTTTATAATATTGTTGTGGTAATTTTTATTGATGCTGTAATTGCATTATCATATGATAATAAAACAGTCTATAAACCGTTCTAGAAAATAATAAAAACTTATATAAAATATTTGAAATGAGATGTTTGCACTGCACGTCATGTCATAAATCACAACAATGCAGCAGAATATTTTAATAACAACTAAATCCTCTTAAATATGTATAAACTTTGGCTTTATTTTGTCTGCATCACTGTCTAAACATCAAGTCAAATATTTATTGTCTGATTTATTTAAAGTTTTAATAAACGTACGTAGCTTATACTTACAAGAACTAACCATGCTGCAATGTTGTTAAAATAAAAGCAATTTATATTGGCTTATGGCCTTTCAATGCAATCAGATGGAGATTTCAATTGACGCAAAGCTACATCTAAATACATGTTATTCCCATGTGCCAATTGAAATTCATTTTTTTAGTAAAATGACTTTAGAATGTGTTTTTCCTTTAAATGATTTCTATTGACATATGTAGATAACATGTATTTAAATGTAGTTTAGTGTCGACTAAAACCTACATCTGATTGCATTCTGTGGCCAAAAGTCAAGAGAAATCAATTGTTAGTGGCAGCAGTGTACACAGACAAAACTAAATCTGTAGTAAGCATGCTGGCACATTTGCAGCCACATGTGTTCAATACAACATAATCTGTGCTATATTTTACATTTACTGTCTTAAATATCATCAACATTATGTGGTACAGCATAATTATCTGTCTTGTTCTTGTTTACCAACATTTATATTATGTTGTATCTCAATTATGTGAGACAAAACAAAGTTAATAGCAAAACAATATATTATAAAATTCTAGTAATCATTATAAGTAACAAAAATATAGTATATTATTATAGCCATAGACCAAATAAAACAATATGTGCTTTTTAATGAATAAACACGAAATGGGATTTTCATAGCTGATGACAATTTTTACCAGAATGTTATTGTAGCCCCACGAGAGAGCGTGAAAATACTGTAAAGCATGCAATTTGCGTGAAAATTCATGTTTATGACGTCAGAAACATGTAAAAATTAGAATGAAAATGTTGAGCATGTTGCATTAATTGAATTTTCTGATCACTTCTACAGGGCTACAGTTGGGTTTTGAGACACACTAACATTATTTTTGTAAATCCCATCAAGTGTTTTGTGATATAAATGCTTGTGTTTTTCTCCGGTCTATTCCTTTAATAATAATATACTATATTTTTGTTACTAATAATGATTTATTATATAACTGTTTTTATATACTTTAAATTTTAAATTTATATATTTCATATAAACACTTTTTAAATAAGCCTTGAATATTATATTTTGTATTTACGTTGTGTGGGTAGGAGAACTGAAAAAAATAAAAGAATTTTGATGTTGACCTTCAAAATATCATATTTAAACTATTTTTTACGGTTTTATTATTACTATTTAAATGTAGTTTTATTTGTGTTATTTAAGGTACTACTTTAGGGTAGCAATGTTGTCGTAAAATTTAATTTAATATCACTTTTTAGGTTCATAATGAATCAAGGAACAATTCTCTATACTCCAAAAAGTTTCGGCTCAAATCAAATCTTCCGCAAATTAGCATTAAAAGTCGTTGGGATACGCCCCCTTTAACACGCAAAACATACAAAACTTCAAGCTCCCCGTGTGCAAAATTTTTCTTGACCAACTTCTAAACAAAAAATACTAGTGTGTTCTATAGATCAAGTTTTAATGAATTTGACTTTTTAAACGATTTTTACGAGACATTTATAGAGAAAAAAATTAATGAAGATTGCATATTCACATTAACATGGGTCAATTTGCGATAATTTTTTTCTCGGCAGATTCGTTCTAGAAAAATCTGAAAAATCATTTTTCATTAAAAATCAACACAAAAACAAGCTAGTATTTTTTTTTAACCGCTGAAAAAATTTTGAAATTGTTCAAAATTAGGGTCCAACTATAGATTCATTAGCATTAGGGGGCGGGGCACTTGCGATACTTTGACGCTCTGTTGCGACGAGAGTTTTTAAGATAGATTTTTTTTTATTTCATTTTTGGGTACACCAGCCTTAACTTAATTTAAAGTCATAACAAAAAAATTTCACTCCTACCCTAAAGTAGTACCTTAAGAAAATATTTTTAGTAAATTATTTTAATACTCCAAATATATTTTTAATTTTTTTATTATTATTCTCTTAATTTTTGTATAAAATAATTATAATTTTATTTTACAATTTTTTTAGTTCTATTTATTGTACATATTTGTGTAATATAAATTTTATTTAATTATAAGTAAGTTTTAAATCTAAAGAATTACCATATTTTTATATAAATTTAATTAACACAATCAATCTTTATTGATATAAAATCAGAATTTTCAAATCTATTTATTATGTACGTGTGATGTCCGCTACTGGTGGATGTTGCTAAATAGTTGTGAAGTAAGATGCATCTGAAATATTGCTGAAATTTTGAAAATGAAGCAAATTAAAAATATAAATAAATAAACTAAGTTGCGATGGCCCCTGCATACTTATGCAACTTTGTCAACGCATTTGTATAGCAGTTTGCCTACGTGGTATGATAAAGGGGCTAGTGTTTCTCTCTCTCTCTCTCTCTCACACACACTCACACAGCCACAAATTTTCTTTCTTTCTGAACTCAATTTCTTCTTCTGCCCCCTAAATATTAAAATAAAATTTTCTTTAATTTTTCTTTATTTTTTTATTTTATGTTAAAGGCCTAGTCAAACCTGTGACACCAAACTTAAGTACACGAACTACCTGTAGAGCTTGCAATTTTAAAGGCAGTCACTTCAAGTGGCACTTAAGTAGCGCAAACATCAGTGAAGGCAAACAAAAATATGCAAACATATAATGGCGAGATTTCATAGTATATAATTATAAAACTCTTACTAAAAAATATGAAATACTACATCTAACTTTTCGAAAAGTGCACAAAATATGAAGAAAAAATTTGTGGCGGATAAGCTATTTAGGTATAGACTGACCAAGAAATTAAAATATCTGTCATTTTGATTGACAATACCCTGTAAGACGAATAGAGTAGAGGAGGCTTGACAGACAAAATATAATGTATAATTAGGGGTGCATCATCTTAGTCCAGCAGGTAGTAACCTTTTTGCTTGAGAGCCATGCTTTTTAACAATAAGTTAACCTTTGATAACTGTCACATTCAAAAATTGTAGTTTTGAGTCGTGATATTAATGATTATCTGTTTTTATATAAGCTGGTGAATAACCTAGTCGATGCACCATCAGTTCTTCAATTACTTAATTTTAACGCACCTACTCGCATCAATAGACAACTCAACCTATTTAAGCCTAAATTTTGTCGTATCAATATTGCGCACTTTAGTTTTGGCAACAGAGTGCAATGAAATTATACAAATCTTGTCAGCAGTTTGCAATGTAGTGAGCTTGACTTATTTCATATGTCACTGTCTATATTTAGGCACAATTTAAATCACAATCTTTTTTAAAATATGCTTTATATGCTGATTTTGTTTTATATCGTCCATGCCGTGGTCCGACCTCCCTCCAGACGTATCTTTGCATGCGTTTGGAGGGAGGTTTGATTGAGGCATGGACGATGTGTCTTTTATGTTTGTTTTGTCTTTTTGTATTGTTTTGACTCTATTATATTCAGTGTATTTGGACTTGCTCTGTTGCTGAATAAAGAACTAATTTGAATTTGAATTTGAATTTGTGTCACTAGCCATCAAGGCATAAAAATTAGATAAAAAAGTAGTTATAATAATTAGAAAAATACGAAAATTAAACACTTAATTCTTGTAGAACGTATTCTTATAATTGAAATTTGAAACCGTGTAATTCTTAAAATTTATCATGAAATGAAAATATTGCAAACCAAGAAAAAAGAGAATGATGTTGTACCTCTCTTTGTTTTACAACCATGGAATGTTAGAACTAAATTGTTGTACCTGCATACATGCGCTCTCCTCCATGTTTAATATCACAATTGGTCCAGATAGGCAAACACTGAAAAACATATTTATGTGTCTCTTTTATTTGAAACTACATACACAAACGTAGAACACCTAGAATTAATACCTATAAATATTTATCGACTTAACTTTTTTTGAAATTATTATATTATACTATATATAAATATATTTTATGAACTTTTGTTTTTTACTTGAACAAAATTTTAAGTATTATAATATAAGAAGCTAATATCATAATATGTGTTGTCAAATTAAGTTCTCACCTCACTTGACGGGATGCATCGTTACATGAAAGTAATTCAGAGATTTTTTTGTGTAATTATAAATAATATCCTACTGCTAAAGAAACTAATATAGAATTTGTCCTGACAGAGTACATCGTAACATGAAAGTAATGTTGAATGTTTTTGTGTGTATAGTTGTGGATAATTTGCAATATAAAAAATAAAAGATATATACAATTTATAAACACCAAAAAATGGACGCTTTTTAAAAAGATACGTAATAAAATTCAATGTCCTCGCTTGCAGTCGGCACAGAATGCTAATGTACGGTCTTTGCACAGAATAATTATGCTCGGAATAATGAATTACGTAATTTATGCTGCATTTATGTTATTATAGCATAAATTATACTAAATTAGAACCACAAAACTAATTGTGCTGAAAAATATTAATTTTTAAGCTGTTTTAACATAGTTATTATGCATAATAATAATAATAATATCGGACAGAGCAGTAGAGGCAAACAGGCCAGATTTGGTTCTGTTTGACAGACAAGCTCAAACAGCGATAATCATTGATGTTGCTGTTCCTCTGGACAATCATGTAGTTACTACAGTTGCTGAGAAGAAGAGGAAGTATCAGCCGCTTTCCATTGAGTTGACGGATATGTATCGGCTGAGAAGTGTTGAAATTGTCCCTGTAGTGGTTTCTGTGAATGGTCTGGTTAGCAAGGATTGGTTAAAATCAAGAGAAAAGTTAAACCTCGAGCACAGGCATTTACGTGTCATGCAGAAAGCTGCAGTTCTTGGCACAGCTAACATCGTGCGCAAAGTGCTTAGTTTGTGACCCCTCTGTATACCATCTGCAGTTTCTGATATAATTGGTACTGGATTATTCTCACCTTCACCTTGAATCAAGTAGTATTCCGGTGTTGGTGTTACACAAGAAGAAAGAAAAGAACTCATAATAATAAATAATTCTGATTTAAGTAGCAGTTTGCCTACTTGGTATGGTGTGAGGAGCTGTTGTCTCTCTCTCTCTCTCTCTCTCTCTCTCTCTCTCTCTCTCTCTCTCTCTCTCTCTCTCTCTCTCTCTCTCTCTCTCTCTCTCTCTCTCTCTCTCTCTCTCTCTCTCTCTCTCTCTCTCTCTCTCTCTAACACACACACACACACACACACACACACACACACACACACACACACACACACACACACACACACACACACACACACAACTTTTCTTTCTTTTTGAATTCAATTTCTTTCCCTGCCCCCTACTTATTAAAATTAAATATTCTATTATTTATTCTTTATTTATTTTTATATTTTTTTAAAGGCCTAGTCAAACCTTAACACCAAACCTAGATACATGAACTACCTGTAATGCTTGCAATTTTAAAGGCAGTTGGGTCCCTTCAAATGGCACTTACGGTAAGTAGCGGAAACTACAGTGAAGGTACACAAAGATACGCAAACCCTTATTGCATGATTCATTACTGAAATAAAAAAATGGAAGAAAAAAAACTATATAAATATAAACACGGTAATAATTACTTTATTATTCACCTAAATAAAAAATAACTAGCGGGTAATTACGAAATATTTGCAAGAGATTATAAAGTCAATTTAAAGGTCATGAACTTGAGATAAAAATGTTTATAATTTTATATATAATATAAATTATGATCTTTGACACTAAAATTAGATTGCAATAAACAAGACAGCACAGATGTGAACAAAAAAAAAAAAAAAAAAAAACACTGTGGCGTGTAATCCATTTAGGTAAAGTACATTTTATGAAGCAAAAGTTGAAGTATTTTACGTCATTTAAAACATTGTACTATGATTTATAGTTATTGTTTTTTAAAAACTAGTGTTATCGATATATTATCGTAATCGCTAATTTAAAAATAGCGATATAGTTATAATGTGATGATCGTATCGTTATCGTTATAGAGATTTTGAGTATCGAACCCAAGACTTGTAACACTCTGTGAAGATATATCAGGTGCCAGCTTGTCTATGATGAAACACACTACACATTCAAATTTACAATTAAATACAGATTAACAGTCTTGGGTTCGATACCCAACATTTCTTAACGATAACGATACTACAATTTAGCCTCACACTATAACGTTATCGTAACTTTTAAAACGGTCGCTTACAATTACGATATACTGTATCGATAATCATAGTGCTATGTTTTTATTAAACTTAAATAATTGAAATCTTGCTTCATGACTGCACTATACCTACAATAATTACCAGCCTTATTTATATATTTTACTTTTTAACATATTAACATTTTGATTTTGATTTTTTTTTTTTTTTTTTTTTTTGCACTTTTCATATTTCTCCTAAATTTGAAGCATCTGTAATGGAGCGCAGGTAAGAGATGCTTCAAATTCGGGAGAGGTGGAGAGCGCAGATGTTCTAAATTTGAGGTGCGCGGAGACTATAGATAGTTCAGTTTTCCGCGGAGCCATCGATGGGCTCATGTTAACAGTTAAAAAATCTAAATAAAAATCTAGCATGGTAACCCCACATATTTTTTATACATTTTTAAAGATACGGGATCTTAATGTAACACTGCAAAATTTCAGATTTTTTTTTCAATTTTTTAGTTAAATTCCGCAGTACTTGATTTCCCACCTTTAGATAACAATAATTAACTAATAACGAATTTTTTTTAACGATAGGTTAGAAAATAATATTTTTTTTTACAATTTATCGTTATTTAGATAAAAAAAATGGACGATGTTATTGACGCATTACATTACGATACTATTGCTCCAAAATTATGAAATAACACACTTACAAATTCAAAAAGTGCAACCTAAAAAAAAAAAAAAATTGTGGTGGGTTATTCATTTAAGTAAAGTACATTTTATGAATTAAGATTTAATATATTTTACTTCAATAAAAACATTGTGTTATGATTTATAGTTATCTTTATTGAAAACTATTGTTATATCGATATACTATCGTAATCGTACGCAATGTTTTAAAACTGAATGTTTTTGAACTTAGAACTGAATGTAGAGATTTATTTAAAATGTTAACAATAATTACTGTTGCATGTGTTGATATACTTGAATGTTCAATGAAAGTAAAACTAAATTTACCATACTTCACTAGTCATAGAATAAATCACAGCCACATTACAAGAAATGTGTAATAAAAAATTACATGTATTTATAAAAAACTGAAATATATAATAGAGGACCTTACCCAGGATGTTTGCAGATTTATAATAATCTACGTACAGATATTAGTAGAGAGCGCAGAAATAGTTTTTCAACTATTTGCGTTTCGGGTGCTATTTTAATTATTTAAACAGATCCATTATATTGTGACCTTTTGACCCAATCTAAAAATCACCTGTATTCACCTATATCATGAAAAACAACTATTTCAACATTTTAAACCTAATTTTAAATTATTTGCACATTTTTCTCATGATTTCGTAAAAACTTGTACATTTCTAAGAAAATTTGAAAAAAAGTTTAAAAAAAATTGAAAGAAACAAAATGTTTTTTTTTTATTTTAATTTTTTCATTTTTTTTTAATTTCCTTAGAAATGTACAAATTTCCAACAAATCATGAAAAAGATATATGAAAATAGTTGATAAATAGGTGAAAAATGTTGAAATTGTGGTTTTACATGAAAGTATAATAAAATAAAAATCAACTATTAAATCAACTATTTTTTAAACATCACCTATTTTACCTCCTATTTTGCCCCAAAAAAACACCTATATTGTTAACTATTTTGGGGCAAAAACACCTATTTCTGCGCTCCCTACATATTAAACAGACTAAAGATCCAATCATATTTTAAAAGGCATTGATAACGTTTCTATTAAACAAACAATTTTAAATAAATACAGTTGTTGAATTTTTAAAAGACCAAATATAACATTTTTCTCCAATTTATTCTCGTTATAATAGCTATTTTATATTATATATCGAGGGCTACGCGGCATTTTGGTACTATATAGTGCAATCCCCGCGGGTGCATTTTTGGCACATGTGCATTCTCCGCGCTCTACGTTTGAAAAAAATCTTTATACGCTTAGGCTGTACAGATGTGCCATTTGTAGCGTGGCGTAGATTGCACATGTGCCAAAACTGCACCCGCGGAGATTGCACAAGTACCAAAATGCCGCGGAGCACTGCTCGATATGTTGTCTATATTTTCTTATTAATATGTAATAATTGAATTGTACTGACTGTTATTTATCATTTCTAATTGTAAATTTTAATTACAATAACCTTAATGGATACGCTTAGATGTGTATTTTGTGATTGTAGGATGAAATAAATAAATAAATATATTTTGAACTTGAATTTTTAACGAGATCATTATACTGTGAGGCTAGTTGATCTTATCGTAATCATTATAGAGAAATCCAGTATCGAACCCAAGACATGAAAGACTTGCGAAGATATATAAGTCTTTGATAAAACATACTGCACATTCAATTTTATAATTAAATACTGATTAACAGTCTTTGGTTTGTACCCCAACATTTTTATATACATTACACCGTGTTATAACGAAATAACAATCTAACAATATCGTTACTTTTTTTTTTTTTTTTTTGCATTTTTTTTTGCAATTTTATATATTTTTTCAGCAAAATTTATTGTTATCGATGCCACACTAATTTCGTATATTTTAAAAGCATTGACAACCAAAAAACGTTATCTTTAAGTATAAATAAATAAATAATCCAATTAATTAATTAATGAAACAATCCATCAATCAATTAATAAAAATACATAAAAAATAAATAAATAATCGTTTTAATAATAAAAAAAGCATTTGAAAAAAAAAACAATTTCTTAAAGTGCAAGATTTGCCTGACAATATGTTTGGCCCACTCTTACACCTAACAAAACACTTTTCATTAAACATCAATAAACAATTAAAAAAACAATAGACCTTTCCCAAAAGTCGCTTTTTAGAAAAGTAAACAAACTTTTACCCCTAAATTTGGCGGCCATCTTGATTTGGGTGCAAAAATGTAAACAAAGGGTAATTTAACATGTAAACAAATGGGCGATTAAGGCACTTTTTAAGATCAAATTTTAATTATTTCTAGTAAAATATTGCAAAATTTAACTGCGCTAAAACATTTTGCCATATCTTGTTTTGAATCGAGCAAGATGTTACAAAAAAGTGGTTTGAAATGAAAATTTTTTCCCGCCTGAAACAAAAGTCATATGAAATTCCGGTGGGCGGAGTTATCACAGTAAAAAATCAAAATTTTTGCAATCGGGACGTGAATTTATGTTATAAAATTAAAGTTAGACATATTGTGAAGTCGCTATCACTTTTTACTGCAAGTAAATGTGTAAAATAGTACTATAAATATGTGATTTACGGCAAGTAGCTCGGTTTTCTGCAACAGTGATTCAAAAATAAACAAACTCGCTGCTGCAGAAAAATCGTCTTTGATTCACCTGTGATCTACAAATACGGGAAGTATTTACATTTTACATAGAGAAATGTTATAAAAAAGGACTATTACTTTGTGTGCTCTTTTGTATTTTCAGATGCAGTGATTTTACTAGGCGTAGCAGCTAGATAAGCACTCCGTCATAGAAAAATTGAAGTGTAAACAATGAATATACTAAGGTAAATGAATGAGAGGTTATTTGGTATTTTTTTGTTTTCTTTCACTTGGTGTGTCTCTATCAAACTCACACAGTATAAGTGCATACAGTATATATTATGTACATATGCAGGATGATTATTTTAACTTGTCTATATTCATTGGTAAAGAATATACGGCGTACACACACCAAACAAAATCGAGTTTTACGTACTGTACAGTACTGTATGTATGCATTTGCATGTACTGTACGTATGTATGTACTCAATGTACATACTGTATATGTATGTATGCACTTAGTTCAGTTACCATTATGTAATGTGAGCCATCTCTAGCTGTATGTACAGCTCTGGCCAATAGTTCCCGAACGGGGCAGCGGCAGCCGCTGCGTTTTCTCATAAAGATAGCATTGTGTGGTTGCGGGTTGCCTATAAATGCAAATCGTTTGGGAACTTTTGGCTAGAGCTGTACATATGTATGTACTACATACATACATACATACATGCATAGAACTCGAGGTCTACAGAGATATAAATTTATGTTAAAGTTTGAAAG
Organism: Ecdyonurus torrentis; assembly: GCA_949318235.1. Taxonomy (NCBI): domain Eukaryota; kingdom Metazoa; phylum Arthropoda; class Insecta; order Ephemeroptera; family Heptageniidae; genus Ecdyonurus; species Ecdyonurus torrentis. Next base: position 35,550,233 of record OX439133.1, read on the forward strand.
GAAATAATGATAGAATAATTCAGCGCTGGTTTTAGAATAAAGTTAAAAGCGTCCCCTAGTTTGGTGACAATCTTTCCTAGCAAACAGATTATAAACATAGTGGATAGCTTGTGTCACTAATAGACAACTTTTTATCTTGTAGATTAGAGCAGAACGCTATCTTTTTTTTTTTTTTTTCCTCTGAGCTACCAAGATTTTACCAAACTGTGTGATCTTCTCTTTATCCTAAGACCAGTTCTGGTTTATCATATTGTTACTTGCTTTCAAATGTATTATACCTAACCACGATGGTATATTTTCCTTTATATCTCCAATATAATTTTTTTTTTATTGCTGCATTATTATTATTATATTTTTTTATTGTTTCTTGTCATCATAAAACACCTTAAGGAGGTAAGGGGGCGTAGATGGCAGCACGGTACTTTAAGATAGGAAAGCATCAACTGTTATCCAATATGTCTGACTTTTTCTTACGGAAATTTCCCTGTGCTGCCATCTACGGTCCCTTACCTCCTTAAACAAAAAACTTGTTTAATTTCATAACAAAACTAAATATCAACGTTCATGATTTGGCCGGAGTCATTTATTTTCCTTGTATTAACTCCATCATGTGTACTGTACTACGCTGAAATGTACAGCTTTGGCCAAAAGTTTGAGAACAATTTATATAAGCAACCCGCTTCACTTTGCTATCGTTGTGAGAAAACGCTGCAGCCACCGCTGCCCCCCGTTCTTAAACAAATGGCCAGAGCTGTACATTAATGTGCTGTGTCATATATTGTACAGTAATGTACACATGACCTTGATAAGAATTTTCACCTTTCAAAAACTTGGCTAAATTTGCAATGTTGTTTTTATGGGAAAAACACGCTCTGGATTTAAATGGTAAAATATCTTATCGCAGTCCTGTATACTTACCTTGCACTACATTATACTGTAATGTACATTTTTTTTTGCCTGTAGAACTGACTTCAGTAACCGCAGGAGGAGACGATGATCCTGAACTTCAGTAGCAGAAGCACACTTAAGACTAGTCACCTTTATTTTTTTCCTGACTTCAGTACCCGCAGGAGGAGACGATGGTCCTGAACTTCAGCAGACTGTAACATAATAATTCTAAATAACTGCAGACCAATATCTGAGGCTGAGTAATCTGAGTACTGTATGGTACATACTTTACATGGCAATACAGTACTGTAATATACTACACACGTAATGTACTACTGTACTGTGTTTTGCTGTACAGTACTGTATTGCCATGTAAAGTATGTACCATACAGTACTCAGATTACTCAGCCTCAGATATTGGTCTGCAGTTATTTAGAATTATTATGTTACAGTCTGCTGAAGTTCAGGACCATCGTCTCCTCCTGCGGGTACTGAAGTCAGGAAAAAAATAAAGGTGACTAGTCTTAAGTGTGCTTCTGCTACTGAAGTTCAGGATCATCGTCTCCTCCTGCGGTTACTGAAGTCAGTTCTACAGGCAAAAAAAAATGTACATTACAGTATAATGTAGTGCAAGGTAAGTATACAGGACTGCGATAAGATATTTTACCATTTAAATCCAGAGCGTGTTTTTCCCATAAAAACAACATTGCAAATTTAGCCAAGTTTTTGAAAGGTGAAAATTCTTATCAAGGTCATGTGTACATTACTGTACAATATATGACACAGCACATTAATGTACAGCTCTGGCCATTTGTTTAAGAACGGGGGGCAGCGGTGGCTGCAGCGTTTTCTCACAACGATAGCAAAGTGAAGCGGGTTGCTTATATAAATTGTTCTCAAACTTTTGGCCAAAGCTGTACATTTCAGCGTAGTACAGTACACATGATGGAGTTAATACAAGGAAAATAAATGACTCCGGCCAAATCATGAACGTTGATATTTAGTTTTGTTATGATATTAAACAGGTTTTTTGTTTAAGGAGGTAAGGGACCGTAGATGGCAGCACAGGGAAATTTCCGTAAGAAAAAGTCAGACATATTGGATAACAGTTGATGCTTTCCTATCTTAAAGTACCGTGCTGCCATCTACGCCCCCTTACCTCCTTAAGGTGTTTTATGATGACAAGAAACAATAAAAAAATATAATAATAATAATGCAGCAATAAAAAAAAAATTATATTGGAGATATAAAGGAAAATATACCATCGTGGTTAGGTATAATACATTTGAAAGCAAGTAACAATATGATAAACCAGAACTGGTCTTAGGATAAAGAGAAGATCACACAGTTTGGTAAAATCTTGGTAGCTCAGAGGAAAAAAAAAAAAAAAAAAGATAGCGTTCTGCTCTAATCTACAAGATAAAAAGTTGTCTATTAGTGACACAAGCTATCCACTATGTTTATAATCTGTTTGCTAGGAAAGATTGTCACCAAACTAGGGGACGCTTTTAACTTTATTCTAAAACCAGCGCTGAATTATTCTATCATTATTTCCTTTCAAACTTTAACATAAATTTATATCTCTGTAGACCTCGAGTTCTATGCATGTATGTATGTATGTATGTAGTACATACATATGTACAGCTCTAGCCAAAAGTTCCCAAACGATTTGCATTTATAGGCAACCCGCAACCACACAATGCTATCTTTATGAGAAAACGCAGCGGCTGCCGCTGCCCCGTTCGGGAACTATTGGCCAGAGCTGTACATACAGCTAGAGATGGCTCACATTACATAATGGTAACTGAACTAAGTGCATACATACATATACAGTATGTACATTGAGTACATACATACGTACAGTAGATGCAAATGCATACATACAGTACTGTACAGTACGTAAAACTCGATTTTGTTTGGTGTGTGTACGCCGTATATTCTTTACCAATGAATATAGACAAGTTAAAATAATCATCCTGCATATGTACATAATATATACTGTATGCACTTATACTGTGTGAGTTTGATAGAGACACACCAAGTGAAAGAAAACAAAAAAATACCAAATAACCTCTCATTCATTTACCTTAGTATATTCATTGTTTACACTTCAATTTTTCTATGACGGAGTGCTTATCTAGCTGCTACGCCTAGTAAAATCACTGCATCTGAAAATACAAAAGAGCACACAAAGTAATAGTCCTTTTTTATAACATTTCTCTATGTAAAATGTAAATACTTCCCGTATTTGTAGATCACAGGTAAATCAAAGACGATTTTTCTGCAGCAGCGAGTTTGTTTATTTTTGAATCACTGTTGCAGAAAACCGAGCTACTTGCCGTAAATCACATATTTATAGTACAATTTTACACATTTACTTGCAGTAAAAAGTGATAGCGACTTCACAATATGTCTAACTTTAATTTTATAACATAAATTCACGTCCCGATTGCAAAAATTTTGATTTTTTACTGTGATAACTCCGCCCACCGGAATTTCATATGACTTTTGTTTCAGGTGGGAAAAAATTTTCATTTCAAACCACTTTTTTGTAACATCTTGCTCGATTCAAAACAAGATATGGCAAAATGTTTTAGCGCAGTTAAATTTTGCAATATTTTACTAGAAATAATTAAAATTTGATCTTAAAAAGTGCCTTAATCGCCCATTTGTTTACATGTTAAATTACCCTTTGTTTACATTTTTGCACCCAAATCAAGATGGCCGCCAAATTTAGGGGTAAAAGTTTGTTTACTTTTCTAAAAAGCGACTTTTGGGAAAGGTCTATTAAACATTAAACAAGCCAATAAGGTTTATACCTTGGCTTGTAAATTGTAAACAATTTTTTGATCAATAAAAAAAAATAATTATACTGTTTTGTGTTTACCATTGTGTCACCATTTTTTTCTAGTGTTATATTTGTGTTAAATTTTTTATTTTCTTGTTTAAATGTTTATGGACTTGTGTTTATATTTATACACAACAATGTGTGTATTTTGATGTTGTCAATAGTAATAATAATTTAATGTGAGACACGACCAAGACTTAAAATAATAATTTGTTACTCTCAACTGCCTGGCTTAGCAAATAAATCTTCCATATTTTACTCTATCATGGAAATAAATATGTAATAATTATGCTAGCAGACTGTCAGCTCATTATCAGCACAATTATTTTAATACAGCATAATCTATGCTATACAACAATTGCACTTATATTTCTGAGCCACCATTACTGTGGTCAGAAATACAGAGGCCAGCATTGGAAAAAACTTATTTATTTATATATTTTTTAATAGCAAACTTAGCTTCAAACCAAAATCTAAACTATATTTCTAGGATCTTTTAAATAAGAAAATAAAAATATGATTATAGTGGAAATTAACTTTTAATAATGCAAGAAAGTGTTGCGTCACCTATGCTCTTCATTGCAATATGTACCACTAACATGGCGACAAAGCGCAAGAATGTGCAACGTATCTATATACATCATCATAACTATACTATAAAATATTGTGTTGTACAGTTTCGATCAAATAAATAGTTACCATTTAAACTTGATGTTTTTTACCGCGTTAAATTTCGTTTAATTTTGCAACCTTGTTTATGATTATTCATTGAACTCTATATTCTCAATCACATCTATATTCAAATTCATTGAGTCTATATATTGTAATAGTTGACAAAGACACCACCAGAAGTCACCTGTGATGCACTCAGGTAGACAATCTGGCGGGTAAATATTTTGCTTGCTTGCTTGCTCATTCTCTCTCTCTCTCTCTCTTGTGAGAAATGCTTTCAAGTATTTGTTTGATAACAAGTTTCTAACTATTTTCTTACCAAATTGCTGTCATTACAAATCATATTGATATAAATGATAAAAAAAAATATCTTAATTTTAATCTCTTAATCGGGCAAATCGGTAAGTCAGCAGTTATTTTGAAACATAAAAAAAAATTAAATGCATTTCTTAGAAGAGAGAGAGAGAGAGAGAGAGAGAGAGAGAGAGAGAGAGAGAGAGAGAGAGAGAGAGAGAGAGAGAGAGAGAGAGAGAAAGAGAGAATGAGCAAGCAAGCAAGCAAAATATTTACCCGCCAGATTGTCTACCTGAGTGCATCACAGGTGACTTCTTGTGGTGTCTTTGTCAACTATTACAATATATAGACTCAATGAATTTGAATATAGATGTGATCGAGAATATAGAGTTCAATGAATAATCATAAACAAGGTTGCAAAATTGAACAAAATTTAACGCGGTAAAAAACATCGAGTTTAAATGGTAACTATTCATTTGATCGAAACTGTACAGTATAATTATTTATGTTGCATTAATTTAGCATGGTTATGGTTTATGCTATGACAAGAAAGCAGCATAAATTATGTGAGTTGCGCTTTCCTTGTAGTTTTCATATTAACACAAAAGGTTCAAAACTATTGTACGATCCAAATAAAAAAAATAAATAGAAAAAATAAGATAACCTTTGTTATAATATTAAGAAAAGTTATCTTTCTTTTTTTTGTTTATTATTATTTTTAAGATAAGTATAAAGTAGAGGTTAATTTTGCGACATAAGATGATGAAATACTGATAATTATTTCGTCTTATAAAAATTACAATTACGTCAAAGTTACATAAAGTGATCAAAATAACCTCAAAAACCAGGATGTAAAGATCAAAAGTTGAACATGTGAGTTGAATAAAAAAGAGGTTTGGAGAAACCAAGCACGTGCATACATGAGGGAGAGAGATTTTTGCAGTTGATAATTTGGGTATAAAAGGACAATTTGACAGCAATAACTTTCATTACACCTACACTTGCCTAGAAGACGAAACAACTTTTGACGTGACACTTCTGCAAAACATAACTTTGGTAAGTATAGGAAGGCAATTATTTAAAAATACCTTCAGTACTGTACAACTTGACATTTGTGAATTTTTTTATTATTGTAAAATGTAGATATAAATATACGTTATTACTTGATTTTACTGATGTTATTACTGATGTTTTGATTTAGCAATTTTCAAGATAAAATGCGTGTAATTTCTTTTGTTATTTAGTAAAATTAATTTTAAATAATTAAAATATGTCAGAAATTATTTTTACTTGATCTGTATGGAGTCTTTCAGATCAAATTAAATATCAACAAAGGTGTTTATTTTTTTTAAATTTAAGCGTTTGATCTAATTTTACTTTATTTACATAGCTACCCGAAAAAATGTTAGTACCGCAATTTCAATTTAAAAATAATATTAAATCTTACTCTTTGTGATGTTATTTTAAAGCAGATAGATTTAGTAAGTTGACTTATATACATGGATGTTCTTATCTCTGGCAGTTACATGTTGAAACTTTATTTTACACGGAGAAATATATTTACTAGCTTGCGAATGAAATATTTTGTGTTCGATAATTTTGACAATAATTACTTAAATAATACCACTAACAAGTAAGTCTCTAACTCTTTTAAATTAAATTATTTGCTACTTATTTAATGTTCTTCTTACGTGATTTTAATTGATGTTTCTAAAATATTTTGTGCAATAATAATCATAATTGTCATATTCAGATATATTCAAGATTATAAATTGCATAAATTTTTGTTTTATATAAAGTAACAAAATCGCTGTAATTCTAATATTTGACGTATTAGTTGATCTCTGAAATAATTTCTAATGTTTTGATGTTTTTTATTTTTCATTCTCAAAATTACAACTTAGAAGTCAGCATTTCACATTAAATATCAGCAAATACAAATTGTTGTGCTATTATATGTTTGTAAGTAAAATTTATTATTTACATAATATTTTACGTTGATCAAAATTTATAAATATTTTCCAGTCAGATTGTTGTAAAATCAATTAGGCTGTTTTAATTTAGTAAAATTATTTCTTCAATAGTAAAAATGCATCACATAGTAGATAAAGGAGTGTTGATCTTTTTAAAGCCTCAAAAATCAATCAATGACAATCAGTAACTATATAAATAAACTAATTATTCAAGCAAACCATAAAATAATCAGTTAATAAGTGAATTTAATAACAAGATTGTGGCAGTGTTTTGTCATGATACATCGAAAAACTAAAATTTTAAAATGATAATTACAAAACATAAGCGAGCTATTAAATACAAAAAGTCAAGTTGTAGGTCACAGATAAGAGATAAATATTTGATGATTGTTTTTATTTATCATAACAAGACATTTAACATTTGACACTATAGATAGGAAAAAACTTGCGATTATTTAGGATTGATTAACAGAACTTTTATAACAACTTTACTTTTTTTTGTTACTTCCTATGTTTTTGTATAAATTAATTTTTTAAATCACAATAATACCTTAAAAACAAATATTTTAGGAGTTAGGTTTTCAAAGTATTTAATTTTAGTCATTTTTTGAAAAGGTAAAAAATAAGATTGCTATTATTTTATGTTCATTTCGAATATGTTTATGATGAATGCTTTTCACGTCAAAACAAACTTAGCATCTATATCTTATTTTAATATAAACTTATGAAACTGTAATCTGGATGTATCTGAACAAACTATTAAGTTCTGTAAACTACATGAAGAATCGTTTCTGCAATAAATAAACATTTTAGCACAAGAAAACTTCGGGTATAATCAATCTAGTTCTAAACTGATCATTCGTTTGTTATTTTTTAAATTTCAGTGTAAGGTCATACAAAAAAAAAACATAATAAAAATACAAATTACAAGTAACTTGAACATTATATAACTGTTAAAATACTTAATATTTTTAATTAATTATTAATAGTAAATGAACGTTAAAATTACATAAAAAGGCATTAGAAAATACTGAATGTTTTCTTTTCATATACAGATAATTTAGTTAACTTCATCAATGAAAACATAGAAATAAAAAAAATTAAAATCAAGAAGTTTAAAACAGTGTAAAAATATAAAGCTTGTGATATTAATGTGTTTATTTATATTTATATTCTATTTACAGACATGTTCTTCAAGACGACCATCCTTGTTTTGCTGATGATGCAGTGGAAATTTCAGGACATTACAGCAGAGGTAAGATCTCAACTTTTGTCAGTTTATTTTGTTTACATTTGTAAAATATAAAATATCAACTTAGAGGCAATAATTTGCTACAATTTTCAAAGTTTTAACATTTTCCTTTTTTATTTTAAGTATTTCTTTTCAAAATACAGTATAATTCACATAGAATACAAAGTAATCAGGGCTAGTGGTATCAAAATATTGTATACTTAAAATTTCTGCATTAACTCTAGTAGTTGTTTAAATTTTGATTTTTAAAAGAAAACTTATATTATATAAAATAAAATAATGAAACAAGTTCAGCATCTATAAAATATGTTTGCTACTTAACATTGAAAAATAACAATAAATTCTAATAACGATAAAAACATACAATTTCAATAAAATAAAATTTTTAGTTTTAAGAATATTATAAGTTTTTTTATTACACACAACAATTTATTTTTTTACAATAAAGTTTGCAAAAAATAACAGACAAATTGATTGATATTTTTTGTAGTCTTTAACAATTATTTAGGAGAATTTAATAATATTAGTGTATTTTTATCCATTCTTCAATCTTACTCCTTTAATTTTATAACATTAAAAAATAAATAAATAATAACAGAAAAATAAACGCAAATTATGTTTTGCCCGAATGGCCACCACCTTATTTGAAATAAAATTTAGATTTCAAAACTTATTTTAAACATGATGTAGCATGTTTCAAGAAGATTTATAAACACCAATATTATTAAGTTTTCCTAAAGAATTACTTGAGACCATCATAACATAACATGCAAGTTGGCTATTCCTAATTTTTATAATTTTTAGGATCATTTTATTTGATTAACATTAGAAACATTGTGTTAGAAATAAAGTAAAAAAAAGTAAAATCTCTATTGTTTTAATTTATGATTTACTATTACTATTTATTGATTACATATTAAAGTAAACATTTAAAATAAAGCGCCAAATTTTTAATCCAATTAGAAACTTATTTAAACTAACAATAATTCTAGAACTGTATTTAGGACACAAAAACATATTTTAAATTGTTTCAGAATATTTGAAATTTTTAATATTAGTTTTGCTGTTTATAAAAAATAGCGTACATAGAAAAAAAGCAAAAATTATTTCCCCATTTGATTATTTCTGATAAAAATCAGCCTCTCACTGCCTTAACAACAACAAAATTTCATAAAAGTTTCATTATACAGGGTGTCCATAAAGTTTTTGAGAAAAATATTAGCAAATAAAATATAAAAGACAAAATTCCAAATTAACTTTATAGATATCAATTGAAAGTCTGGAAACTGTCATTTGTGGAAACAAAAAGAGAAAAAAGGTCAGTCTCATGCTTTACTCACAAATAATAATAATAATAACTTTATTTAATGCATAACATCAAAAAACAAATTTTTTTTTTGACTGACATAAGAATTTTTTTTACGTTTGTCAAGTTTTCCATTTTTATCTTGCATCTTTACATACATTTTTTTGCCAGTTTATGCTCAAAATTCTTACTTAACTTGTCTATGATGCACACAGCACCTTTTTCGTATGGCAGCTTGAAATCGTGTCATGGCACAGTTTGCATCAGTTTATAAGATTAAAACAAAAGTTAAAAAAATTAATAACGTTTGTTATTAAATGTCGAAAGAGACATAGTAAAATTAATTATAACATTTTATCCTAATTTATTTACTTTAAATACAGATTTATTCATAAAACAAAATTTTAAAGCTGCAAACAAAGACAGTAAAAAAATGCGTACTATAAAAGTTTGTGATTACTACGATATCCATTTTTTAGCTTTTAAATTTTAATTTTTGAAGCAAACATCTTTCATAAAAAGGAAGTAATTTTACCAAGAGTTTTTTCTCTGTCTCCGTCTCTGTCTGTCTGTCTGTCTGTCTCTCTCTCTCTCTCTCTTTCTCTCTCTCTCTCTCTCTCTCTCTCTCTCTCTCTCTCTCTCTCTCTCTCTCTCTATCTCTCTCTCTCTCTCTCATGGTGCATATATAAGAGGTTAGTTGCTCTGGGAAAAAGTTTGGTTAACGTCACGCAGATTAAAGAAATTAACCAAAGATGTCATATCACCGGGTATATTTTTATTCACCTTATCAGTGACGTAACTGGTGAACGGCATCGTATTGGCTTAGAATGAAGTACATCTATCACAAAATAAAATCAACTGCGCGAGTTTTGTGCTGCGCTTAACCTTTTTATTATAAGTGCATCATAGAGAGAGTAAGTGAGAGTTTTGAGCAAAACTGAATAAAAAGTGCAGTTAAAATTGCAATATAAAAATTAAAAACTTTACACACTAAAAAATTAATAACAAAAAATAAATAAAAAAATCCTAATATTGCAGTCACCAAATTTTTTTTTTAATTCTTAGCAAAACACGTGATTAAATTTTATTTTGTTTAAAAAATTTTAGGCATCATTTGATATCTAAAAATTTAATTTTGAGTTTAAGTAAATCTATATTTACTTTTCCCAAAGAATTTATGAACACCCTGTATCAGTATATATGAAAAATAGATTTTTATTGACATTATGTTTAAAATGTTCCAGGCACAATATATTGACTCAAAACTAACTGAGCTGAGTAATGACATTAAACAACTTGCAAAGAAGTTTGAAAGAAGAGAAAAAACAACTGAAGACACAAAGTTGGAGTTGAGAAAAGAAGAAAACTTTCAGTTGTCAATATTGACAGGCCAACAGAGAGCACTGGAAAACAAGATGGACGCCGTGAGAAATAATCAGGATGATTTGAATAAGGCACTGGGTCAACTAAGGCAGAATCAAGACGAAATGAAGCAGGAAATGAGTCAACTAAGGCCGAACCAAAATGTAATGATGCAGGGACAGATTCATATGACACAGACCCAAGACGAAATGAAGAAAGGACTGAGTGAAGTCAAACTGACCCAAGACGAAATAAAGAAAGAATTGAGTGAAGTCAAACTGACTCAAGAAGAAATAAAGAAAGAATTGAGTGAAGTCAAACTGACTCAAGAAGAAATAAAGCAGGCACTGAGTCAATTGAAACTGAATCAATATGAAATGAAACAGGGTCAGAGTCAAACAAAACAGACTCAACAAGAAGACCAAATTAAAATAAATTTTATATATTACGCAATAAAGAAACAATCATGTCAGCTGTCAGTACGAAGCTTGACAACCCAGATCTTCAATAACAAGAGATATTACTTCTCGTACGATCAGCCTATGATGTCCTGGCCTGAGGCTGATAAATTCTGCAAGTCACATGGCATGGACTTGGTCAGCGTTGAAACACAACAGGAGTGGGACGTTCTGAAGCCTGAAGTTAGAAAACTGAATAGTAAAATAAGTTCTCCATGGTCTAGTGGCAGTGATGCTGCACAGGAAGGCAAGTGGAAGTGGACGTCAACTGGAACTGACGTCACATTCTTGGGTGGACTGTATAATATGAAAAATAGTACAAGTGAAAACTGTTTATATCTTTATACTACAGAATGGGGAGATCACCCTTGTTCAAACAAATTACCTTTTATATGTGAACAAAATACTTTATGTTAAACATAAGCAAATCAGTGATCAATGTAATAACATTTGTTATTTAACAGTCAAGGAATTTAAGTAAAGCAAACAGGCAAATTTTTATATAATATAATATTTATATTAATTTTTGTTTTTGTAATAAAACCTATGTAATAACCAGACTGCAGTTTAATATTTTATATACTTTGTTTGGAAAATTGTATATAAAACGAAATTAAAAATTATTTTTTGTAATAATAAATCATTTACATAACTGTAATAATAAATGTTGTTTCTTTTACACTAACTTTGTTTAATTTAGTTCAAAATATATATATGTTAAATAGATTTTGTTGCATGCAATATTTTATTTTTGTGCGAAATTTTACCCTGGCAAGATATAAGTTAAAAGATAAAGTTTTTGTATTGTTGTTTATATGTAACAAGGTCACTGTAGTAAATGTTTACTCTCAAACACAATCATCAATAAATATATAAAAATTTTAAACATGCAATTTTATTTCGACATTTCATCCTTAAATAAAAAATAAAGAAAATGTACAATTTGATTACAAAAATACATGCAAATGTATTCAAAATATTTTATTTCATAGTTACAGACTTTTACATATTTGTGAATATATTTCTTCTAAATATTTGTTTACATCTATAAATAAATAAATAAATAAATAAATAAATAAATAAATAAATAAATAAATAAATAAATAAATAAATAAATAAATAAATAAATTTATAAATAAATAAATAAATAAACATATAAATAAATAAACTAGATTATGATGACCCCTGTACAGTTATGCAACACTTTCCACACACAAGTATAGCAGGTTGCCTACTTGGTGTGGTGTAAGGGATTTTTTTATTGTCATATTCTTCTCTCTTTATTTAAATTTTGTTCTAAATAATATTTTGTTGTAAATATTGAATAGAAAAAAATTATTGGAAGCAATTTATTTTCCGTGCTACAGAATTGAAAGTTCATACTATATGAACGCTTCATATGTAAAAGCAGAGATTCAATTTTGTCAGCAAGTGTCATTTTCTCTTACTTAAGTGTTGAGAAATGAACCATGCAGTCAATGTTGAATGCCAGTTTTTGCTTCTGAAGTCTTTTCTCTGTAAAAGATCTCTCTCTCTCTCTCTCTCTCTCTCTCTCTCTCTCTCTCTCTCCACGACTCATTCTTAGACTTAACTCCCGCTAACATGTTTTCAAGCTAAATAAAGCTTAAAACCTATAGGACAAAAGTTGAAGTAAAGAAAAGTCATTCTAAGATCTGGGCCGTACGAGAATACTGGAACCAATACATGGACAAACAAACTACATAATAATTATGCTGTCTCTTTTGTAGCATAATTTGTTTTATTCAGCATAATTATTGCTATACTTCCTAATAACTATGTTACATATAGCATAAATATTATGATGTACCGCATAATTATTTATTGTTCTAATTTAGCAACATTTATGCTATAATGACATAAATGCAGCATAAAATGCGTTTTTTATTTTCGATGCAGTTATATGCAGCTCTACAAACTTTTATTTAAATTATGCTATTTGATCGGGGCCAAGAGTTCATGTCACATCGACGCCATGATGGATCAGTTCTAGCGTGCTTGCATTTACGTTAAGTCGTCGTGTTAGGTTAATTATAGGATTTGTTCAAGCATTTGTAAGCCTGGGTTGGATTGTAGAGTGACTACAACTATTTTAAAGTCGACGTAATGTTGGATCACTTATATGGTGTTTGCTCCATGTTACGACGCCATGTTGGATCACTTATAGGGTGTTTGCTCCATGTTACGACGCCATGTTGGATCACTTATAGGGTGTTTGCTCCATGTTACGACGCCATGTTGGATCACTTATAGGGTGTTTGCTCCATGTTACGACGCCATGTTGGATCACTTATAGGGTGTTTGCCTGCATGTTGCGACGCCATGTTGATTCACTTACAGGGTGTTTGCATCCATGTTAAGACGCCGTATTGGATCACTTATAGGGTGTTTGCATATATGTTTCAACGCCATCTTGCATCACTTATTGGGTGTTTGCATCCATGTTATGACGCCATTTTGGATCACTTATAGGGTTTTTGCATCCATGTTAAGACGCCATGTTGAATCACTTATAGGGTGATTGCATCCATGTAACGACGCCATGTTGGATCACTTATAGGGTGCTTGCTCCATGTTACAATGCTATGTTGGATCACTTATAAAGTGTTTGAATCCATGTTACGACGCCATGTTGAATATCTTATAAAATGTGTGTTCATGTTTTGACGCCATGTTGCAGCACTTTTAGGGTGTTTCCATTCATGGTAAGACGCCATGTTGGATCACTTATAGGGTGTTTGCATGCATGTTTCGACGCCATGTTGGATTACTTATAGGGTGTTTGCATCCATGTTACGACGCCATGTTAAATATTTTATAAAATGTGTGTTTCATATTTTGACGCCATGTTGCAGCACTTTTAGGGTGTTTCCATTCATGGTAAGACGCTATGTTGGATCACTTATAGGGTGTTTGCATCCATGTTACGACGCCATGTTGGATCACTAATATGGTGCTTGCATTCATTTTATTAACCTTGAAGGCGCGTTTCACATCATTGCGCATTGTCGCCATGTTTGTGGTGCGAATCGAGGGACCAGCATAAAGGAAATGTAATTTTTCCTAAATTTTTGCATCAATAAAAATTTATATTAACTGAACAAGTTTATCACATTTTGCTGTAGCTTATTATCTTCTCAAATGTGACGTCTATTAAGGTTTCATGTTTGATTGTTATTGAAAATAAAAATAATGTTTTTACTTTGCTGGCTTGTGTTTTCCTGACCAACAAAATGGCGGCTTATAAAAATGAGTGTAAGTTAACTACAGAGTGTTTCATATCATGTGCGAATTTGAAACATTTTTTTAAATATTAATTAGCATTTTTCAAGAAGTTTTAACAATAATATCAGTAATTTTTCTTAAAGAATTTTGTAAAGGCATAGAACACTTTGAACAAAAAAACAAATCTACTATCCTAACATACTTATATATCAACGTTGATTTCACTGGAGTCATTGATTTTTAATTTATTTTTCATTTACAAAATATCAGTTGCATGTTTATGACGTTACTGCTTCCGTGTGGACTAGTAAGCTGTGACGTCATAAACATGTAGCTGACATTTTGTAAATGTAAAATAAATTAGAAATAATTGATTTCGCTCAAATTAACATTGATATTTAGGTATGTTTGGATATTAGAAATGTTTTTTGTTTAATTTGTTTCTATGCCTTTAACTAGTACAATTACAATAGTAAAAACAGTTTATTGTAGGGGAGATGGAAGTAAAGTACACTTTTTTTAACGCTTTTATAAGAAAACAACTGCAATCTAAAGTAGAAATTTTAAAATCAGGATTACTATACATTTTAAAAGCTTTAGAAAACTTAAACAATTTTTCATCATCTAAAGCTGATAAATATTCCCATTTTAAAAACATTTTGTTTAAAAATATTTTACAATTTACGTTTGTCATGTAAAAGATAACTTTTGTGCTGATAAATGGATTAATTGTTAAACATAAGCTCGTTCTGTAAACTACACACAAAAATTGAGCCGGCTTCGAAAATGTTCCTTTGTTATAAACAGCTGGATATGACGTCGATCACTGAATTGCCAATGGAGTCATGTTACGACAAATTATATCAATGTATTTATAAAGTTTTTTGTTTATATTCTGTAGCTATACAAATATATTAAAATAACATTGTCTCTCTCTCTCTCTCTCTCTCTTTCTCTCCCTCTCCTTGTCTCTACCACTTGATGTTAGTACCCTTGTCTTGAAAATGTTACAATGTTATATAATATATTCCACTGATATACTTATTGTACCGTGTAGTAGTTATCGTTGCTCCTTTGTTTTAGGAGCTGCAAAATGTTTCTTTTATTTAACTCTTAAGTTAACAAAAATTTACAATTAAAATAAAGACATGATTAACATTTGTCAGTGTTTTCTGTTTTGAATTTTTTTTTTAATATTTATTTATTTTTTATTTATTTATTTTTGTTACAGATAACATTTATTCAACTTTAAATTTTTCATTTTTTTTATATTCAGAAGGATATTTAACTTTTTTTTTTTGTACGTATATGCTTAGATATTTAGATATATTGCGTAGTTTTACACGGAAAAAAATACTGCTAATCGTTGTGGTTGCGGCGGAAGGGCACAAGTCGTTTGGTTTTTACAACAATGAAGGTAACAAGTTGTTTGGTTTTCAAAACAATGAAGGTAACAAATCGTTTGGTTTTCAAAACAATAAAGGCAACAAATCGTTTGGTTTTCAAAACAATGAAGGCAACAAGTCGTTTGGTTTTCAAGATTTAAAGGGCACAAGTCACTTTTCATCAATAAACAACATTGCATTTTTTTAATTTTGCTATTATTTTCGTATTTTTTGGGGATTTTTCTAGCAAATACGGCGGAAATGAATGAAAAATAAATAATTAAAAAATTTCACATACAAATATTATTATATTTAACCTTTATAAGCATTTATTTCTTTTATTCTTTCGACATTTGAGACGCTTTTAAACGAGTCAGTTATTTGAAAGTGACACCATCGCGTCAAAAATAAAAATATCAAAAAACTAACTTCAGATTCGTTATTTTTAACGTGAAATTAACTAAAAAACATATGTTATATAAAAATATAAGACAAAAAGTTTTTGGGTTGTAAAAACAAAGAAGGGTACCCCTTCTTTCATCCCCTCTTAAAACAGTTTTTGGGGTTTTAAAAATAGTTGGTTTGCTCTAAGAACATTTTAAAAATAACCACCGTGTAGAGCGTAAAAAAATAAATTTTCCTGATATATCAATTAATGGGTTGCATTTATTGTGTAGCTGTCAAAATCGAAAAACTACAAATTTTGGACCCTTATTTAGACGATTATTTTTTATTGAAGTTATTGACCGATTTTAATGTGGCGCGCATAGAAAGATGCAAAATAAAGTCGGCAATAAAAAGTTTGCCAGAGTCAAGTTTGTACATTTTGAATCTTGCGAGCTATGAAGCGTGTTGTCGAAAAGTAGAAAAAATTACAGTTTTCTCTGCTGCTATTTAATATTTTGCAAAATAAATATACATATTCGTGATCCTTATAAAAGTTCCTTTCATTTGGTATATAATATCATAAGTTTACGTTCTTTTGTAACGATAAAATTAAGAGATACGGGATGTTAATTCTCCCGTATTTAAATCTGCTGTATTCCCGCTGTGCGTACGTTACACGCAGTGATGTACGAAGTTAGTAATAGCTACTTTTTCCCTAATTATTTTACGGTTATGAAACCTTTACCATTGTTCCTAATTTTGAAAAATATTTAGATCCATATGTGGTTGTCCATACTTTGATCCAGTAGATATTTTGTGAGTAAGACCGCGACTGCCTGTGGTGTAAGCGCGAGATTACTCGCAAAATATCTACTGGATCAAAGTATGGACAACCACATATGGATCTAAATATTTTTCAAAATTAGGAACAATGGTAAAGGTTTCATAACCGTAAAATAATTAGGGAAAAAGTAGCTATTACTAACTTCGTACATCACTGCGTGTAACGTACGCACAGCTGGAATACAGCAGATTTAAATACGGGAGAATTAACATCCCGTATCTCTTAATTTTATCATTACAAAAGAACGTAAACTTATGATATTATATACAAAATGAAAGGAAATTTTATAAGGATCACGAATATGTATAATTATTTTGCAAAATATTAAATAGCAGCAGAGAAAACTGTAAAAAACTCAATGCAACTCCCCAACATTTTGATCGCGATGCTGCAGCCACGTAGTATCCACGATCTATCTCGGGAACTAACAGAGATAAATGAGTAAATCTGGTGTTCATTCTCATTTTTTTCTCAAAAAAATAAGAATGGCGTTGGTTTTATTACGCTAGCTAAATTAGGGAAAAAGTATAAAAAACAGTCTCTGTGAGTTATGCAATAGCGACACACATACTAATAACACGTACGGCAATAGATCAAAACCTATATATATACCATAAATGCAGTCTACTTTAGAATCTTTGCTCACGTCATATATTATTTTCTTCCTTTATTTTACAAGATATTCAACATCGTTAAAAAAAAAAAAAAAAAAAAATAGGATTTTGTAAACGAACAACAGTATATTATTGTGCCGTTTTGCGCAACAAAATGCGTTCAAAAACTGATAATTTTTTCTACTTTTCGACAACACGAAACTTTATTTTCTATGCGCGCCACATTAAAATCGGTCAATAACTTCAATAAAAAATAATCGTCTAAATAAGGGTCCAAAATTTGTAGTTTTTCGATTTTGACAGCTACACAATAAATGCAACCCATTAATTGATATATCAGGAAAATTTATTTTTTTACGCTCTACACGGTGGTTATTTTTAAAATGTTCTTAGAGCAAACCAACTATTTTTAAAACCCCAAAAACTGTTTTAAGAGGGGATGAAAGAAGGGGTACCCTTCTTTGTTTTTACAACCCAAAAACTTTTTGTCTTATATTTTTATATAACATATGATTTTTAGTTAATTTCACGTTAAAAATAACGAATCTGAAGTTAGTTTTTTGATATTTTTATTTTTGACGCGATGGTGTCACTTTCAAATAACTGACTCGTTTAAAGCGTCTAAGCGTCGTTTAAAATGTCGAAAGAATAAAAGAAATAAATGCTTATAAAGGTTAAATATAATAATATTTGTATGTGAAATTTTTTAATTATTTATTTTTCATTCATTTCCGCCGTATTTGCTAGAAAAATCCCCAAAAAATACGAAAATAATAGCAAAATTAAAAAAATGCAATGTTGTTTATTGATGAAAAGTGACTTGTGCCCTTTAAATCTTGAAAACCAAACGACTTGTTTGTTGCCTTCATTGTTTTGAAAACCAAACGATTTGTTGCCTTTATTGTTTTGAAAACCAAACGATTTGTTACCTTCATTGTTTTGAAAACCAAACAACTTGTTACCTTCATTGTTGTGAAAACCAAACGACTTGTGCCCTTCCGCCGCAACCACAACGTAATGGCAATTAACAAATCCTGCAAAATACGATACGTAAATATTAATCTGAAAAGTTAAAATTTTACGTAATTTATCAAAATAATTTTTTACAAAAATATTAAAATTGGTAAAAAGAAAATGCATAATATAGTTATTAGTTAACAATTAAAAATTTAGTATTCAAATATATGAAAGGACCTTATTGATACGAAGTATAAAAAAAGTGAAATCAGAAGTCAATAACCTTTTTAATTTTAATTACATTAGTTTCCAAAAAAATAAAAATATCAAAACGCATTTCGATGTTCTCGCGTCAAGATAAAGCTACGAAGAATGAACGATCTACACTTTACAAGTTTGCAGCTAACTGGAGCTTCACCTACCTGTTTTATATAGCAGATGCTTCAGGAAGCCGCGAACTTGTAAAGTGTAGATCGTTCATTCTTCGGAAATTCGTAAAGTGTAGTAGCTTCATCTTGACGCGAAAAGATCGATTTGCATATAATAAATATAAAAATAAATTAAAGCAGACACTATACTGTACACTGGTCTTAGCATAGTGAAGAGAGTCGTATAACTTGGTGACAAATGTTGCTAGCACAGAGACATTGCAGAGATTTCAGCACCAAACTACAAGAGAATGCAGAGTAAGTGTCTTTGTCAGTCATCTTCACAGACTTACAGATAAACTAGGATTATTTGTCCAACTAAATGTATATTATGATTACATCTTATGTAAAATATGAATGAATTATTATTATTTTTAACCACACGTAAATTGTATCTCTTTCTGTTCAGGTTTAGCTTTCTTATTGAACTTAATATCAACTGGCACAATTTGATTACAAAATTATATAAAAATGTAAGCAAAATATTTATTTTATTTTATCAATCATTTGCATATTTCCAAATACAAATACTAGTATAGCAGGTTGCCTACTTGGTTTGCTATAAGGGGCTTTTTTTATCTCTCTTCGAATTTTTGTAATAGTTAAAGAGTTTTTTTAATTATGTATAATAAGTCATAAATTTGATGCTAAAAAAATATAGTAATTAACGAAATCAATTTATTTTTCATGCTACATAATTGAAAGTTCATAATATATGAAAGTTTGAGTTGTAAAATCAGACATTCAAAACTTGATTCAGAAATTACTGCAGAAATGTTCGTAACTTAAACTTGACGTGGATACATTGCTGCAATTACATTAAGAAACGTTGCGTAATAACTTTAACAATCAGATTAAACAACGCATTATTTATTTATCAGCATTTATGATTAACTTTTCTCATTGCTTAAAAAATGAGCAATATTAAAAAATAGGTGATTGTTATATTTCGTGGTTTATGGCACATAAAAAACAGGTCTTACTAACTTGGTTATTATTTTATGGTTGTTACTTTAAATTATCATAACCAAGAACCAAGGTGCATCAATTAGGGCCTACGATCTAAAGAAAGAAAATCATATAAATAAATATTTTAACTTAAATTTATATTTAAAAAAATACATGATACATATGTACACAGTCCAGAATTTGCCATGACAGCCTAGAGGAAGTGTGGAAACGTCTAGGCAGGCTAGTAGGTGCAATCACATTCATCTTGAACCTTCCGAATGCTGTGCGTCGTCTTGGAATGCATGTAAACATGCATCGTGCAACGTGTTGTGCTCTCACACTTGACGTACGCACTCAGAAGTGTCTTAAACAACAGTGTGAGAGTTACGAGTCAGCTGCCTTCATCATTCGGCCATATCAGCTCGGTAAAAAATATTTTAAAATGTCTTCGAGTTGGAGCGAGAACCACTTATAGAGGGTATCCGGATGATGTCAATTTAAATGCGCTTGAACGCCATAGTGGAGTAATGAATAGACAAACGTTTTTTTTTAATATTTTCTTTGTGAAAAAAGTTAATTTTTTGTTCTTATTATTTTTCACACATATTTGAAATACTAAATTAATCTATTATTGCCATCAATGCTGTAAAAAAGTATAGCTAAGTATTTTAAAACTAACAAATGTGTTTTGTTCCTATACCGGCCCATGTATTGAGTGATCTAACATGGCGTCGACTTTAACATGAATGTAAACCTTCTATAGCACATTAGTCACATTTAGAGATATTTGAGTTTAAGGTTAAATTTTGTATATTTGTTCGAAAAATTATTACATGTCTACTTTAAAGATTTGCATTGTGACCAAACTTGCTAGCTATAAATAAAAGTGGAAAGTTAACTTAAATCGCATGTTGCAATAAAATGAAATACAAATCAGCTTAGAAAATAATCCATGGCAGATAAATTCAAAAAATTAATTACTAATATTTTTAACAATTTGAAATAGTCTCAAATTTCTACGTCCTACATACCTGTGACAACAAAAATTTATGTTTTTTTTTATTATTATTATTTTTTATTATTTAAATGGTTAAGGCGGGAAATCAGCTACTGCGGGATTTGATTAAAAAGTTGTAAAAACAGAAAAATCTGAAATTTTGTACAGTGATACATTAGGATTAGGTATCTTCAAAAATGTAAAAATTTTGGGGGGTCTTCATGCTAGATTTTTAATTATGATTTTTTGAAGTTTTAGTCCCATAGGAGCCCAATAATTAATTTCTCTCTTATCTGATGGTCACGGGTTCTGAAAATTTTATCATAGGTAGCTGTTACTATTAACTTTCAAATGGTATCATAAAATTTAGAAGTTTTCTTTTTAGATTTTGAGATACAAGCCATCTGAATTATTTGAATACAACCCTTAAATGCTCCGCATTTACGATATAACCGATTTAACGATATAACATTTACGATGTAACCGTCCTCGCGGACGATACACAAGGCTAACTTGGAGGAAGGACGGGAAGTTAACCAGACTGTTTACAGGCGACAGTTCAAGACTCTTACGAAGTCGAGGAACCGTCTCCGTCCTACGTAGGGTACCAGGGCTATAATGGCTCATTTGAAATATATTCGTGACTTTTTGTTTAAACAGCTGCCAACGTAAGTGAAGCTGTCGTGCACTTGGAGTGCACATCTGTATGCTGCGTCAATCGCACGCCGGAGTGGCGAGGTACAACGTATAACATCGCATACCATGACCATTCACTGCAGCCATATATATATATGTATATGTATATTATATATATATATATATATATATATATATATATATATATATATATATATATATATATATATATATATATATATATATATATATATATATATATATATATATATATATATATATATATATATATATATATATATATATATATATATAGCACTGACCTACAGTTCAAGGTCATTGGCCAAAGTACGTATATCGATGCTTCCGCGCCACAAAAATGCAATTAGGCTTTCCAGATTTGCGACGAGTGGAGCATCTACACTTTCCGTCGCAGCATGGTGAGTGGACTAGCGGCCATTCACTTAACATTGCAGATGCTTCACGGTGGAAAGTGCAGATGCTCCACTCGCCGTAAATCTGGAAAGTGTAGATGCTTCTTTTTGGCGCGGAGGCATCAATATTACATAGGACATGGCTACATTGTAATACATAATGTTTACATTTTATATTGAACATTCACAAGAACAAAACTGTATGCAATTATAGTAATGTAGACCATTGTCAGCAATAATAGACAACTTGCATGCCGTTGTTTTGTAGTCTTAAAAAATTCTTTAGGAAAAATAAATAATATTGGTGCATATAAAACTTCTTAAAAAATGCTCCTTCATATTTAAAATAATTTTTGAAATTCAAATTTTATTTGAAGTAAAGACGGTGGCCATTACGCCGAAAGACGGTTCGCATTTCTTTTGCTTTTTAATTGTTGAAATCGTTCAAACGAGTTCGCATCAACTGAAGAATTTTTTTCAACGTCCGAATTTTTTAAAAAATCTGTATTTTCTCCAACAGAGCTGTTTAAAAAATTCAGCCGTGGAAAAAAATTCTTCAGTTGGTGCGAACTCGTTTAAACGATTTCAACAATTAAAAAGCAAAAGAAACGCGAACCGTCTTTCGGCGTAATGGCCACCGTCTTTACTTCAAATAAAATTTGAATTTCAAAAATTATTTTAAATATCAAGGAAAATTTTTTAAGAAGTTTTATATGCACCAATATTATTTATTTTTCCTAAAGAATTTTTTAAGACCTTAAAAAAACGGCATGCAAGTTGTCTATTATTCATAAAGTATAACTTGAGCTATAGGGTGTTTGCATTCATATTAAAGTTGACGCCATGTTGGATAACTCAATACATGTTCAGGATAGGATAATGACTCATTGCGTAAGTTTAGAAAGTACTAACAAGGGAACATTATGACGTGTCACTCACGGACCAAGCTCTAATTTTTACATTTTTAATTTAGGCCCTATAATAGGCACATTTTTCAATAGGCCCTTTTGCTATAAATTTCAAAGCTTCACGGCTAAGTTACTTACCATGGGCAATCACATCAGTAGGGTAATCTTTGGTAAAAATAAGATATTGATCCTTGACAAGTAAAAATGTTCTTTAAAAAGCAATATTTTTTTAGAACATTGATGCTGTTAATAGATTTAATTAATATCTCAAGTATGTGAGAAAATTATTAGTAACAAAAAATTAACATCAAAGAAAAAATAAAAAGTAGTAAATGCTGAATGTATACTCAATAACATGGGCAGCATAGGAAAATAGCTCATTTTGCCAGTTTAAAAACACACTGCAATATTTTAAGAGCATTGATGTTGTTAATAGGTTGAATTAGTATTTCAAGTATGTAATAAAAACAAAAATAATAATAAAAGTAATAATAATTAACTAATTTCTCTGAAAAAAATTGTGAAAAACTAATTTTTCCCTATACTGAGCAATGTTATTCACTACTCCAGTATGGCCTCCAAGTACATTAAGTATGACGTCTTGCGGTACATCATATAAATACAAAACTTTTCTAAATATAAAAATAAATATTATTATTTTAATAGGTAAATTATTAAATGTATTATAATTTTTATTTACATAATTAAATATATTATAAATATTATTACATAATAATGTATAATTAATATATCAAGTATACATTTTTAATAAGTTTAGCTTAATATTTTTAGTTAAATTTATTATATAAATAATATTAAATTCCAAGATTTATAATATAAAAGCAATTAAAATTTTTTTTCTGAAAAACTTTGAAAGTTAACCAAAAGTAAATTTTGTCCATGTATTAATATAATTGGATACTTTACATTTTTTAAATGTTATGTATAAAACTGGCAAAATGAGTCATTGTCCTGTATCGGCCCATGTTATTAAGTTAAAACAACATGACGTCGACGTTAACATGAATGCATACACCCTATTGCAATGTTGTTAAACAATTATTATTTGTATTTTGTCTGCCATTTTCTTCCTTTTTTGACATCAAAACCTCAAGCCTGTGCCTAAAGCCATAGACAACATTTGTTCTCATCAATATTTAAACAAAAAAATTTGATCTACAGAACCGATGACGTTTTAACCAGAATGTAAATTTGGCCGCTCAAGACAGTGAAAATACTGTAAATCATGCTATTTGCGTGACTATTCCTGTTAATGACGTCAGAAACAGGTAAAATTAGTATGAAAATTTTGGGCGGGTCGCAAATATCGAAATTTTCTGATCACTGCCAAGGCACTATATATACAGTTGAGTTTTGAGACAAAACAAAGTTTTTATGTCTCATTAAGTGTTAAGTGAAAAATTCTGTTAATTTATTCTGGTGTATTTCTTGTTATGCGTGTCTGACTCGTCTGCGAGGAAACACAGGTTCGATTCCCGGGTGTGGCAAGATTTTTCACAAAAAATTCCAGCCACCGGGAATCCACAGTGCAATCGGGAGGTAATGGATACCTCAGGGAATCCAATGCCGGCCTTCCTGACCGAAGTTTCCATGGTTTCCTCGGTATGTAAAGGTAAATGCCGGGAAGGATTTGCCAGGCCATGGCCGACCCGCTTTGGAAGAACCAGCGAATCTTAAAATAGGGTGTCGGAAGTCTCGGGAGAGAAAATTCAGTATAAATGCATCTTGTAAATATGTAAGTAACTAGCATTAGTTTTACCTCGCTTGGAGGTTTGATGGGAAAAAAAATTGAAATTATTTTAAGGCGGGAAATCTGCTACTGCGGGATTTGACTAAAATATTGTAAAGACAGAAAAATCTAAAATTTTGTACAATGATACATTAGGATAAGGTATCTTCAAAAATGTTAAAATTTTGGGGGGTCACCATGCTAGATTTTTAATTATGATTTGTTGAAGTTTTAGTCCCATAAGAGCCCATGTTAATTTCAATAATTAATTTCTCTCTTATCTGATGGTTACGGGTTCTGAAAATTTTATCATAGGTAGCTGTTACTGTTAACTTTCAAATGGCATCATAAATTTGGGAAGTTTTCTTATTAGATTTTGAGATACAAGCCATCTATATACAGCCCTTAAAAATATTTATTTTAAATTTTTTTAACTTTATTAAAAATAATTTTTTTTTGTAATGTGAATACAATTTTAACAATTAAAAAAATAATTTAAAATACATTAACATTTACTATATTTATATACATAAAGTATTATATTTTATACATCAATTTATAAATTAAATTACAATAATCAATGATTATGTTGAATTAATTATCAATATAAAGTGAATTCTTTATGGTGTGAGACGATGGTATAGAAAATAATATAGGTAATATTAGAATTGCATAGTACTAATAGTACTATGTAATATTAACATTGAGGTTCTGCAGTATATGATTAAGGGGGTAGGTGACCGACTGATATCTAGCAAACTAGGACGGTTGCAAAAAATAATAAATAACACAAAGTAAAGAAGAAATGTTACTTAAAAATTAAGTTATGTCAAACATGTGAAAACACGATCAAATATTTAAGTTATTACACTTTAAAGATAGCATGTAAATGTGGAAATTTAAATTTGAGCGGGAAATTTTAGTCAAATTAGAAACTTTTTTACAATTAAAATTATCATTAAAATTTTTTTTGGTATAAAAAATTATATTTTAAATTTACTTGATTTTATTTGAAAATTATAGTGTTTGTTTTATTGGAATTAAATCATGTACAAAAAATTATTGGGAAAATATAGTTCTTCTTTTAGCGATTTCCGGTCCAAGTCATTCCCCCACCGCCTTAATGGGTAAAAATTGGTGTATCCACATGACGTTTTATTAACTGCGCTTGGAGACCATAGTGGATTAATGAATGACTTTGTTCAGTATTGAACAAACTACGTTTTTAAATATTTTCTTTGCGAAATAAACGTTTGGTTATTATTATCATTTGTGTCACATATTTGAGATAATAATTTGACCAAGCAGTATTTCTGGTACTTGGTGTGAGATCACGTCTACTGTATACGAATTTTGCTTTTTTCTCATTACCTGTTGGGAAATTTACATGTTTGTTTTATGTATAATATCTAAACCCAATAAAAAACTATTATTATTATAACCTATTAACGTAGGTGTCCCACTTGTTAGACCGGAAATCGATAAATGAATAACTATATTTTCACAACAATTTTTTGAAAATGATTTATTTCCAACAAAACTTACTGTATATCATTTGCAAATAATATTGAGTAAATATGTATTAACAAAAAAAAAATCCGAAAAAAGTTTTAATATAAATATTTTTATTTTTTAAAAGTTTCTATTATTACTAAAATTTGCAGCTTAAATTTGAATTTCCACAATTACATGTTATCCTTAAAGTGGAATAACTTTTATTTGACCGTGTTTTAACATGTTTGACGTAGCTACACGTTTAAATACAATTTTCCCTAGTTTATATTATAATTTACGAACGTCTAGTCTACGAGATATCAGTCTGTCACCTACCCCCTTAATGGCATCAATGCTCTTAAAAATATTTCTTAACTATTTTTAAACTGTTAAAATGAGTCATATTCTTATAATGGCATATGTCATTGAGTGATCCAAAATGGCGTAGACTTTAACATAAATGCTTACACTCTACTGTATTATTTATGACGTCAGAAACAGACAAAAATTATCATAAATATGTCGTGTGGGTTACATTAGTTGAAATTTTCTGATCACTGCTACTTTACTACAGCTGGATTATGAGACAAAGTAATGTTATTATTACAAGTCTCATAAGTATTTTGTGATGTAAATGATATAGTTTTTTTCTTGTCTATTTTTCGTAATTAAAATATGAAAATGAAAACTATACTATGAAAAATATTCATGATATAATAAAAATGATTATTATATTTATTTTGTATTTTAAAAGTTTTAATAAAAGTAATATTTATATTTTTATCATGTTTTACATTTAAAAAAATAATTTAAAAATAATAATATAAGTACATAATTTATAATATTTTATAGATAAATCTATTAATTAAATTACAATAATAGATGTAGTAAACAAACAAATTGTTTTACAGAAATGCATTTTTTGTTTCCTCAATCAATTGATGATTGTTAGAGACAGGTTAGAAATGATGAACAAATTGTATTTGATGAATATACGTTTTACAAAATAAGATATAATTTAATACTATAAAATAATCGTCTGCTGTGGAATTAGTATAAAGCTTTCAATAGGGTGTATGCGCATGACGTTTTATTAAATGCACTTGGACACATGAATAGCATTGTTCAGCATAGGACAAACTACATTTTTGCCTATTTTCTGTTTATTTATTATTTTTCTCAATTAATTGTGATACTAATTTAACATTAAAAGCATCAATACTCTAAAAAAACATTTCATAGTGTTTTAAAATTAGCAATATGATTTATTTTCCTTCATCGACCCATGTTATTCCGTTTATCCAACATGGCGTCGACTTTAATATAAATGCAAACACCCTATTGTAATGTTTATGACGCAGGTAAAAATTAGTATGAAAATTTTGTGCTGGTTGCATAAGTTGAAATTTTCTGATCACTACTACGGCGCTACAGTTGGGCTTTGGGGTAAACTGAAGTTATTTATGTAACTTTCATCAAGTGTTTTGTGATTTAAATTGCAGTGGTTTCTTTTTGTCAATTTCATATATTTAAGTTGAGAAGAAAAAAAAACTATGAAATTTATCGATATCAGAAAAATATTTATTGTTTTAATTTTTTTTGCTTGAGTTTTATAAAAATTATATTATTAATTTATTAAAATGCATTTTTAACGATTTAAAAAATAAATTTAAAGTTATAAAATATAGTACAGAGTAACCAAACTTCTATAAGTAAATTTATAAATTGAATTACTAAAATATTATTATCAATCAAATTTTCAATAATTTGCTGTACCATTTCCGTTCCTTTAAAAACGAATGATAATTAAAGTGTGGTGTAGAAAATGCGTTTAACATAATATAATATGAAATAAACAGTTGCTGCAAAGATTCATCAATGAAGACAGTGACCGACTTGACTTGGACCAGAAATCATTAAAAGTGTAACTTTATTATCACAATATTTGTTTTAACATTCGTTATTTCCAAAAATATTCACAAAAAAAAATGCATAGTATTTTTAAATTGGCAAAATGAGTCATTTTTCCTTATCGTCCCAATTTTAATTAAATTTAAATTTTATTTTTTTATCGTCCCTGAGTTGTCCAACATGACGTCGACGTTAACATGAATGCATACACCTTATTGCAATATTGTTAAACAATTATTAATTGTAATTTGTCGGGCTGCCCTCTATGGCACCTAAACCGCAAGCTTGTGCCTAAAGCCATAGACAACATTTGTTCTCTGCAATAATTAAATACAAAATGAGATCCACAGATGTGATGACAATCTTACACCACAAGAGAGTGTGAAAATACTGGAAAGTATGCATTTGGCATGAATATTTCTGTTTATGACGTCAGAAACAGGCAAAAATTTATATAATTAGAATGAAAATGTTGCACGGATTCAAAATTTAAAATTTTCTGATCACTGCTACGGTGTTACAGTTGGGTTTTCAGATTATCTAGTGTTATTTAATATGTAAGTTTCATTAAGTGTTTTGTGATGTAAATTGCAGTGGTTTCTTGATGCCTATATTTTTAATTAAAATAAAAGAATCAAAACCTAAAATGAAAACTGTTGCTGATATCATAAAAATGTTTATTATATTTATTTTAAATTTTTAATTTCTTAATTATTAAAATAATAATATTAATTAATAAAATTGAATTTTAAATGATGAAAAATAATTAACAAAATTAAAAAATAGCACAAAATTTATAATATTTTTATTTATATTTATAAATTAAAATACATCATACAATACCGTATACCTGGATTAAATACTCAATAAGAACTTCCTTTTCTATATCCTCGTACAAAACTTTATGGATGGTATGATGGTACATGAAAATGCAGTTTACTATGTATGAAATGATTTAATTTTAGTTAACAAACAGATGAAGTGTGATTTGATTAAGGAGATCATTAAGAGGTATCAACATAACGTTATATGAAATGCGCTTGGACACCTTACTGGATTAGTGAATAACATTTTATTGAGCATATAACAAACAACGTGTTAGAATATTTCCTTACGAATGTTTAATGTTGTTATTACTTTTTATTATTAAGATTATTTTCACATATTTGAGATACTAATTCAACCTATTAACGTAGAAGGTGACCGACTTAGACCGGAAATCGTTGAAAGAGAAACTATATTTTCACAATAATTTTGTTAACAATATTTATTTCCAACAAAACTAACACTATAATTTTTAAATAAAAAGTAGCATAACACATTAAAAAAAAATCTTAAATAAGTACTAATAATTATTTCAATTTTATTTTAAGTTTTTAATGTGACTTGAATTTGCCGATAAATTAGAATTTTTTCAATTACATGTTATTTTTAAAGTGGAAAAACTAAAATATTTTTTCGAGGTTTAACCTTAACTAAATTTTTAACTACCATTTCTTCTTTCTTTTATGTTTATGCTACAATTCGCTACTGCCTAGTTTACAAGATAGCAGTCGCCTACCACGCGCCTACCCTTTCAACAGCATCAGTGCTCTCAAAAATATTGCTTACTATTTATAAACTGGTAAAATGAGTCATATTCCTATATTGGCATCAGATTATTGAGTGATCCAACATGGCGTTGACTTTAACATATATGCATACACCTTACTGTATTGTTTATGACGTCAGAAAAAGGTAGAAATTAGTATAAAAATGTTGTGCGGGTTGTTTAAGTTAAATTTTTCTGATCACTGCTATGACGCTACAGTTGGGTTTTGAGACAGACTAATGTTATTTATGTAAGTGCAATCATATGTTTTGTGATTTAAATAGTGATTTCATCTTGTCTATGCCTTTAAATCAAGGCAGAGTCATTTAAATTGTAACTATAAAACTTATTGATGATATAAAAAAAAGTGATAATATTTATTTTTTATTTTTATAGTTTTATTAAATTTGTATCAATTTAATAATAATTTTTTTTTTATGTTTAAAAAAAAAATTAAAAATAAAAACTAATGGTATATAGTTTATAATACTTTATAAGTAAATTTTTAAATTAAATTAAATTTATGTTTATCACGAACAAGTAAAAATGTTAATTTTTTATTCCTACCTGCCACAAGCGATCTAAAAACGTTCGAAAGATAATAGTTTTACAATTGATAAAAATGAGTCTGAAAGGTAATGAATGATTTTGAAGTTATTCAAGAATATTAAATAAACAGTTGCTGCAGGATTTGATTAAAGAGTTTAATAATATGGTGTAGTCGAATGTATTATTATAAGTTATTATTAAATTCGCTTGAACAACAAACTGGATCAAAGAATAACTTAGTTCAGCATAACTTCTTTAGACCAGGAGTTTTTTTTTTTTTTTTTTTTTTTTTTTTTAAGATATTTCAGTTTTGTACATTTTAACCATGTTTTTGTGCGGCTCTCAGTATGACAAAAATATGCTCTTTTTGTCAAAAAGGGTTTCTTGCTTTTACAGAATTCCTGCCCACTCTATAATGCTCAAAAAGCGTTAAAAATTGCGTAAATTCAGGGGCGTTTTCTGGTCCAATTTTTGTATTTTTATCTCGATTTTTTTCTATTTTTCACTGTATTAATTGATGTCCAGTGTATTGTATACTGGGACTGAAGTGGGTAGAACAAACTACGTTGTTGGCTATTATCTTTGCGAAATAGTTTATCATTATTATTGTCACATATTTGAGATATTAATTCAACCTGTGATCTTATAGTATTTTTAAACTGGCAAAATGAGTCATTGACCATATCAATCAGCCCATGTTATTGAGTGATCCAACATGAAATCGACTTTAACATTTAATTGCAACGTTGTTCAACAATTATTATTTGTATTTTGTCTGGCTTTTTCTTCCCTCTATGACAACAAAACCACAAGCTTGCCTCGTCTGGCATGAATGTAAATATAGCCCCACAAGAGAGTGAAAATACTGTAAAGTATTGTGCGACTAATTCTGTTTATGACGTCAGAAACTGGCAAAAATTAGAATATGGAATAAGCCGCAATTTTCCGATCTTTACTATGGGTTTTCAGACAAAATAATTTTATTTATGTAAGTCTTATTATGTTCTTTTGTAATGTAAATTGCAGTGCTTTCTTCTGGTCTATGCCTGTATTTAAGTAAGAGTAATTTAAACCCTAACTATGAAAACTATTGCTGATGTCATATAAATATTTATTTTATTTGTTTTGCATTAAAAAATTTTAATAAAAAATATTACTGAATTAAAAAAATACATTTTAAAAATTTTTAAAAACAATTTAAAAGATAATAATATTTAAAGTACATAATTGTTCATAATATATTTTAATTAAATTAATAAATTAAATTACAATAATATGAAACGCTGATAAATTAAGTTTTTTAATAAGCGTTCAAGGACTTCTATTAATTGTGGTGTTGAATGAAGATAATTAGTTTGCGGTTGAAAAATAAGCGTTATCAAGTAAAGAAACAATTCAACAATTGGAAATAATCCACTGAGGTAGAAATAGAAAGATGAAGAGGGTAACTGACAGAACTAGGACTGAAAATTGTTAAAAGAGGAACTATATCCTCACAATATTTTTTTACATGCTTTCTCTCCAGCAACACAAACACTACAATATTCAAATGAAATCGAGTAGATTAAAAAAAAAAAAAAATTCTGACAAATGTTTTAGATTTTATTTTTTATTATAATAAGTTTCTATTTTAAATGTCAACATGTTACTTTCATCTGTAAAGTAGAATAACTTAAATATTTGATCGTGTTTTTGCATGTTTTATGAAGCTGAACGACTATTTTCCTTTTCTTCTAAATTGCTTTGGATTAATTTTATAATTTGCGATCGTCTAGTTTGCAAGATATCAGTCGGTCACCTACTACCTTAAGTAGTTTACTAGGGCGTATCCGCATGACGTTTTATTAAATGCGCTTGGAGACAATACAGGAGTATTAACATAGAGAAACAGTATAGAGAAGCTACTCAATAGGGAGTTCATGTCGCTAAAATCATTGGAGGGGAGGCAGTGTTTACAGTCGATTTCAGTGAGTTCCGCTCCTTTGGAGTAGATGGCGTTGCATTATTTTTCGTTCTTATTTCGGGGAGCCGAGCCCGGGGCGCTCCTGAGGAGCGCCCCGGGCTCCTCAAGAACGAAAAATAATGCAACGCCATCTACTCCAAAGGAGCGGAACTCACTGAAATCGACTGTAAACACTGCCTCCCCTCCAATGATTTTAGCGACATGAACTCCCTATTGAGTAGCTTCTCTATACTGTTTCTCTATGGTATTAAGTAACATTGTTCAGTATAGAAAAAACAAAACTACGTTTTTTGTTTGTAACTTCGCTTAATCGTGTTTTATTATTATTATTTTTCTCACATAATGGGGATACCATTTGCAACTATTAAAAGCATCAATGCTCTCAAAAATATTGCTTACTTTTTTTAAAGTAGCTGAATGAGTCATATTGCTATTACGGCATATGTTATTGTGTGATCCAACATGGCGTCAACTTTAGCATAGATGCATACACCCTATTGTATTTTTTATGACGTCAGAAACACGTAAAAATTAGTATAAAAAGGTCATGCGTGTTGCTTAAGTTGAAATATTCTGATTCTGATCACAGTGACGGCACTACAGTTGGGTTGTGAGACAAACTAAAGTTATTTATATTAGTCCCATCAAGTGTTTCTATTCTATTGTCCCATCTATTCTTTTCTTCTTGTCTATGCCTTTAAATTAAGTAACAGTTATTTAAAGGTAAACTAAGAAAACTTTTTGATGATTTCATAAAAATGTTTATCATATTTATTTTGCAGCATTTTATTTTTAAATAATGAACAAAATGAAGTTAATAAAAAAAAAAAATCTTAACAATTTTAAATACTTAAAATATTACATAAATTATTATTATTATAATTTATATGTAAATTTATAAATTAATATACATCAATCAACTATGTAGATGAATAAATTCTTCAATATATCTCTCTACGTTGATAATTTTCTGTGACGAACGAAGGTAAATAGTTTGCTGAAACGTAACATACGTTTTAATGGTTACAAAATAAATCAAAGAAATAATTGGCAAATAGAGTCTGTCCTATATACCACCCATGTTATTGAGTACTCCAACATGGCGTCGACGTTAACTTGAATGCATACACCTTGTTGCAATATTATTAAACTGTTAAAATTTGTATTTTGTCTGGCATTTTCTTCCTTTTTTGACACTAAAACCGCAAGCTTGTGCCTAAAGCCATAGACAATATTTTTTCTCATCAATATTTAAACACAAAATTTGATCTACAGAACAGATGACATATAACCAGAATGTAAATTTTGCCCCTCAAGAGAGTGAAAATACTATAAAGTATGCTATTTGAGTGAATATTCCTTTCTTTCTTTCTTTCTCTCTCTCTCTCTCTCTCTCTCTCTCTCTCTCTCGCTTTCTTTCTTTCTTGCTATCTTTTTTTCTTTTTTTTTTTTTTTTTACGTCAGAAATAAGTAAAAAAATTTTATAAAAATGTTAGTCAAGTTGCATAAGTCAAAACTTTCTAATCAGTGCTACGGCGCTACAGTTGGGTTCTGAGACAAAACGAAGTTTTTGTTTAAGTCTCATCAAGTGTTAGGTGATAAATTTTATTATTTTCTTCTGGTGTATTTCTAGTAATTAAGTTAGAAAAAATTAAAAGTAATTTATCAGATAATATAATAAAAATGTTTATTGCATTTTTTTATAGTTATTTTATAAATAGCTATTGATATAATATAAATTCATTTTCAACAATTAAAAAAAAATAATTAAAAATAGTAACATTCAGTATTTTTATACTAATAATTTATAATATTTTATACGTAAATTTATAAATAAAATTACAACATGCAAAGATGTAGATAAATAAATTATTCAATTGAACATATCTGCTTATTTGTGTGAGGCAATCGTATAGAAAATAACTTGAGGAACAAGAACATTCATTACAAATGCATAATAAGTCAACAATATCAACCATCAGCTGCTGCGTGATTTGATTATTGGGTAAAAAAATAAGTGTATCCGAATGACGTTTTATTAACTGCGCTTGGAGACCATAGTGGATTAATTAATGACTTTGTTCAGCATTGAACAAACTACGTTTTTGAATATTTTCTTTGCGAAATAAACATTTTGTTGTTATTATGATTTGACTCACATATTTGAGATAATAATTTGACCAAGCAGTATTTCTGGTACTTGGTGTGAGATCACGTCCAGTGTATAGGCAGTTTGCCTTTTTTGTCATCACCTGTTGGGTAATTTACATGTTTTTTTTTTATGTATAATAACTAAACCCATTAAGTTATATTAAATAAGTTAAGTTAATATTAAAACCATCTAATTTCATTAATAAAGAACTATTATTATAACCTATTAACGTAGGTGTCCGACTTATTGTTAGACCGGAAATCGCTAAATGTACAACTTTATTTTCACAATAATTTTTTGAATATTATTTATTACCAAAAAAACTTACTCTAAATCATTTTCAAATATTATTGCGTAAATAAAAAAAAATTAAAAAAAGGGGGGGGGGGGGTCCGAAAAAAAGTTTTATTAATATTTTAAATTTTATAAAAGTTTCTAATTTGGCTAAAATTTGCCGCTGAGATTTGAATTTCCACAATTACATGTTATTTTGAAAGTGGATTTACTAAAATATTTAATCGTGTTTTCACATATTTAACGTTAGTTAAGTTTAAGTACCATTTCCCTTAGTTTATATTATAATTCACGACCGTCTAGTCTACGAGCTATCAGTTGGTCACTTACCCCCTTAATATCATCAATGCTCTCAATAATATTTCTTACTATTTTGAAACTGTTAAAATGAGTCATATTTCTATAATGGCATATGTTATTGAGTAATCCAACATGGCGTCGACTTTAACATAAATGCTTACACCTTACTGTATTGTTTATGACGTCAGAAACAGAAACAAATTAGCATAAAAATGTCGTGCGGGTGGCATTTGTCCAAATTTTCTGATCATTGCTACGGAGCTACAGTTGGATTGTGAAACAAAGTATTGTTTTTAATGTAAGTCCCATCAAGTGTTTTGTGAAGTAAATTGCAGTGTTTTCTTCTAGCTTTTTTCTTGTAATTAAAATAGTACAAGGAAAACTGTACTATGAAAAGTATTGATGATGACATTGAAATGTTTATAATATTTATTTTGCATTTTTTTAATTTTATAAAAAGCAAATTTATTAATCTAACCAAAATTATTTTTACCAAATTTAAAAAAATATTTAAAAATAATAACATAAGCACATAATTTATAATATTTTGTTAGTAAATGTATAAATTAAATTACAACAACGCTTGATGCAGATGAATAAATTGTTCACTTTAAATGATATTTGGTTAACGTTTTTCTGAGACGGACGTAATTAAGCTAAATTAGTTGCTCTTGATGAATATGAGATTTACAAACTAGGAAATAATTAAATACTATAAAATGATCAGCTGGTGAGGAATTTAATTATATAGTTAAATACGGTGTATGCGAATGACATTTTAATAAATGCGCTTGGAGACAATACTGAAGTAATAAATACCATTGTTCAGCATTGAACAAACTACGTTTTTGTCTATTTTCTTTGCAAAATCGTAATTTATTTATTATTAAATTGTTATTATTTTTATCAAATATTTGATATATTTATTCAACCTCAACCTATAAAAAGCATCAATACTCTCAACACAAAAGAAAAAAAAGCTTAGCATTTTTTAACTGTCAAAATGAGTCATTGTCCAATATCGGCCCATGTTATTGAGTTATCTAACATGACGTCGACGTTAACATGCATGCATAAACCCTAAAGCCATAGACAACATGTTCTCTTTAATAATTAAATATAAAATGGAATAAAGGAACTGATGACAATTTTTACCAGAATGTAAATATGGCTCTATAAGAAAGTGTGAAATTACTGTAAAGTATGCAATTTGTGTGAGTATTTCTGTTTATGACGTCAGTATAAGTATGAAAATGTAGTTCGTGTTGCATAAGCTGAGCTTTTCAGGTCACATATACGGCGCTAAAATTGTTTTTTTGAGACTTACTAATCTTATTTATATGAGTCCCATCAAGTGATTAATTATCAGTATTTTCTTCTTGTCTTTTGTTTAAAATGTATTTAAAAAAATTAAAAATAAATAATAAAAACTATTAATATTAACCTAAAATATTAATTATATTTAGTATTTTTTTATTTTTAAGTAATAATAAATATTACTAAGTTGATAAAAATTAATTTTAATAATTAAAAAAGATAAATAAAAATTAAAAAATATAGTACAAAGTTTATAGTATTTTTTATGTTAATTTATAAATTAAATTACAATACAACATTATAGTTATGGAGGAAATATGAAGTTATTATATATACCTTAGCCAGATTTTTAGGGTCGAGCAAACATTTATTAATGTATAATGTAGGTTATCGGTTTAAAGAATTGTTAAAAATTTGCTATGGCTTAAAACACGTAAAAGTATGTCTAGTATTTCTCATTTAAATTTCTCCAAAATCGGTGGAGTAGTTTTCTCAAAAATCGCAAAAAACGTGTTTTTCTGCATAAGCGTAATGTTAAATCAGGGGACCCTTAGCTTTCCCCGCAGCAACCCGCGCGCTAAACCGATAACGTCCATTGTGCTAAATGCGTTTTACAAATTGTGAAATAATTCTATATTATGATCAACTGTTGCGGAATTTGAAGTAAAGACTGTGACCAACGTGACTTGACTGGTATTTTAAAATTGGCAAAATGAGTTATTTTCCTACATCGACCCATGTTATTTAGTTTATCCAACATGGCGTTGACTTTAATATGAATGCAAACACCCTATTGTAATGTTTATGAAGCAGGAAAAAATTAGTATGAAAATTTTGTGCAGGTTGCTTAAGTTGAAATTTTCTGAACACTACTACGGCGCCACAGTTGGTTTTTTAGACAAACTAAAGTTATTTATTTACGTTTCTTCAAGTGTTTTGTGATGTAAATTGCAGTGGTATCTGTTTGTCAATTTCATGTAATTAAGTTGAGAAGACAAAAAACTATGAAAACTTTTGATGATATCATAAAAATATTTATTGTATTTATTTTGTTTTATTTAAGTTTTATAAACATTATATTATTAATTTATTAAAATATATTTTTAACGATTTAAAAAAATTAATTTAAATTTATAAAATATAGTACAGAGCAAATAAAATTTTATAAGTATATTTATAAATTAAATTACCAAAACCTTTTAGGACCAATTAATAATTCATTAAGTTGTTGCATCCTGTCCGAGATCCTTGAAGAACGATTGATACTTAAATAGAGTTGTAAAAACTGCGTTGAACATAATATAATGTAAAATAAACAGTTGCTGCTAAAATTCATTAACGCAGTCGGTGATCAACTTGGACCAGAAATCATTAAAAGGGGAACTATATTATCACAATATTTCTTTTTATATTCTTTATTTCCAACGAATATACAAAAAAAAAAAAATGCATAGTATTTTTTAATTGGCAAAATGAGTCATTTTCCTATATCGGCCCATGTTATTGAGTTTTCTAACATGGCTTCGACATTAACATGAATGCATACACCCTTTTGCAACATTGTAAAACAATTATTATTTGTATTTTGTCTAGCTCTTTCTTCCTTCTATAACTCTGAAACCGCAGTATAAATGGAGTATCCGCATGACGTTTTATTTAATGCGCTTGAACACCACACTGGATTAATGAATGACATTGTTCATTTGAAATATCCGTGGTTCAGCATGAACAATCTACGTTTTTTTTTTTTTTTTTTTTTTTTTTTATGCTAGTTTCTTTACGAAAATTTTTTTTATTTTTCGTTATGCAAGTAATTTTTACATATTCTTGAGATACTAATTTAACCTATTAACAACATCAATGCTCTCAAACATATTTCATACTATTTTTACACTGGCTCAATGAGTAATGCTCCTATATTGGCATATGTTATTGATTGATCCAACATGGCGTATATGTGCATACATCTTATTGTATTGTTTATGACGTCAGAAACAAGAAAAAATTAGCATAAAAGGTACTGGGGGTTGCACAAGTCGCAGTTTTCTGATCACTGCTACGCCGCTAGAGTTGGGTTTTGAGACAAAGTAATGGAAGTCCCACCAAGTGTTTTGTGAAGTAAATTGCAATGTTTTCTTCCGGTATATTTCTTGTAATTAAAATAAAAAAAATTAAAACTGTATTATAAAAAGTATTGAAGATTTTATCTCATAAAATTGTTTATTATATTTACTTTGTGTTTTTTAAGTTTTAATAAAAAAAACTATTGTACTAAAATTAATTAAAATTATTTAAACTATTTATAAAATAAATTTAAAATAATAACATATAGTACATAGTTTATAATATTTTATAGGTAAATTTATAAATTAAATCACAACATGAGATTTGGTTAACATACAATTTATTCATTATATAGTTATTTTGTTTTCTATTCTTTTTCTCTAGAAAATTGTAAGTGTCAGACGATTAGTAATTCAGTTGCCCTTGAAGCAGATGCGATTTACAAATGAATAACTATTTCAATATTGTATAATGATCATCTGCTACGAAATTTGATTCTTTAGTTTCAGTAAAAGAACTGTAGGTTTTGTATGAAATATTAATATATTATTATATTTATATATGAAATATACAATAAAAAGTTTGTATTAGGAATGTGGAAAAGCAATGATTATGGTATTAATGCCTAATTTCTAATCCAAATTTAATGTATATGTGCATGCGTGTGTTATTATTATTATTATTTTTTAATTTAATTGTATTTTAATTGTAATACTTTGATTATTTGTACTGAGTGTACCGCCAATGTATTGGGCGCAAGCCTGTTTTTGGTTGACAAATAAATAAATAAATAGTCTATATTAAAAAAAAAAAGGTTTGAAATAATATTATTTTTCATTTAAAAAAGTTCTTTATTAGAATAAATTTTGGCGCTAAAATTTGTATTTTCACACTTGCATGTAATCTGTCAATCTGAATATTTGATCGTTTTGTTCACATTTTTGACGAAGCTAAACTTTTCAAACCTATTTATTTTTTAATTTGTGTTAATTTTATAGTTGCGACCGTACAGTTTGCGAAATATCAGTCGGTCACTTCCTTAATAACAACATCAATGCTCTCAAAGATATCTTACTGTTTTTAAACTGTTAAAATGAGTCATATTCATATAATGGCATATGTTATTGAGTGATCCAACATGGCGTCGACTACAACATAAATGCATACACCCTATTGGGTTGTTAATGACGTCAGAAACAGACAAAAATTAGCATAAAAATGTCGTGCGGGTTGTATTATACACAATTTTCTGTTTACTGCCACGTCACTACAGTTGGGTTGTAAGACAATGTAATGTTATTTACGTAAGTCACATCTAGTGTTTTGTGAAGTAAATTACAATGTTTCCTTCTTGTATATTTTTTGTACTTAAAACAGCAAAAAGAAAACTATACAATGTAGAGTATTGATGGTAAAATAAATTTATTAACTATATTTATTCTGTATTATTAAATTTTTACTAAAATATTATTTATATTTTTAAGATATCATTTTTAAAAATTTTAAAAATAATTTAAAATTAATAATAACTTTAGTACATAATTTATAATACTTTATAAGTAAATTTATAAATTAAATTACAACACAATTAATAATTTGTGTGTTTAGATAAATATAGTTCGTTGGTCTTCCTATTTGAATCATTCGATGATTGTAAGTGATGGTCGAATGATAATTAATTTGTTACTGAAGAAGATGTGTTTTACAATATAAGAAATAATTAGATTATAAGAAATACTAAGTTGCTGGGATATTTGATTCAAGAGTTTATTTGGGTGTGTGCGCATGACGTTTTATTAAATGCGCTTGAACTCATGTATAAAATTGTTAACGAAGGACAAACTACGTTTATGCTTATTTTCTGTTGTTTATTTATTATTTTTCTCACATACTTGAAATACTAATTCAACATATTAAGAGCATCAATTCTCTAAAGAACATTTCATAGTATTTTAAAATTGGCAAAATGAGTTATTTTCCTACATCGTCCCATGTTATTTAGTTTATCCAACATGGCGTCAACTTTAATATGAATGCAAACACCCTATTGTAATGTTTATGATGAAGGTAAAAATTAATATGAAAATTTTGTGCTTGTTGCATAAGTTGAAATTTGCTGATCACTGCTACGGCGCTGCAGTTGGGTTTTGAGACATAAAACTTGAACTATGAAAAGTATTTATGATATAATATAAATTATTATTGTTTTTATTTTGCATAGTTTTATTTTAATTAAATAAATAGTTTCTATATTTAATATAAATAAACATTTTAAAAAAGTTAAAAAATAATTTAAAATTATTAACATAAAGTACAAAGTTTACAATATTTTAAAAATAAAATTATAAATACATAACAACAACTGCGGATGATTATGAATTCAATTGAATTTCTTTATTTAATAGATTTTTTAGAATTTTGTATGTGATCTTAAGGTTGGTTGCTAATTTGCAGTTTAGAAATATACTATGTTTAACAAATAATGAACAATGTTAATAACTCATAACAGAATCAGGTGTTGCGGAATTTGATTAAAGAGGCTAATAAGATATATTCGCATGACATAAATGAGCTTGGACACCATATTGGACAGCATAGAACACTTACGTTGTTGTCCATTTTCTTTGCAAAATATTTGTGTGTTTGTGTTTATTTTTTGTTATTTTCTTGTTCGTTATTATTTTTTTTTTTCAAATATTTGAGATACTAACTCAAAAGTATCAATGCACTCAAAACATTTCTTATATTATTAAACTGGAAATTAGTCATTTTCTTATATCAGTCCATGTTATTGAGTTATCCAACATGGCGTCGACGTTAACATGAATGCATACACCCTATTGTATTAATGTTAAAAAATTATTATTTGTATTTTGTCTGGCATTTTCTTCCTTCTATGACATCAAAACCGCAAGCTTGTGCCTATAGCCATAGACAACATGTTCTCTTAAATAGTAATAAATGTAAGTCCCATCAAATGTTTTGTGAAGTAAATTGCAGTTTTTTTTCTTGTTTATATCTTGTTATTAAAATAAAAAAATTAAATTATACTACTAAATGTATTAATGATATCGTAAAAATGTTTATTTTATTTATTTTCTATTTTATATTTTAATAAAAATATTGATTATTTAAAAATAAATCATTTTTAACAATTTCAAAAATAAATTGAAAAAAGTTAAATTACGTACAAAATTTATAATATTTTATAATTAATCTTATATATTAAATTACAACAACATATTACAGTAAATGAATTATATAAATGATCCAATTGAATTCAGAGTGAATGCTTTCTGAAACTTTCAACGATAGATAGTGATGAACTAATGGTAATTCATTTGCTCTTAATCAAAGTGCGTTTTACAAAATAAGAAATATTTTTAAAATTATAACATAATCAGCTGCTGCGGACTGATATGTGAATGACGTTTTATTTAATGCATGAATAAACATAGTTCAGCATACGTTTTTGCCTATTTTCTGTTGTATATTTATTATTTTGCTCACGTAATTAAGATACTACTTCAACATATTAAAAGTATCATTACTCTAAAAAACATTTTATAGTATTTAAAAATTGGTATAATAAGTTATTTTCCTACATCGACCCATGTTATTTAGTTTATCCAACATGGCATCAACTTTAATATAAATGCAAACACCCTATTGTAATGTTTATGACGCAGATAAAAATCACAATGAAAATGTTGTGCTGGTTGCATGAGTTGAAATTTTCTAATCACTGCTACGGTGCCACAGTTGGGTTTTGTGACAAACTAAAGTTATTAATGTAAGGTTCATCAAGTGTTTTGTGATGTAAATTGTAGTGGTTACTTTTTGTCAATATATGTAATTAGGTTGAGAAGAAAAAAAAACTATGAAAACTATTGATGATATCAGAAAAATAATTTTTGTATTAATTTTGTTTTATTTAAGTTTTATAAATATTAGATTACTAATTTATTAAATTACATATTTAACAATTTAAAAATTTATTTTTAATTTATAAGATATATAGTACTTAGTAAATAAAATTTCATAAGTAAATTTATAAATGAAATTACAAAAAACCACATAGTATATATAACGAATAAATTAGTCCTAATTGTTCAGATATGTAAATGTTTTATGAAGATCAAAGGAGATTTAATTTGTGTTTTAGAAAATGCTTTGAACATAATATACATAATAAACAATCGCTGCGAAATTTCATTACTTATTAAGACGGTGACCGACTTGACGTGGACCGGAAATCATAGAAAGTTTAACTTTATTATTAAAATATTTATTTTTACATTTTTTATTTCCAGCAAATACTGTCGACATAAAAAAAAAATCATAGTATTTTTAAATGTGCAAAATGAGTCATTATTCTATATCGGCACAAGTTATTGAGTTATCCAACTTGACGTCAACGTTAACATGAATGCATACGCCCTATTGCAATAATGTTAAATTATTATTATTACTTGTATTTTATCTTGCTTTTCTTCCTTCTTTGACACCAAAACCGAAAACTTGTGCCTAAAGCCATAGACAACATTTGGTCTCTTTAATAATTCAATACAAACTGTGATCTACAGAACAGTTGACATGTAATATAATTATATCAGAATATGAATATGGCCCTACAATTAAGAGAATGTAAAAACAATGTAAATAGTGTTATTTCAGGGAGTTTTCCAGTTTATGACGTCAGAAACAGGCAGTAATTAGTATGTAAATGTTGTGAAGGTTGCATTAGCCGAAATTTACCGATCCCAATAATTGCGGTATAGTTGAGGTTTGGGACAAACTAATTTTATTTATTTAAGTCTCATCAA
Organism: Ecdyonurus torrentis; assembly: GCA_949318235.1. NCBI lineage: Eukaryota > Metazoa > Arthropoda > Insecta > Ephemeroptera > Heptageniidae > Ecdyonurus > Ecdyonurus torrentis. The sequence continues at coordinate 35,593,281 of OX439133.1, forward strand.
GTGTTTTGTTATTTATATTTATATGTTTTCTACTGGTCTATGCCTTTAAATTAAGTAAGAGACAATGAAACCTAAAGATGAAAACTTTTGCTGAAAATAGTAGAAGTGTTTATGTTATTATTATATTTTTTTAATATTAAAGATCTAAAAATGTATATATTAATTTTTATAATAGACAACTTGCATGCCGTTTTTTTATGGTGTTAAAAAATTATTTTGAAAAAATAAATAATATTGATGCATATAAAACTTCTTGAAAAATGCTCCTTCATACTTAAAATAATTTTTGAAATTCAAATTTTATTTGAAGTAAAGATGGTGGCCATTACGACGAAAGACGGTTCGCGTTTCTTTTGTTTTTTTAATAGTTGAAAGAATTTTTTAACACCATAAAAAAAAGGCATGCAAAATGTCTATTCTTTTTTAAAAGTTGAAAAAAATAACAATTATAACATATAAAATTTTTTAGTTTATAATAAATTATAAGTAAATTTATAAAAAAGTTACAACAATATAATGTAAATGATTCAAAAGAATAATGATAAGGTACTGTTAACAAATTGAGTCGTAATGACCTAACGATTAAGGTATTACCCCCGCAAGCTGCGACGCTAACTAACTAGTTAAACCGTAGTTAAGTTGTTATTTTGATTGTTGCAACAATTAAAAAAAGATAACTAAGGTTTAACTAGAGGTTGCAGCTTACAGCCCTTACGTTAGTGTATTTCTTTTAAATATAAAAGATTATGAAAAACGGTAATAATATAATATATAACAAACTAGTGCTGTATGTGATTAAGGAGTTTAATTGAATTAGTTATCTGCGTGACGTTTTATTTAATGCACCTGAAACCTGAACACCATATTGAATTAATGAATAACATTGTTTAGCATAGAACAATTTACGATTTTGGCTATTTTCTTTCATTTTTTTTCTCGCGTACTTGAGAGCTCCAGATACTAATTCAACCTATTAACAGTATCAATGCTCTCAAAAAAACTGCTTACTATTTTCAAACTGGAAGAATGAGTCATACCCTTATATTATTGGCTTATCTTATTGTGTAATCCAACATGGTGTAGACTTTAACTTAAATGCATACACCTAGGTACTGTGCGGGTTGCTTTGGTTGAAATATTCTGATCACTGCTACTGAGCTATAGTTTAGTGGTGAAGTTGATTGTACTAATATTATAAAATATTTCAATATAAATACCAAGAAAAAAAAAAACAATGTAGCATTAAGGAATACCACATAGATACAAATTTACGAATTACTAGAACATATTATATTATACTGTTGTTAATGTATGTTAAAGTCGACATCATGTTAGATCTCTCCTAACTTAACTTTACGAGTTAAGAAATACTAAATAATAAATTTGATAGCATTGATGTTGTTAATAGGTTGACTAAGTATCTCAAGTATGTAAGTTGTATAATATTGCTTTATATGTTTAAACCAGGTTTAAACTACCGAACTGAGTTATATATTCCTATGTAGCTCATGTTATAAGTGATCCAACATGGCGTTGACTTTAACATGAATGCATACACCCTTTTCTTGCAAGTTGCAATTAATTTATATTAAAATAAAAAAAACTTGTATGAAACTGTTCTATTGCTAGGAACAGCAGTAATATTTAATTTAGTTGCTCGTTATTACGATTTGCTATTCTGAAGTTATTTATTTTTGTTACTCTTAATATTTTTAACTTTACTGCATCAAGTTCAATTTTAAACATATTTTAAATTTCCAATTTTTATGTTTTTATTTATCAAAAATATAAATATTTTTGATAAATATTTAATAAATTATTTTTTTTATACACTTTAACATTAGATTCATTTTTAGTTATTTATTATTTATATTATTTTATATTAAATTTTTATATATTTAATTTTAAATCTAAATTTTGATGACACTAAATACATTTGATTTTATAGTACAACTTTCCGTCTCCTACGTTGGATGTATCACGTAATAATTTAGAGCTGTGAACAAGAGAAAACTCATGAGAAAACTTAAACTGTATAACAAGTGAAAGAAAAATATATTGAGCCAGAAACCTGAAGGCTACTCTTCAGACCTAACAACATGCACTTAAGGGTGTAAGGTACCGACCTTATATCTCAAAAACTAGAAGTGTTTTGGGTTCTAAATTTGGTGTCATTGTGTAGCTAAGGGTCACACCTAGCCGTGATAAAAATTTCATGATGTTTGACTGTCCCGAAAAATAGACAAAAATTATTGATATTAACATTGGGCCTTATGGGCTTAAAATTTCAAAAAATCATATAAAATTAATTTGCACGGTGACCCCCCAAAATTTTTACATGTTTGAAATTGTCTCAAGCTGAAGTATCACTGTGCAAAATTTTTAGATTTTGACGAGAAATGTTTGAGTCTCATGGCCGACGTCGGTCCCCTACTCCCTTAATTATATTTCAATTATTACAAAATGTACACTCACTCAATAGCATTATCAAATATCATTATTACACAAATGTAACTAAAAAAAGAGGTCGAAAAATTGTAAATTAGCCAAAAACACATGCATGCACTATTGCTGACGTCATGACTAGTGATGTTCAATAGAAAAAGTGTTGCAGGTTGCATAAGTTGAAAATTTTCTTTTACGTTTAAGGCGTCATGATTTGGTTCTTGGACAAAATAATTGTATTTTTGGAAATCCCATTAAGTGTTTAATGAAATAAAAGTGCATGTTGTCTGGTCTGGAGAGTCGCAGTGAAGAGGTAGGGGAGCGTGGCTGGCAGCATGGTATCAGTTGTTATCCAATATGGCTGACTTTTTGTTGCGACAATTTCCCTGTGCTGCCATCTACGCTCCCCTTCCGTTTTAAAACATGTCCTAACATAACTGAAAATCAACTGTCAGTATATTCTTACAATTAGCCAGTATACAGTATACATCATACTGCTGTATGATGTCACAGCTCGCTTGTTTTTGTGCGCCAGTATTGCAGCGAGTTGTGACGTCATAAAAACGCATCTGCCACTTTTTGAATAGAAAATATTTTAGAAATCAATGAGTCAGGCCGTATCAACGTTAATTTTCAAGTATCTTACACAAGTATTACAGTTGTCACGCAAGTTTTTTTAACTTGTTCTATGCCTTTAAAAGAGAAGTATTCATAAAACTGCAAAATTCAATGAAATTGGTAGATATAGCAACAACTTATTTCTGTTTATCAACCACTTTTATATGAATGAAATAATTATGTTTAAGAATTGTGGCTTATATTTCAAAATCTAAAAAGAATTAATAAGCATAAAAGTTGTATGCTGTAATTTGAGAGTTAATAGTTACAGATACCTTTGATAAAATGTTCAGAACTTTTGAACATAAGATAAGATAGAAAATGCTTAATTGAATTTAACATTGGCTCTGATGGGACTAAAACTTCAAAAAATCGTATTTTAAAATGTTTTAGCTAGCTGGTAACTATTTTTTTTACATTTAACACAATTCCTAATCTTAATATTACATTGCAAAATTACTGGGTTATTTTTCTTGTTTTAACTTTATAATAAATCACCTAATTTTCTCGTTTCTTACCGTATATTTCTTAATGTTTTTTACATTTTTTTTTAAATATTTATTTATTATTGTGTATAATTTAATATTATATTTATATTTTTAATACTTCTGATTTTTTTATTCCTATATTTAATTTTTATATAAATAATTTTCTCAGTCAAGACAAAGAAAGAATGAATAATTACTTTGTTTCTGTGGATTTAAATGTGTAAATGGTGGATACTGTTAGAGATAGAAAATATAATACTAACAGGAAAATCAATAGATATGAATAACATTGATGCAAAGGAAGAATGAAATAAAATAACATTTAGTATTGTAGATTTACGCATGTTTGTATAGGACAAGATGACGTCATTTCGCGAATTAAAAATTGGATTAAAAATACTTAAAGGCCCTGGATACCCTAAAAAAAAGTTTTGTATACTTCAATGGGACCGAATTTCTGATGACCTGTCGAAATCGCCATCTCTCTAGCTCGCGGCATAACGTCGCACGGCCCTATAACGCACACGCCGTACTCGCCGCAGCCGCCGCAATTCCGCACCAGGCAGTTGTGACGTAGCAACTGCCCATCTCTAGCACCCTATAACCAGGGCAACCCCCTTTAAACCGACCCTGCACCCTTAGTATCCACGGTAATCGATCCATCTCACTTGACAGGGGGGACCACCCTTTCATCTTTGAACCCTGAAAGTTTGTAGATCCCAAATTAACCCTTTCACCCTTTTAAGGGGTTATTAAGGTACCAATACGATTACTAGGGTGCAAAGTAAAACCCTTGATAAAAATATAACTCACGATAACACATATTAAAATTTCAACCTAGAAGGTATTAAAAGATGAGTTATCCAAATGAAGGTACCAAAAGGTTATCTTCCACCCTCTGGGTCCACCCCCTGGGGGTCAATTAGGGGTGTACAGTACTGAAAATTAAAGTTCTCCGATTTGGACGCAGCAAACGTTGAAATCGGGGTAAATTGACCTTCTGAAGACAATAGTGAGCACCAAAGGTTTATATACTCAACCCCTGAGGATTAAAGGGGCGGTTCAACGGTAAAATTCAATTATCTCAATTTGGATGACACAAGCGTGGAAGTCGGGGTAACTTGACTTCCGTATAACGATGGTCAGCACCAAGGGGTAAAATATTCAACCCCCGAGGATTAAAGGGGCGGTTCAACCGAAAAATTCAATTATCTCAATTTGGATGACACAAGCGTGGAAGTCGGGGTAACTTGACTTCCGTATAACGATGGTCAGCACCAAGGGGATAAATACTCGCCCCCGAAAAATTAAAGGGGCGGTTCAACCAAAAAATTCAATTAGCTCAATTTGGATGACCCAAGCGTGGAAGTCGGGGTAACTTGACTTCTATATAACGTTGGTCAGCACCAAGGGGTTAATACTCAACCCCTGAGAATTAAAGGGGCGGTTCTTCCATAAAATTCAATTATCTCAATTTGGATGACTCAAGCGTTGAAGTCGGGGTAACTTTAATTTCACATAACAATAATGAGCACCACAGGGTTATATATTTACTTCCTGAGGATTGAAGGGGCGGCTCGACTATTACGTTTGTGTTCTGAGTTTTAGATGTGACGTTGCCAATTAAAGTAGAAGAATATTCAACTCTTTGGTGCTAATTATAAAGTTTATAAAGTTATGTTTCTCCACATACCATCTTTTTCACATCCAAAACTCAGAACTCAAACGTAATTGTCGAGCCGCCCCTTTAATTCTCAGAGGGTGAGTTATATACCTTTGGTGCTCACAGTAGTTTTTGAGATCCCAAGTAACCCCGAGATTTGCGCTTGTGTAATCCAAATTGGAATACTTGAATTTTACGGTTGAACCGCCCCTTCAATCCTCAGGAAGTAAATATATAACCCTGTGGTGCTCATTATTGTTATGTGAAATTAAAGTTACCCCGACTTCAACGCTTGAGTCATCCAAATTGAGATAATTGAATTTTATGGAAGAACCGCCCCTTTAATTCTCAGGGGTTGAGTATTAACCCCTTGGTGCTGACCAACGTTATATAGAAGTCAAGTTACCCCGACTTCCACGCTTGGGTCATCCAAATTGAGCTAATTGAATTTTTTGGTTGAACCGCCCCTTTAATTTTTCGGGGGCGAGTATTTAACCCCTTGGTGCTGACCATCGTTATACGGAAGTCAAGTTACCCCGACTTCCACGCTTGTGTCATCCAAATTGAGATAATTGAATTTTTCGGTTGAACCGCCCCTTTAATCCTCGGGGGTTGAATATTTTACCCCTTGGTGCTGACCATCGTTATACGGAAGTCAAGTTACCCCGACTTCCACGCTTGTGTCATCCAAATTGAGATAATTGAATTTTACCGTTGAACCGCCCCTTTAATCCTCAGGGGTTGAGTATATAAACCTTTGGTGCTCACTATTGTCTTCAGAAGGTCAATTTACCCCGATTTCAACGTTTGCTGCGTCCAAATCGGAGAACTTTAATTTTCAGTACTGTACACCCCTAATTGACCCCCAGGGGGTGGACCCAGAGGGTGGAAGATAACCTTTTGGTACCTTCATTTGGATAACTCATCTTTTAATACCTTCTAGGTTGAAATTTTAATATGTGTTATCGTGAGTTATATTTTTATCAAGGGTTTTACTTTGCACCCTAGTAATCGTATTGGTACCTTAATAACCCCTTAAAAGGGTGAAAGGGTTAATTTGGGATCTACAAACTTTCAGGGTTCAAAGATGAAAGGGTGGTCCCCCCTGTCAAGTGAGATGGATCGATTACCGTGGATACTAAGGGTGCAGGGTCGGTTTAAAGGAGGTTGCCCTGGTTATAGGGTGCTAGAGATGGGCAGTTGCTACGTCACAACTGCCTGGTGCGGAATTGCGGCGGCTGCGGCGAGTACGGCGAGTGCGTTATAGGGCCGTGCGACGTTATGCCGCGAGCTAGAGAGATGGCGATTTCGACAGGTCATCAGAAATTCGGTCCCATTGAAGTATACAAAACTTTTTTTTAGGGTATCCAGGGCCTTTAATGAACTTAAACATGAGAAATTCTCAAATTTTGATCCAAGAAAATGTCCTCTCTTAGAGTATGCAATAAAATTGACTACGGAAAAATAAATGTGGACTTCCTCATTTTAAGGGTCTATGCATTCATGTTTAAGTCGACGCCATGTTGGATAACTCAATAACATGGGTGGCATTGTAAAAAAATCATTTTGCCAGTTTAAAAACACCATGCAATATTTTTGAGAGCATTGATGCAGTAAATATGTTGAATTAGTATCTCAAGTATGTGAGACAAATAACAATAACAAAAAATTAAGTAATTTCCCAGAGAAAATTGTCTTCAACAAAGTTTGTCCTATGCTGAGAATTGTTATTCACTACTCCACTATGGCCTCCAAGTGCATTAAATATGACGTCATCCACATACACCCTATAATTTATACAGTCTGTTATACTTTATATAATGCGCATGACGTCATATTTAATACGCTTGGACGCCATACTGGAGTAATGAATAAAATTACTCGAAAAAGGAAAATCCTCTTTTTTGGCTATTTTGTTGGGAAATTGGTCAATTTCACATACTTGAGATACTAATTCAATCTATATTAACAACATCAATGCTCTCAAAATAGTGCTTTGTATTTTAAACCTGGCAAATGTTATTAAGTATTGTCGACCAGTTTAACATGAATGAATACAACCTTATCCTTTCAGTTGCAGTTAGTTAATGTTATTAAAAATCTTATATAAAACTGTTCTATTACTTTTCTTCTTCAGATTTCATGATGTTCTTTTTAAGGCTATTATGTCGTACTCTGAAGTAATGTAATGTTTTTATTTTATTTTATTTTTATTATTATTTTTTTTTTAGTTATTTCCCCAAAATCAAACAAAATTTAAAAGTTAAATTTTTATGTATTAAATACAATTTTTTTTTTTAAATATTTAGTAAATTATTATTATTACTGATTAATTTTAGTATTAAATATAAATATATATATAATGATGATTTCTTTTTTATAGTATTTTATATTTAATTATTATATATTTAATTTTCAATCATCTAATATATTAAAATGTATAAATTAATATTAGTTTCGTCTTCACTGTAAATTTTTTCTGTGATTGAAAACATTGATTGTTATGAAAATTAAAGCATTATGCAAGTAAAAAGAAATAAAACTAAAGTTAAAGGGTTGTATTCAATTATCTAGTTACTAATACCAAAACAGTTCTATTTATTTAAAAAATATATATTTTATATGTAATTCTTCCTATCTCATTAATATTGAATACAGGGTGTATGCTTTCATGTTAAAGTCGACGCCATGTTGGATACTCAAGACAATTTCAAAATATATATATAAATATTTTGGAGAGTCACCGTGTCAATTAATGTTATATGATTTTTTGAAGTTTTAAGACCAATGTTTAATTCAATAATTTTTTTTCGGGACGGTGAAAACATATTAAAACTTTTATCACGGCTAGGTGTAACCCTTAGCTACACAAAGACACCAAATGTAGACACAAAACATTTTCTAGTTTTTGAGACATAAGGTCGGTACCCTACTCCCTTAAATATCATATTCCTCACTGTTACAGTCTTTAATGAAACCTGCGAGATTTAGGAGGTTAACCAAACTCACTAAATTTTGTTATCAAAAGAAGTAACGCCACTTATTGCCATTATGGGTTTCTTACCTACTGCGCTAGTCAACGGATAAAATGAAAAATTAAATACGAGTGGCCCTCTAAATCACGCCAACCTCGGTTTTTAAGGAGGAAGGGGACCGTAGATGGCAGCTCAGTGTAAAAGTAAGCCATATTGGATAACAGCTGATGTTTTCCTAATTGAAATATCGTGCTGCCATCTACGCTCCCCTACCTTCTTAAAAACTATAACAATGAGGAAGTCAACATTTTAAGTGGTAATTTTATTTCATATTTCAAAAAAGGACTTCGTCCTGAATCAATTGATATTCAAATTTTTGAGTTTATTTAGTTTTCATTTAAGGCGGGAAATCAGCTACTGCGGGATTTGACTAAAAAGTTGTAAAGACAGAAAAATCTGAAATTTTGTACAGTGATACATTAGGATTAGGTATTTTCAAAAATGTAAAAATTTTGGGGGGTCACCATGCTAGTTTTTGAATTATGATTTTTTGAAGTTTTAGTCCCATAAGAGCCCATGTTAATTTCAATAATTAATTTCTCTCTTATCTGATGGTCACGGGTTCTGAAAATTTTATTATAGGTAGCTGTTACTGTTAACTTTCAAATGGCATCATAAAATTTGGAAGTTTTTCTTTTAGATTTTGAGATACAAGCCATCTATACACAACCCTTAAGTTTAAAATTTTAAAAATAACGTCACAGATGTTAACTTATACACGTTTTCATAGGAAAAAGTTGACGCTTGTGACGTCATTTTGAGACTGAAAAAATGTTTAAAAATACTTAATGGAATTAAAAATTAAAAATTCTCAACGTATGCTTCAAAAAAATTTCCTCTCTTAGAATATGCAAAATAATTAACCATGCAAAATATTGGATCTTCCTCACTTTTCTATACTTTATATAGAGTGTATGCGCAAGATGTCATATTTAATTTTGATACACTTGAGCGCCATACTGTAGTAATGAATAACATTACTCGGCATACGACAAATCTCATTTTTTCTATTTTCGTTGGAAAATCAGTTAATTTTATATTCATTTTATTATGTTTCGCATTTGAGATACTAATTCTAATGTAATAGTCTTGTATGAAACTATGAAACTGTGCTATTGCTAAAAACAGCAATAAGATATAATTTAGACTTTGCTTTCTTAGGTTTTTATGTACTACTCACAAAATTTTCTTTGTTATTTTTATTAATTTTTTTTTTTTTCTACAACAAAATTCAACAATAATTAAAAATACAAGTTATTCATACTTAAGGGTTGTATTCAGATGGCTTGTATCTTAAAATCTAACAAAAAAACTTCCAAATTTTATGAAGCTATTTGAAAGTTAATAGTAACAGCTACCTATGATAAAATTTTCAGAACCCGTGACCATCAGTTAAGAGAGAAAATAATTATTGAAAATAACATGGGCTCTTATGGGACTAAAACTTCAAAAAATCATAATTAAAAATCTAGCATGGTGACCTAAAATTTTTACATTTTTGAAGATACCTAATCCTAATGTATCACTGTACAAAATTTCAGATTTTTTTTGTCTTTACAACTTTTTAATTAAATCCCGCAGTAGCTGATTTCCTGCCTTAAAACAAATAGTAATTTTTTTTTTCTATAAAAAGTTGATAAAATATTATTATCTCAATTTTAATATTGGAGTCAATTTCGTTGTATTTTTTTTATTACTATTATTTTATGTTTAGTTTTTATATAATTAATATTCAAGCACAAACAGTTTATTATTACAATAAATTATTTCTTTGCATTTAAACATGATCATTATTTAATCTTGATTGTGATTGAAACTTTTCGTATACTGTGACTATAATAATTTTAAGACTTTGATGACTTTAAAATTAACATTAAAAAAAAAAAAAGCTTAAGGAGGTAAAACATATCTTCACTACCTAAAAATCAAATGTCAGTAAGTTTTGGCTAAAATCATTGAATTCTAATTCATTTTACATTCACGTAATGGCAGGTGTGGCATTATGATGTCACCACAGCTCGCTTGTTTTCGCGCGCCAGTATTCCAGCGAGCTGTGACGTCATAAAACTGTATCTGCCATTTCGTGCATAGAAAATAGTTTAGAAATTAATGACTCAGACCAAACCGCAAAATTTTATGAGTAATTTGATTTGATAACATTTTTTACTGGTCCACGCTTTCATGTGCCGTGGGACGTGGGGGTCACATGCACATGAATGTAATCTAGTCGCGGCCTGCCTTAGCGGCAATTTGACCAGTCGAGGCTCCTCCTCGAGGTGTAAACCGTTCCGTCGTTCTGGGCGGAACGGCAAAATCGATTATGAAGAAGTCCGAGCCGAAGACGTCCACAACCAAGATCCGTGAAAAATGTGTGCAGACAAGCCCCGGAACGAATCTATGCCGCCCGATAGACCTCCACACTATTTCCACTTCACTTAACTATGACCTATGGCCAATATGTCCTCTTCTGCGCGCACTCCACGTGGTGAACGATTATGAAGATGGATTTAATGATTATGAAGCCGGTGCCTGGTAGTAAAAATTTAGTGGAAAACGAAGACAATAGGTTTACAAAGGAGTAGTGGTTAAAAGGAAGACGGAAAGACAAGAATTAACGACACAATAGGAAAGTTTACAAGCACCGGCATAGGTTCCGATGCATAATACTCGCCATCTTGCGCGGAAAATGGTGTATTACTCTCTGGTACATCCACATATATTATATGGAATAACGTCTTATGGTTTTACAAAATCAGGAAAGTTAAATCTTTTAAATAAACTGCAATTAATAATTCTAAAAATTAAAAATAAAAGGTGAGAAACTAAGTAATCATAACGATTATTATACTAATTTTAATATATTATCAATACCTAATTTAATAAAATATTCATTTTTGGTAGAATATTATTTTTGTAACGATCATAGTTTACCTAGATTACATATATATATAAAACAAGAACATCTCTAAAAAAAACTCTAATTGTACTGAAAGTAGTAAATAGATTTACGGAAAGAATTAGAAACTAAAATTTACCAAAAATTTGGAATGGAATCCTAATGAAATTAAAAGGATTAAAGTGTAAAAATACTTTAAAAAAATTTTGTCACATTTTTTGAGCTTATGTCATTATAAATTTATGTTATATACATGTGAATGTAATCGAATGTCTTTTCATTTTAATTTTGTATAATAAAGAAATGTTAATATTATTATTACTATTTTAATATTTTTACGTAATATATCAAAAGTATCAATATATATTACGTAAATTGTTTTATAGATATTATAAATGTATGCATATCTACATTATAATTTTTTTTCTTGTTTTGATTATTGTCATAATATTGAAAAATAATTTTTATTTTAGTTATTTTTGTTCGAAATGAAAAATAAAATTGTATTTTAATTTAATCCAACCGATAGGCAAATTGCCCTGGTTAGACATGTATTATAAGTTATAATAAAAAAAAATTCAGGACCCGTGACCATCAGAAAAGTGAAAAAATAATTATCATTGAATTTAACATTGTCTCTTATGAGATTAATACTTCAAAAAAATAAAAATAATAAATAAAAAAGCGTAATATAAAATGTAGCCTGCTGATTACTATTTTACATTATGGAAAATTCCTGATCCTAACGTTACACTGCAAATATTGGTTTATCTTATTGTTTTAATTTTTTAATAAATTTCCCAAGTATATCATTTTTTGCCATACATTTTAAATATTTTAATTTTTTTTTTTACATAATAATTTATACAATATTATTGTATGAATTTTAACATTAAATTTTACTTTTTATTTATTTTTTTTAACTTTTAATTTATTATTTTAGAATTAATTTTTATATAAAGTAACCAATAATTGTGAAGTTAAGACTGTAATTAGTAATTTATGTGCTGCAATTATAATTTCTAGTATATACTCTATGAGATTGAAGATATCTTAGTATCAGTAAAATATATACTCTCAAAAAAATTACTGGAGATGAATGAAATTAGACAGCACATATATTATACTGACTATATTTGTAATAAATAATAAATTATCCAAAAATACAAAATACATCAATGAATAAATAATGCTATAAATGTTATCAAGTATTGAATTAAAAATCTCGCTATGTCATATCCAATCAAGATTCTACATACAAGATAACGACACGCTCGGCCTATTTGAGCCACCGCGAAATTCGTAATGAGCGTCTGAGCCAATCAGCGCCCGAGTTGTGGGTCACGTGATCAGAATAGACCAATCACAATGCCGCTATGGAACCAGTTGCTGCCCCTATCTTGTATGTAGTATTTTGATCCAATGAGGAAGACTAATGATTGTTGGGACAGTAGTTGAGCACATTTTTAGAGAGAGTATAATCAGTAGATTCTATTGAAGTCAATATTTACCTTTATTAATTATACATTTTGGTAATTAATTTATGAAATAACAATAAGTGTTACGCCCCCCAGAAGCCTGTATCTTTACTCTTTTGTTTAAATTTACAGCGGAGTTAGATCATCTTCTGCAAATTACAACCCACGAATTTTAATTCCAGTATTCCAGCGAGCTGTGACGTTATAAAACCGCATCTGCCATTTCATGAATACGAGATAATAATTATTAATAATCGTAGAAAATATATTACTAGAAATCAATGACTCACTCAGGCCAAATCAACGTTGATTTTTAGGTATCTTACACGAGTATTATAGGTGTTACACAGGATTTTTGTTTATTGTGTTCTATGCCTTTAATAGAGAAACAAACATAAAACTGCAAAATTGAATAAACTTAGTAGAATTAGCAACAACTAATTTCAATATTTCAACCATAATACTTTATTATGAACGAAATACATATGTTAAAGAGTTGTTTTTGTATGGCTTGTTTCTCAAAATCTAAATAGATTACTACACAATTATATAATGTCATTTGAAAGTTATTAGATAATCTATGATAAAAATTTCAAATTTTTAGACCATAAACCAGACTTGGCCATGAGCGACTTGTTTGAGCGACGCTCACGTGAGCGCGCTCATTTTAAAAGAGCGCTGGCCAAGTCTGCCATAAACTAAGAGAGAGAAAATAAATATTATTGAAATTAACATAGGTTCTTATGGGACTAAAACTTACAAAAAGTCGTAATTTAAATTGTAGGCTGGTGACCTAAAATTTCTACATTTTTTAAACTGCCTAATATTAATGTTATTTGGCAAGATAACAGTTTTTTCTTTCTTTACAACTTTTTAATAAATTACTCAAGTATCTCAATTTTTGCCTCACATTTTTAAGTGTTTTAGACAAATGTTACTTTTTTTATATTTAAATACATCATACGATATTATTGTGTAAAATAATTTTTTTTACTAGAATTTAATATTAAATTTATTGTGTATCTATTTATTTATTTTTTTAATTTTTGGGCCAGAATTCCTCATCTCACACAATATAACACCCTCATCTGAAATTTTTAGTGAAAAAAATATATGTTATTGAGGACTGTCTAAAACCTATAAATATGAAGTTTTAGGTAAATCGGACCAAAACTGAAATTTTGGGGCGGGAAATTCAAAATTGAATAATTGAGATTTTGAGCTAAACTTAGTTTTTTCCCATAATTTGGTACGATGATATTTGGGAATTTTTATATTATATTTAGATACTATGGCAATATACACATTACGTGAAACCATAAAAGTCGATTTTTCCCGTAACGATTTTTTAGGAAAAATCGTGGAAAATTGGCTGAAAAAGCTTATTTTAAGTATTGTTTGGAGCCGTATTGCAGCGAAACTAATAAGAATTTTGAAACGTAAGTTTGCATATAGGTACCTGGGTATTTGTGCTTACTAAAAATTTTAATAGTATTTTTCCAGTCACCTTTGTTGAATTTAGCGGGAATTTTGAATTTTGATAAAAATGAAAAAATATGCAAAATATAAAAATGAATTACAAATAAGTCTCCAAAAATGTTTTCAATTTTTTGGGTCTAAAATACTTCTACACTATTGTTCTAACATATGACAAAAAATCAGCCTGGCCTTTTAATTATTACTATTTTTTTTTCTAATTTTGAAAATCGTAGTTTTTTCATCGGACGGCAAAAAGCTTCAGAGCTTACGGATGCATTTTATTTTCGATGTGCATGGTTCAAAACAACTTAAGCAACATTATAATATCACCTCAAAGTCATGATCTAACATATTAACATAAGTACCTATATTACCCCCTCCCCCTCCCCCCTACTTCTTATATATTTACAAAAAAACGTCATATTTCCAGAAATTAGGTAAGAAGTAGGGGGAGGGGGAGAGAGTAATATAGGTACTTATGTTAATTTGTTAGATCAAGACTTTGAGGTGATTTTATAATGTGGCTTAAGTTGTTTTGAACCATGCACATCGAAAATAAAATACATCCGTAAGCTCTGAAGCTTTTTGCCGTCCGATGAAAAAACTACGATTTTCAAAATTAGAAAAAAATAGTAATAATTAAAAGGCCAGGCTGATTTTTTGACATATGTTAGAACAATAGTGTAGAAGTATTTTAGACCAAAAAAATTGAAAAAATATTTGGAGACTTTTTTGTAATTCATTTTTAGATTTTGCATATTTTTTCATTTTTATCAAAATTCAAAATTCCCGCTAAATTCAACAAAGGTGACTGGAAAAATAATATTAAAATTTTTAGTAAGCACAAATACCCAGGTACCTATATGCAAACTTACGTTTCAAAATTCTTATTAGTTTCGCTGCAATACGGCTCCAAACAATACTCAAAATAAGCTTTTTCAGCCGATTTTCCACGATTTTTCCTAAAAAATCGACTTTTTTGGTTTCATGTAATGTGAATACTGCCATAGTATCCAAATATAATATAAAAATTCCCAAATATCATCGTACCAAATTATGGGAAAAAACTAAGTTTAGCTCAAAATCTCAATTATTCAATTTTGAATTTCCCGCCCCAAAATTTCAGTTTTAGTCCGAATTACCTAAAACTTCATATTTATAGGTTTTAGACAGTCCTCAATAACATATATTTTTTTCACTAAAAATTTCAAATGAGGGTGTTATACTGTGTGAGATGAGGAATTCTGGCCCATATATATATTATATATATATATCCCTATAAGTGTACTGTTAAATTAGGGGACCCTTAGCTTTCCTCTCTTTTCCCCGAGCGCTAAACTGAATAGCTACATTGCGTATGGCTTTGAGCCTCAGAGTTTTTGTTTCCCTAAATCGGGTAAAGTTAGAAATTTCTCTTTTTTTTTTTTTTTTTTTTCTTTTTTGCATTTGTTTAGGTAAATGTTGAAATTGAAACACTTAGAATTTGAAATACAAGTTATGCAACATTACACATACTTGACCAACCTAATATTACGAACACATCCTAAAATGAACTAAAAATTATAAACATGCTCTGCATGGGCGAGGTTTCTTGGTCATCGTACTCGCGGACGACGATGCAAGATTAACTTGCTGTCAGGACGGGAAGTTCACCAGACTGTTTACAGACGACAGTTCAAGACCCTTACGAAGTCGAGGAACCATCTCCGTCCTCCGTAGGGGAAATGCTAGGATGGATTATTTGAAACATGTTCGTGTCTCTTTGGTTAACAGCTGCCAACGTAAGTGAAGCTGTCGTGCACTTGGAGTGCACATCCGTATGCTGCGTCAATCGCACGCCGGAGTGGCGAGGTACAACGTATAACATCGTAGTACCATGACCTAGCACTAAGCCACCTATATAGCACTGTCCTACAGTCAAAGGTCAGTAGCATAAGTGCATCACATAGGACATGGCTATATTTTATTTAACATTAATACGTAGACCATTTTACGCAAACAATTATTATTCACATGGACAAAAATTTAATATGTAATAATTATGCTAGCTCATTTTCAGCACAGTATGTTCAATACAGCATAATTTATGTTAAAGTGCATAATAACTATGTTAAAATAGCATAAATATTATATTGTACAGCAAAGTTAATTGCGTTGTTCTAATTTAGCATTATTTTTGCTATAATGACAAACATGCAGCATAAATTACGTAAGTTATTCTTTTCATGCATGAAACATAATTTGTGCTATAGGGTGTTTGCATTCATGGTAAAGTCGACGCCATGTTGGATAACTCAATACATGTGCAGGTATGGGAAAATGTCTCATTTTGCCAGTTAGAAATGCACCAATCAATATTTTTTATTTGCATTGATGCTGTAAATACGTCGAATTAGTTTCTTAATTTCAACTGTGCGAGCGTATAATAATAACAAAAAATTACACCAAGCAAAATAATAATAGTTATTTTGCTGAATTTATGTCTTCATAGCGTATTAACATAATATAGCGATTATACATTAACATAGCGATTTAACATAAAATTTAAAATAAATAAATTATAAAATTATTTTATGAGAAAATTAAAAAAAAATAATAATAATAATAAAAACGATTATAAAACAATTAAATTAAAATTCAATTTAATACAATAAAGAAACATAATCATAATATTGTTTAAAACGAATATTAATAGCTAATATATAATCTTAAGGTGAGAAATCAGGTACTGCGGGATTTGACAAAAAATTTGTATATTGAAAGAAAAATCTGAAATTTTGCACGGTAATACATTAGAAAAAGATATCTTCAAAAATGTAAAAAAAAAAAAATAAATAAAAAAAAAATAGGGAGTTACCCTGCTAGATTTTAGATTATGATTTTTGAAGTTTTAGTCTGATGAGAGCCCATGTTAATTTTAATAATTATTACCTATCTTATCTGATGGTTTAGGGTTATGAAATTTTTTCTTATGTAGCTGATACAATTGACTTTCAAATGACATCATAAAGTTTAGACGTTTCTTTTATAAATTTTAAGAAATAATCCATCTCGTACAACCCTTAATTTAATTATTGTACGCTTCATTATATTACAACTATATATCGTAATCAAATAATTGTATTTTGATAAAAGGAAATTTGAAGCTTGCCAAGAGAAATATTATAAATAAACATTAAATTTTATGTAAATGAAGATAGAAATGAATTTCTTAAGAAAATGATATTTCATATTTTACCTAAATTCAGCAGCTGATATTGAAATTTTTAATTAAAATTTTAGTGTTATTAGAAAGTATAAAATACGCATTCTGGCAATAAAGATTTTAGCCTTAATAAAATACATTTTATATTATTTGTATACTGGAAACACAATAACAAAACAATAACCACTTACCTCTTGTAATACTTTTTAGTTTTAATAGTGCAAAACAAATTTTAGTAAATTGATTTACAAAAAAAAAAGAAAAAAAAATTACATAAATGTGCGTAATATTACGCCAAAACAGAGTCGTAATTACTTACAATTTTTGTGCTCCTGTAGAGCCAGGGAATTTATTTACATATTGCACATTTTTTTTCGAATTAATATTATATATATTTTTTTAAATCAAATAACATTAATTTATTTTACAAAGATATCAGAAAGTAGAAAATATTTCAGAAATTATTTAATCTACCTTTTTTTTTTCTTTTTTTTTAAGAAAAAGAAAAAGTCTACCAAATAAATGTTTTACAATTTAAAAACATTTTTTTTATAAGGATACTATTTTTGCATTTTTTTTCCAAAAAGGGGCGTGGCTGAATGAAATTTTTCGACTGCGGCGCGCTACTCCCCCCCCCCCCCCCCGTCATTCATGGTTATTTTCCTGGGTGATCGCCCCCCCCCCCCCCCTCCAAACCAAATTCCTGGATCCGCCCCTGTCTCTGGATTACATAACTTACATTACCGTAAATCAGTGAAAGTTTTAGAATATTATTTTCTATTTGTAAGGAATAATATAACTCTATAACCAAACTATATTCCCATATAATATGTCAATCAATATTACAATTACTGTATCTTTTATTATTCCAGTAATTGTAATATAGTAAGCTCTTATTCGTAGTTAAAATATGACGTTTTCCTGATTTTTCATTAAAGTGATTGTTGAATTTAATTAAAAACATATGCGACAACACAATTTTTCTTGCAATATTTCAAAATTATTGTGCTTATTTTTATATATGACATGCAACCTGCTGTTCAATATGACTTTAAATCATGTAACTACTTAGCTTGTTTTATTTATTATAACTTATAATTTTCAAATTTCTCATATATTTAAATTAAGTGAAAGAAGTGTTCGTCAGAAGAAATCATTTTGTAGTTTTCACATGTTGAACTTGTAAGTGGCTAAATTTGTGCCGAATATCTGAACTACGTGTAATTAAAAATTTAAGAAACGAGGTAAATAAAATACTTTGTACAGGCGGAAATAACTAAAAATTAACACTATATGTATCAAATAATTTTAAATTATGTTTTAAATAAAACTAAGTAGAAATATAAATAAAGAGAAAGACAATATTATTTATGTTATTTCATAAATAGAAACATGTAATTTAATTTTTTTTTTACACAAAAACTTATAAATAAAATTATTAAATGTGTAATTTAAAGTTTAACGTTATGTGAAATGTTCTTTAGTAAAAATTTACTAACAATCTATGAAAATAAGAATTATAATAATATATACAGTGGCGTAACTACCAGGGGGGAGAGGGGGAGTTCCCCCGGGCCCGTCGACTTTTGGGGGCCCGTCGGCTTCTGAGGGGGCCCGTTGATGCTTGGCGCAAAAAAAAAAAAAAAATAATAATAATAATAATAAATTGATAATATTAAATTTTATGTTGAAAAACAGTATTTGAAAGTTAAAGTGGATCAATCAAATAATATGCATTTTGTGACAGAGGGTATTAATATTAACTACATTTTTTAACTGTCACCATACCGTCTAATTAAATTTTCTATAAATGTCTTCTTCAAATATCATATGTATTTTTTCTATTTATAGCAAAAATTAATTATTGATAAAAATTAAAATCATGTATGATAGACAATTTTAAGTTTTTTTTTTTTTTTTTCATGTTATAGTGACACTTTTTAATTTTCATTTTAAAAAATAGCTTAAAATTTCAGTGCCACGCCCCCTTTTCCAAAATTTTTCGACTGCGGCGCACAAACCCCCCTCCTCCACGGCACTGTCCTCCTTCCGGGGGGCCCGTGTCAGATTTTTCCCCCTGGCCAAATTTTTGAAGTTACGCCACTGAATATATAGAATAAAATGTTACTTTTATCTGAAAAAGTGCCCCCTATATTATTATTTCTTTATTTACTTGATATTACTCCTAAATCGGATTGAATTTACAACCAAACTTATTTCAAGACAAAATTTTTTTCTGTTTTTTAATTTCATATAATTACGTCAGAGCAGAATTTTTTTTAAAGCAAATAAAAATAAAGGTATTATTTTAATAGCTATTAATCAACAATTATGTTATTTTTTTTTAAAGCTTGTTAATTTTAAAATTATCGTCCCCTTTGTTTTAGTTTATGAAATTAAAACATAAACGCCAAATGTTTCACAGAAATATTATTGAAAAGAAGGAAATAAGATTTTTTATTATTATTCCATTTACATAAATTATCCAACCAAGGCATAGCCTTATCATTTGGTTTAATTATATAACCATTATAATTTCTTGTACACAAAACAATATATTTCTTAATTACTATTATTTTTTACATACAATTTATACTTTTTTTATATTGCATTATCATTAAGAAAGCAAAGAATAAAATGTTACAATAAAATATAATTTTTTTTGAGTATTTGGTTCATAAAGTTTGAAAGAAAAAAAATGAAAGCAAGAAAAAGTTTATCAGAAGATGTCATAATCGGACGGACAGACAGACAGACAGACAGACAGACAGACAGACAGACAGACAGACAGACAGACAGACAGACAGACAGACATAGTTAAACAAATGCGCATAATCTAAATAATAATATTACTAGAAATTAACATTGAAGACGAAAAAAATACGCTAAAGTGTTAATTTAATTCCTATCCTCACGATATACGAAAGTAAGAATATATATATATATATATATATATATATATATATATATATATATATATATATATATATATATATATATATATGTATATATATATAAAATATATAAAATTAATTTAAAGTTCCAAGAATTTTTTTTATGCATGCACTTTTCTTTATATAATTTCATACAACTATTTTTGCAGAAATTTTGAAACTAGATTTGAATATATACTGAGAATTACTAACTTTGCAATTGCATTTTCCCATTTGTATTATTGTAGTATAAGATTCTGTTAGAGACAGCTGCTGTCAATATATATATATATATATATATATATATATATATATATATATATATATATATATATATATATATATATATATATATATATATATATATATATATATATATATATATATAAGCATTGATACATTGGATTGTACAGTTATTGTATATTGTATGTTTCAAAATAGTGGGCAGTAAAATTGATGATCAGATTATGATGATGTTTCCCAAAATAATTTTCACATTTATAAATAATAAAGCGTAAAAATAACTCGTGTATTATTTCCTTCAGTAGTTCAAATAATCAAAAGTTTATTATTGTGTTAGCTTACTCTGCAACTCTGCAAATAAAAAGTAAACAACATAATTGTAAATAACAAAACACAGTCCTCAAGATTAGGACACTAGATTTTAAATTTAAGGTAATAATTTTCTCATGAATATTGAATCTTAAGATAAGATAAATTGTGAGGCGGGCAGCAAACGTTTAAGGTTCTCTAATTTTCTATCTCTTTGGCAACACAAAACTGTGATTATTTTGTATTGTTGATACACAACAACATCTAGCCCGACAGTTATTAAGTGAACAATTTTACATCAGACTCTTACGTGTTTCAAGCTGATATGTTTTTTATTTATTTTTCATCACAGATACTAATAGCAGCAATACCCTAATACAAGAGCGGCCATCTTATTTATAATACTTTAATATAGAAGATAGAAAGAACTTTTATTATTATTAATTTTTTTTACAAAAATCTGAAACAACAATTTAAAAATATTTTTCTCATTGAAAATAGTTCAAACAAAACAAAATTGAGCAACCAATAAAATTTTACTCGTACTTTTACAGTGATTAATTTTATCAATAAAACCAGCACTTTTTTTCCTCTTTTTTCCCCCCTTTTTTACTCATGTAATATCAAGGTAATTTAAATATGTTTTTCTTTGTAATTTAATTTTTTATTTTGCAATGGAAAATGTTTTTTTTTTTTTTTTTTACAATATTACAGCAAAAAAAAAATATTATACTTTGTAATCTAGGTTGTTATTACAGATTGTGCATACAAGTAGATGAAGGCTTTATAAAAACACCAAAAGAAACTTAATATTGCTTTATCAGTTTTTTTTCTTTGATATACATAGATATTCTCTTAAAAAATTATTTTGATTTAAAATTATTCAAAAAAAAATTATTCTTCTTCTTCTTTGTTTTCCAAACAATAATTGTGTATATAATAATACCCCACATTACATCACTTCCAGGATGTTTGCATCAAGTTACGACGCTAAATTATATTACTTATAGGATGATTGCATTCATATTACGATGCCATGTTATTGCACTTATATCATGCTATCATGTTAAGGTCACCGCATGTTGAATAAATTAATAACATGGGTGGCATAGGAAAATAACTTAATAACATAGGTAGCATAGGAAAATAACTTAATAACATGGGTGGCATAGGAAAATAACTTAATAACATGTGTGGCATAGGAAAATAACTTAATAACATGGGTGGCATAGGAAAATAACTTAATAACATGGGTAGCATAGGAAAATAACATAATAACATGTGTGGCATAGGAAAATAACTTAATAACATGGGTGGCATAAGAAAATAACTTAATAACATGGGTAGCATAGGAAAATAAGTTAATAACATGGGTGGCATAGGAAAATAACTTAATAAAATGGGTGGCATAGGAAAATAACTTAATAACATGGGTGGCATAAGAAAATAACTTAATAACATGGGTGACATAGGAAAATAACTTAATAACATGGGTGGCATAGATAAAAAACTTAATAACATGGGTGGCATAGGAAAATAACTTAATAACATGTGTGGCATAGGAAAATAACTTAATAACATGGGTGGCATAGGAAAATAACTTAATAACATGGGTGGCATAAGAAAATAACTTAATAAAATGGGTAGCATAGGAAAATAACTTAAAAACATGGGTGACATAGGAAAATAACTTAATAGCATGGGTGACACAGGAAAATAACTTAATAACATGGGTGGCATAGGAAAATAACTTAATAACATGGGTGGCATTGGAAAATAACTTAATAACATGGGTGGCATAAGAAAATAACTTAATAAAATGGGTAGCATAGGAAAATAACTTAAAAACATGGGTGACATAGGAAAATAACTTAATAGCATGAGTGACACAGGAAAATTACTTAATAACATGGGTGGCATAGGAAAATAACTTAATAACATGGGTGACATAGGAAAATAACTTAATAACATGGGTGGCATAGGAAAATAACTTAATAACATGGGTGACATAGGAAAATAACTTAATAACATGGGTGGCATAGGAAAATAACTTAATAACATAGGTGGCATAGGAAAATACCTTAATAACATGGGTGGCATAGGAAAATAACTTAATAACATAGGTGGCATAGGAAAATACCTTAATAACATGGGTGGCATAGGAAAATAACTCATTTTGCCAGTTTAAAAACACTAGCATTTAAAACACGAGAGCAATGATGTTGTTAATAGGTTAACTTTTATCTCAAGGATGTGAGAAAAATAACAAAAAAAAAAAACCGATTTCTCAAAGAAAATTACTTAAAACAAAGTTTATCCTATGCTGAGCAATGTTATTCACTACTAGAGTATGGCCTCCAAACGTATTAAATATGACGTCATGCGGATACATCCTATAGGGTATTAGCAACCATGCTACGACGCCATGATGGATCACTTATAGGACGTTTGCATTTATTTAACGATGTACTTTTTAAACACTTGTAATGCGGTAGTGCCAAATATCACATTTGTTTATTTTCAATTGTTGTGGCAGAAATTTCAACTACAAGCAATAAGGAAACATTTTTAGATAGGGCAATAACATAGAAGCTCAGGAGCGTGATTCTTTATTTTTGGATATAAAATTATTATTTTATTTTAAACAAAACTAATTTTTACATCGTATTTTCTTAATATTATTTATATGTATCATAATTATAGATTTTTATGTACAAGTAATTTAAATATTTACTTGTAAATAAATAAACACAATTAAATTTATATTAAATACAAATTAAATTCTTCCAATCTATATTTTTGTAGGTGGGATGTCAGCTGGATGTTGTGAAGTTGTGAAGTAAGATGCATCTGAAATATTGCTGAAATATGGAGAAGAAAGCAAATAAATAAATAAACTAGAGTGATGGCCCCTGCATACTTATGCAACTTTTTCAACGTACTTGTATAGCAGTTTGCCTACTTGGTATGATGTAAGGGGCAAGTGTTCTCTCTCTCTCTCTCTCTCTCTCTCTCTCTCTCTCTCTCTCTCTCTCTCTCTCTCTCTCTCTCTCTCTCTCTCACACACATACAAACACACACACACACAAACACACACACACACACACACACACACACACACACACACACACACACACACACACACTCACACACACACACACACACACACACACAATTTCTTTCTTTCCTAATTCAGTATCTACCTTTGACCCCTAAATAAAAAAGGAAAATTTCATTAATTTTTCTTTATTTTTTATTATTTTTTTCAAAGCCCAAGTCAGATCTGGACACCAAACCTAGATATACACAAGCTACCTGTAGTGCTTGCAATTTTAAAGGCAGTCACGTCACTTCAAGTGGCACTTAAGTAGCGCAAACTACAGTAAAGGTAAACAAAAATATGCAAACATATAATGGCGAGATTTTATGGCGGGATTATATACCTAATTAAAAAACAACCAGTGGGTAATTACAAAATATTTGCAAGAAATTACAAAGTCAAGTTGAAGGTCATTAACTTGAGATAAAAATGTTTATAATTTTATATATTATATAAATTATGATCTTTGACACTAAAATTACGTAGATTGCAATAAACAAGACAGCACAGATGTAAATATCTGCAGTCTAAACATCATAAACCAAGCTATACTTAAGTAAATTACCTCTAATACTTATAGCATGATTTGTATTAGAAATCAGTCAATTAAACAGATTATTTGAAGCATTTGCTATATTATAATAAATTACATGCTGCATAAATTAAGTTATTTAGTCGGTCCGTGTATATATATATGATATATATGGTAAAGCATTGATATTATTGTATTTACGTCTACATTTTTATTACTATAATATATGTTTTTATTTTTTAATTTTCTTGTTGCATTGTTAATTGCCTTGTGTTGATATTTATACAAAACAATGTGTGTATTTTGATGTTGTCAATAATGTGTGACAAGACCAAGACTTGATGTAAAAATTTGTTACTCTCAACTGCCTGGGTCAACAAATAAATCTCACAACTTTTACTTCTAACATAGACATAAATAACTACGTAATAATTATGCTACCTCATTATCAGCACAATTATTTTATTACAGCATAATCTATGTTATAGAACAATTGCATTCATATTTATGAGCCGCCATTATAGTGGTCACAAATACACAGGCCAGCATAGGAAAACGTTATTTTCATATTTAAATAGCAAATTAAGCTTTAAACCTCAATCAAAGCTTTATTTGTAGGTTCTTATAAGCTTGAAGAATCTGACCAAATATGAGAAATATGATTACAGTAGAAATTTACCTTTATTAATGCTAGAAATTAGGAAAACTAATGTTTCCCCTAAATTAACGTTTAATGCCCTACAATGCATTAGGCACCACTATAATGGCGACAAAGCGCAAGAAGCAAGAAGCAAAGTTTCTATATACATCATAATATTTAAACTAGAAAATATTATGTTGTACAGCATAATTATTTATGTTGCTATAATTTAGCATGGTTTATGCTATGACATAAATGCAGCATAAATTACGTAAGTTATGGTTTGCTAGAAGATTCAATATTAACACAAATAGTTTTAAACTATAATATGATTCAATTAAAAATATATATAGGAAAATACAAGCTAACTTTCGTGACAATATTTAGAAAAGCTTTATTTATTATATTTTTAAAGATAAGTGTAGAGCTAAGGTTACTTTTGCGACACAAGATGATGAAATAAAGATATTTATTTCGTCTTATAAAAATTACAAATACGTCAAAGTTACATAAAGTGATCAAAATAACCTCAAAAACCAGGATGTAAAGATCAAAAGTTGAACATGTCAGTTAAATAAAAAAGAGGTTTGGAGAAACCAAGCACGTGCATACATGAGGGAGAGAGATTTTTGCAGTTGATAATTTGGGTATAAAAGGACAATTTGACAGCAATAACTTTCATTACACCTACATTTGCCTAGAAGACGAAACAACTTTTGACGTGACACTTCTGCAAAACATAACTTTGGTAAGTATAGGAAGGCAATTATTTAAAAATACCTTCAGTACTGTACAACTTAACATTTGTGAATTATTTTATGATTTTAGAATTGAGATCTAAATATACGTTATCACTTGTTTACACATATTAAAATATTTAGAGCATTAAATTAAGAAAATTAAAAATAAAAATATTTTTTAATTCAGAAAAAATGATAATCATTTATTTAAAAATGTCGATAAAAATGTCTTTTGTTTGCAAGTAAAATGAGTTTTTAATAACTAAAATATGCCAGAAAGTGTTTTTACATGTTCTATATGGGGTCTTAAAAATTAATCAATTTATTTTAAGATTTTTTAATTTAAACTTTTGATTTTTTTTTTTACTTTATTTTCAAAGTTAGACAGAAAAAAAAACTGATTTCGTAACGTTATTTAAATATACAATTATTATATAGCTTGTTTTGCGATGTTATTTTAAATCTCTGCCAATTGCATATAGAAACTTTATTTTACACGGAGAAATTTATGTGTTTGCTTGCAAAAGAAATATTCTTTTTAAATATTTTAAAATAATTTTTTTTAAACAACACCATTAATTAACTTCTTGTTTTAAACTAAATTGATTATTTCTTATTTATTGTTCTTCTTTCGTGTTTTTTAATTGCTTTGCCTAAAATATTATTCATGTTGTTAACAGACATAATTGTTATATTCAGATATATTCAAGATTACAACTTGCATAACTTTATATTTATATAAAATAACAAAATAACCAAAATTCTATAATTTTATACATTTTTTAAGTCGATGTCTAAAATTATTTTTAACGTTTTGATGTTTCAATTTAGTTTCATAAAATTACAACTTCATCGCCACAATTTAATATTAAACACTTGCAAATACAAATTTTTGTGCTATAATTTGCTTTTATAAGTATAATTTACTTTATCAATAAAATTCAACAGAGATCAAATTAATAAATATTTCTAAATCATGTTGTTGTAAAAGACGTTTATGCTAATTAATTGAGTATATTAGTTCATTATTAATTAAAATAAATCACATTATGCATAAATATGTGTTGATCTGTATGGAGTTTTAAAAATCAATGAATAAATAAAAAAAATAACTAATTAGCAAACAATAAAATAATCAGTCAATAGGACATTCAAATTTATGTAACAATTAAATATATTAACACCTTTGTT
The DNA here is from genome assembly GCA_949318235.1 of Ecdyonurus torrentis. Lineage (NCBI taxonomy): Eukaryota > Metazoa > Arthropoda > Insecta > Ephemeroptera > Heptageniidae > Ecdyonurus > Ecdyonurus torrentis. The sequence continues at coordinate 35,620,276 of OX439133.1, forward strand.
GCAGTGTTATGTCATAATATATGGATATAACAAATTTTATTATGATAAATACAAAACATAAGCGAGCTATGAAATACAAAAAGTCAAGTTGTAGGTCACAGATAAGAGATAAATATTTTGATGAATGTTTTAAATTTTCATAACAAGACATTTAACATTTAACACTATAGATAGGGAAAGAAACTTGCGATTATTTAGGATTGATTGACAGAACTTTCATTGCAACCATATTTCTTTTTGTTACTTTCTATGTTTTTGTATAAATAAATGTTTTAATTTACAATAACACCACAATAACAAATAATTTATAAGTTAAAAATATTTAATGTTATAGTTTAAATTTTAAATAAGTAAAAATTAAAAATTAGATTATTTTATGTTAATTTCCAATATGTTTGTAAACAATAATTATGACGTCATTAAAAATTTACCACCAATTGCTAAATTTCAATATAAATTTGTGCAAAATTTGATCTTGAATGTTGCTGGAAAAAATTGTGCCTGTAAACTACATGAAGAATCGTTTCTGCAATAAATAAAAATTTTAGCACAAGAAAACTTGTAGTATAGTGATTTTGTTCTAAAATGAACAGTCATTTTTTTGTTATTTAAATTTCAGTGATAGGTCATCCAAAAAAAAATATAGAAATAAAAATTAAAAGAAACCTCAACATTACGTAAATTTAAAAAAAATTATTTTGAATTATTTTTAGTAGCAACTGAAAGTTAAAATAACATTAAAATGCATTAGAATATACTTAATATTGTATTTTCATATACAGATTATATAATTAACTTCATCAATGAAAACATAGAAATAAAAATATTAAAATCAAGAAATGTAAAACAGTGTAAAAATATAAAGCTTGTGACGTTAATCTGTTTATTTACATTTATGTTTTCTTTTTTTTACAGAAATGTTCTTCAAGACGACCATCCTTGTTTTGCTGATGATGCAGTGGAAATTTCAGGACATTTTAGCTGAGGTAAGATCACAAATTTTGTCAATTTATTTTGTTTACATTATTTCTAAAATATAAAATATCAACTTTGAGGCAATAGTTTGCTTCATATTTAAAAGTTGTGACATTTTCCTTTTTTAATTTAAGTACTTCTTTTCAAAATATAATTCAGATTAAAAAGTAATCAGTTCTAGTAGTCTCAATATATTGTTTACTTAACATTTCTGCATTAACTCTAATAGATCGTTGTTTAAATTTGGATTTTTAAAAGATAAATTTAATTATATTAAATAAAATAATAAAAGTAGTTTAGGATGTATAAAACATGTTTACTGTGAAACAAATGAATATTTACTTAAAGGAATAGACCAGAGAAAAACATAAGCATTTATATCACACAACACTTGATAGGACTTAAATAAATATCTTTAGCTTATCTCAAAACCCAACAGGTGCCCCGTGGCAGTGATCAGAAAATGCAATTTATGCAACCCGCACAACATTTTGATACTAATTTTTGCATGTTTCTGACGTCATAATAATGAATTTTTACGCACATTGCTTACTTCACAATTTTTTCACGCTTTCTCGTGGGGCTGCATTAGCATTCTGGTAAAAATTTTCATCAGTTTTAAAGATCCCATTTTGTGTTTATTTATTTAAAAGCATATGTTGTTTTATGCGGTCAATGGCTTTAACAATGAAAATTAACAATGAAAATATACAACGATAAAAAAAGATACTGTTTCGTAAAAAACAATTGTTTAGTTCTATTTGACAAGTTTTATTTTTACATATAAAAATTTATTTTCTTAGAAGAATGTTTGATTGTCTGAAACAATAGACAACTTGCATGACATTTGTTATGGCCTTAAACAATTCTTTAAGAAAATTTAATAATATTTGTGTATTTTAATCAATTCTTCAATAATACTCCTTCATTTATAAAACATTAAAAAATAAATAAAAATAATATCAGAAAAAGAAACGCATATTATCTATTGACATAATGGCAACCGCCTCATTTTAAATAAAATTTAAAACTTTTTTTAAACGTGATGTAGCATGATTAAGAAAATTTGTAAAACCAATATTATTTATTTTTCCAAAGAATTTTTTGAGACCATAATTAAATGACATGCAAGTTGTCTATTCCTAATTTTTTTTTGTTTTTTACGATCATTGTATTTGATAAACTTTAAAAATAATCAATGTGTTAGATATAAAGTAAAAAAAAATTTAAATCTTTTTTGTTTTTTATAATATATAAGAATGATACAATAATACTATTTATTATCCTGCAACTTTATATCCATTTCCTGGTCAGTTTAGTCACAAAATTCTCACATACTCTGTCTATGATGCACATAGCACCTTCTTCCGTATGGCAACTTGAAATAGTGTCTAGTCAAAGTTTACATCGTTTTATAAAATAAAAACAAAATGTCATTTTTTTCATAACGTTTGTTATTAAAGGGAGAGATAGACAAAAAAATAAATAGGACATTGCGTCTTTTTTTATTTTTAATAATACAAGTTTATTCAAAAACCCAAATTTTAAACTTTAAACAATGAGAATTATAAAACATGCGTAGTAATAAAAGTGGGGAATTACTTTGACTTTAATTTTTTAAGCTTATAAATTTTGGTCTCTCTCTCTCTCTTCCTTTAGTGTCACATTCGTAATGCACAAAAAAGAAAAAAGTATTTTTTTTTGTAATCTTGTGAAATGATGCAAATTTTGAGTAGCCACGATGTCAAGCTGCAATACGAGAAAAGGGTCTATGTGCATCCTAGAGAGAGTAAGTGACAACTTTGAGCCAAAATGGAACAAATAGTGCATTTAAAATTGGAAGATAAAAAATGAAAAATAGACGTACATAAAAAAGTTTAAAAAAAAATCCTAAAGTTGCATTCACATATTCTTAAATTTTTTGTAACTTTGTGCAGCAAATTCTAAAATAGCATTGTTTGAAATGTGAAAACTTATTTTGCTGCGCAAAGTTGTAACATATTTACGAATATGTGAATGCATCTTAAGGCAGTCAACAAAAAAAGTCAAAGCATTATTTTTTATGGAGATTATTAGCAAACCACGTGATTGAATTTGATTTTGTTTTAATATTTATTAATGACAAATTTTAGGCTTTTATTTGATATCTAAAAATTTAATTTGGAGTTTATTCTCTGTTTACTTTTCTCAAAGAATTTATGGACACCCTGTATCAATATATAAAATATATGTTTCATTTACATATTTTAAAAATGTTTCAGGCTCAAGATATTGACTCAAAACTAACTGAGCTGAGTAATGATATAAAACAACTTGCAAAGCAGTTTGAAAAAAATTCAAAAACAACTGAAGACACGATGCTGGAGTTGAGAGGAGAAGAAAACTTTCAGTTGTCAATATTGACAGGCCAACAGAGAGCACTGGAAAACAAGATGGACGTTGTGAGAAATAATCAGGATGATTTGAATCAGGCACTGAGTCAACTAAAAAAGAACCAAGATGAATTGAAGCAGGAACTGAGTCAACTAAGACCGAACCAAAATGTAATGATGCAGGGGCAGAGTCATATGACACAGACCCAAGACGAAATGAAGAAAGGACTGAGTGAAGTTAAACTGACCCAAGACAAAATGAAGCAGGCACTGAGTCAAATAAAATTGACCCAAAATGAAATGAAGCAGGGACAGAGTCATATGAAACAGGCCCAAGAAGAAATAAAACAGGCACAGAGTCAAACAAAACAGACTCAAGACGAATATAAAATTAAAATAAACTTTATATTTAATGAAATAAAAAAACTGCCATGTAAGCTGGCATTACCGAGCTTGCAAACACAGATATTTAACAACAAGAGATATTACTTCTCATACGACCAGCCTATGATGTCTTGGCCTGAGGCTGATAAATTCTGCAAGTCACATGGCATGGACTTGGTTAGCGTTGAAACACAACAAGAGTGGGACGGTCTGAAGCCTGAAGTTGGGAAACTGTATAGTAAAATTACCATTATTTGGTCTAGTGGCAGTGATGCTGCACAGGAAGGAAAGTGGAAGTGGACGTCAACTGGAGCTGACGTCACGTTCTTGGCTGGATTTAATGGTATGAATAATGCTACAAATGAAAACTGTTTATTTCTTTATACTGCAGGATGGGGAGATTTCCCTTGTTCAGGCAAATTACCTTTTATATGTGAACAAAACACATTATGTTAAACACAAGCAAATCAGTGTTCAATGTAATAACATTTGTTATTTAACAGTCAAGGAATTTAAGTAAAGCAAACACGCAAATTTTTATATAATATAATATTTATATCATTTTTATTCATTTTTGCTTTTGTAATAAAACCTATGTAATAACAGACTGCTGTTTAATATTTTATATACTTCGTTTGGAAAATTGTTTTTAACACCAAATTAAAAATCATTTTTTGTAATAATAAATCATTTACATAACTGTAATAATAAATGTTGTTTCTTTTACACTAACTTTGTTTAATTTAGTTTAAAATATATATTTGTTAAATATGTTTTTTTGCATGCAATATTTAATTTTTCTGCGATATTTCACCCTGGAAAGATATAAATTAAAAGATAAAGTTTTTGTATTGTTGTTTATATGTAACAAGGTCACTGTAGTAAATGTTTTCTCTCAAACACAATCATCAATAAATATATAAAAATTTTAAACATGCAATTTTATTTCGACATTTCATCCTTAATTAAAAAATAAAAAAGCTGTACAACTAGATTTTAAAAATACATACAAATGTATTCAAAATATTTTATTTCATAGTTACAGACTTTAATGTATTTGTAAATATTTTTCTTCTAACTATTTGATTACATCTATAAATAAATAAATAAATAAATAAATAAATAAATAAATAAATAAATAAATAAATAAATAAATAAATAAATAAATAAATAAAAAAAATTAATAAGTAAATAAATAAATAAACTAATAAATAAATAAATAAATAAATAAATAAATAAATAAATAAATAAAAAAAAAATAAATAAATAAATAAACTAATAAATAAATAAATAAATAAATAAACTAGATTATGATGACCCCTGTACAGTTATGCAACACTTTCCACACACAAGTATAGCAGGTTGCCTACTTGGTGTGGTGTAAGGGACTTTTTTATTGTCATATTCCTCCCACTTTATTTGAATTTTGTTCTAAATAATATTTTTTTTGTAAATGTTGAAAAAAAAAAATTATTGAAATCAATTTATTTTCCATGCTACAGAATTGAAAGTTCATACTATATAAACGCTTCATATGTAAAAGCAGATATTCAATTTTGTCAGCAAGGGTCACTTTCCCTTACTTAAGTGTAGAGAAATGAACCATGCAGTCAATGTTGAATGTCAACTTTTGCTTCTGAAGTCTTTTCTTTGAAAAAGATCTCTCTCTCTCTCTTTCTCTCTCTCTCTCTCTCTCTCTCTCTCTCTCTCCATGACTCATTCTTAGACTTAACTCCAGCTAACATGTTTTCAAGCTAAATAAAGCTTGAAACCTATAGGACAAAAGTTGAAGTAAATAAAAGACATTCTAAGATTTGGGCCGTACGAGAATACTTGAACCAATACATGAACAAACTAACTGCATAATAATTATGCTGTCTCATTTGTAGCATAATTTGTTTTATTCAGCATAATTATTGCTATACTTCCTAATAACTATGTTACATATAGCATAAATATTATGTTGTACAGCATAAATATTTATTGTTCTAATTTAGCAACATTTATGCTTTAATGACATACATGCAGCATAAATTAAGTTTTTTATTTCGATGCAAATATATGCAGCTCTAGAAACATTTTTTCTTTTTAATTGACGCTTTTAAAAAAGGTCAAAGAATTCCTTAAGTCTGTAAGTATGTAGAGACCTTACTGGCGTAGAACTGACGTCACTAAGTATGTAGAGACCTTACTGGCGTAGAACTGACGTCACTAAGTATGTAGAGACCTTACTGATATAGAACTGACGTCACTAACTTGTAAGTATGTAGAGACCTTACTGACATAGAACTGACGTCACTAAGTATGTAGAGAGCTTACTGACATAGAACTGACGTCACTAAGTATGTAGAGACCTTACTGGCGTAGAACTGACGTCACTAAGTATGTAGAGAGCTTACTGACATAGAACTGACGTCACTAACTTGTAAGTATGTAGAGACCTTACTGACATAGAACTGACGTCACTAAGTATGTAGAGAGCTTACTGACATAGAACTGACGTCACTAAGTACGTAGAGGCCTTACTGACATAGAACTGACGTCACTAAGTATGTAGAGACCTTACTGACATAGAACTGACGTCACTAAGTACGTAGAGACCTTACTGACATAGAACTGACGTCACTAAGTATGTAGAGACCTTACTGACATAGAACTGACGTCACTAAGTACGTAGAGACCTTACCGACAAAGAACTGACGTCACTAAGTATGTAGAGACCTTACTGGCGTATAACTGACGTCACTAAGTATGTAGAGACCTTACTGACATAGAACTGACGTCACTAAGTATGTAGAGACCTTACTGACATATAACTGACGTCACTTGTTATGTACAGACCTTACTGACATAGAACTGACGTCACTAAGTATGTAGAGACCTTACTGACATAGAACTGACGTCACTAAGTATTTAGAGACATTACTGTCATAGAACTGACGTCACGAAGTATGTAGAGACCTTACTGACACAGAACTGACGTCAATAATATGTAGAGACCTTACTGAAATAGAACTGACGTCACTAAGTATGTAGAGACCTTACTGACATTGAACTGACGTCACTATGTATGTAGAGACCCTACTGATATAGAACTGACGTCACTAAGTATGTAGAGACCTTACTGACATAAAACTGACGTCCCTAAGTATGTAGAGACCTTACTGACATAGAACTGACGTCACTAATTATGTAGAGACCTTACTGACATAGAACTGACGACACTAAGTATGTAGAGACCTTACTGACATAGAACTGACGTTACTAAGTATGTAGAGACCTTACTGACATTGAACTGACGTCACTAAGTATGTAGAGACCTTACTGACATAGAACTGACGTCACTAAGTATTAAGAGACCTTACTGTCATAGAACTGACGTCACTAAGTATGTAGAGACCTTACTGACACAGAACTGACGTCACTAAATATGTAGAGACCTTACTGACATAGAACTGACGTTACTTAGTATGTACAGACCTTACTGGCGTAGAACTGACGTCACTAAGTATGTAGAGACCTTACTGACATAGAACTGACGTCACTAAGTATTTAGAGACCTTACTGACATAGAACTGACGTCACTAAGTATGTAGAGACCTTACTGACATAGAACTGACGTCACTAAGTATTTAGAGACCTTACTGACATAGAACTGACGTCACTAAGTATGTAGAGACCTTACTGTCATAGAACTGACGTCACTAAGTATGTAGAGACCTTACTGACATAGAACTGACGACACTAAGTATGTAGAGACCTTACTGACATAGAACTGACGTCACTAAGTATGTAGAGACCTTACTGACATAGAACTGACGTCACTAAGTATTTAGAGACCTTACTGTCATAGAACTGACGTCACTAAGTATGTAAAGACCTTACTGACATAGAACTGACGTCACTAAGTATGTAGAGACCTTACTGACATAGAACTGACGTCACTAAGTATGTAGAGACCTTACTGACATAGAACTGACGTCACTAAGTATGTAGAGACCTTACTGACATAGAACTGACGTCACTAAGTATGTAGAGACCTTACTGACACAGAACTGACGTCACTAAGTATGTAGAGACCTTACTAGCGTAGAACTGACGTCACTAAGTATGTAGAGACCTTACTGACATAAAACTGACGACACTAAGTTTGTAGAGACCTTACTGACATAGAACTGACGTCACTTAGTATGTACAGACCTTACTGACATAGAACTGACGTCACTATGTATGTAGAGACCCTACTGATATAGAACTGACGTCACCAAGTATGTAGAGACCTTACTGACATAGAACTGACGTCACTAAGTATGTAGAGACCTTACTGACATAGAACTGACGTCACTTATTATGTACAGACCTTACTGACATAGAACTGACGTCACTAAGTATGTAGAGACCTTACTGACATAGAACTGACGTCACTAAGTATTTAGAGACATTACTGTCATAGAACTGACGTCACGAAGTATGTAGAGACCTTACTGACATAGAACTGACGACACTAAGTATGTAGAGACCTTACTGACATAGAACTGACGTCACTAAGTATGTAGAGATCTTACTGACATAGAACTGACGTCACTAAGTATGTAGAGACCTTACTGACATAGAACTGACGACACTAAGTATGTAGAGACCTTACTGACATATAACTGACGTCACTTAGTATGTACAGACCTTACTGGCGTAGAACTGACGTCACTAAGTATGTAGAGACCTTACTGACATAGAACTGACGTCACTAAGTATTTAGAGACCTTACTGTCATAGAACTGACGTCACTAAGTATGTAGAGGCCTTACTGACATAGAACTGACGACACTAAGTATGTAGAAACCTTACTGACATAGAACTGACGTCACTAAGTATGTATAGATCTTACTGACATAGAACTGACGTCACTAAGTATGTATAGACCTTTCTGACAGAACTGACGTTACTAAGTATGTAGAGACCTTACTGATATAGAACTGACGTCACAGTAGGTCTGTCTGACGTCACTTAGTATGTAGATTTGCCAAAGAAATTACCTTAAATGAAGTTCGTTCCATGCTCCGCTATTTTACTCACCATTAAAGTATGGCCTCCAAGCGCATTAAATATGACGTCATTTGCATACACTCTATAAGAAGCAAAAATAAAAATTCAATATGTATAGATGCAATGTTGTTAAATAAGAAAACATATGATATAATATCTTAAAGTAATGTACGTATGTACATTACTTAGTAATATTACACTGCTAATCTTATGAAAAAAGTGAACAGTTGCAAAAAAAAAAAAATTATGTTTGCAAATTTTGTTCCCTATGAAATAATAATATAATATTAAATAAACAATATATAGCAACAAAAATGTCAGTTTTATTGACAATCCCCAACATGTTAGTAAAATTTATTATACGGTCATGATTGAGTATTTTGTCTTTCAATTTCTTTGACAAAACATATTTTTACTACGTTATATTTGGAAACAAATGACAGATATGAAACATGCAAAAATTAGTATGAAAATGTTGTGCGGGTTGCATAAATCGAATTTTCTGATCACTGCTACGGGGCTACTGTTAGGTTTTTAGACAAACTATATAAATGGCATCAAGTGTTTTGTGATATAAATGCCAATGTTTTTCTCTGGTCTATTCCTTTAATTACTAGAGAGCCACTCAAGCCTGTAGCCAAACGTCAAGTCCAAGTGACCTCTACGTTATAATATTACCTAGTGTAAGTAACTTTACGACACAAATGACAAATTGTCGTTTATTTAGTTTTAACATTGCTTTGATGCTCTTACTTAGGCCAACATTGCAGGACACTCAAATCTCTATCAACTGTTATTTTACTAATAAAGGAACAACTGCATTGAACATGACTATAAGCAAGTTTGGTCACATCCGCTTCCGTTTCTACTTGCTACGCATGCGCACTACGTCGAAACGGAAGCGGATGTAACCAAAATCACTTATAGGTGGCTTCAAAACAGTTGATTCTTTATTAGTCAATTAACAAGTTTGAATTACCGAGACAAAAGAGAAGGAGGGAGAAAAACAGATCAAACGATCTTAAGAAACAAATTTAAAGCCTTAGTCCAAAAGAAAACATTGGCATTTATATCACAAAGCACTTGATGGGACTTACATAAATAACATTAGTTTGTCTCAAAACCCAACTGTAGCGCGCCGTGGCACTAGTCAGAAAATTTAGATTTATACAACCCACAAAACATTTTCAAACTAGTTTTTGCCTGTTTCTGATGTCACAAACAGGAATGGTTACGCAAATTGCACACTTTAAAGTTTTTTCGCGTCCTCTTGTATGGTTACATTATTATTCTGTTAAAAATTGTCATCAGTTTTGGCGATCCCATGTTGTGTTTTATTATTCAATACAAATGTTATTTCATGTGGTCTATGCCTTTAATTTATGATTAACAATGGATGTTACCGGCGAAGTATGCTAGCCAATCACACTCGGCGTGGAGACAGGCACGCTCCTATCCTAAAACATTGTAATTAAGTGCAAATGTGGGCCATACGTGTTGCCAGCTTAAACTTCGCACTTTCAAGCATGCATTTTTTTAACTGCTTCTTTAATAATGACGATAATTTAATATAACATAATTGCCAAACCATTACTATTGTATTTTAATATTTAATGTTTTTAAATCTACTGTCACCAAACTATCAGATTTATGAGGAATACTTTAATATACACTGCCTGATGTTTGAAGCAAATATATTAAAAAATAAATTGATTAATAATTAATAGCTTAAAAACATGCTAAATTTGAAACTGAAATCTGTTTCAAATTCATTGATTAATAGGCTTGGGCATTATAAATGAAACTGAAACTTAAATATTCAAATACAAAATATATTATATTAAAAAATAATAAAATACAGTTTAGAAGTGTTACTGTAAAGTGTATCTGGGTGCTATAAGACAAATAACACCATATATAAATTTAACACTCGTATATATTATAATAATTGCAAAGTGGCCGTACCAAAGATTTTATCTAAATTGTTTGCAAGAAGTTCATATTTTGTAACTGCTAAAATATATGACAATTTGCCATCTATCAGGAATAGTCCAAAGAAAAACATAAGCATTTATATCACAAAACACTTGATGGGATTTACATAAATAACATTAGTTTGTCTCAAAACCCACCAGTAGCCCCGTAGCAGTGATCAGAAATGTCGATTTATGCAACCCGCATAACATTTTCATACTAATTTTTGCATGTTTCTGACGTCATAAACATGAATTTTCACGCAAATTGCATACTTTACAGCTTTTTCACGTTCTCTCGTGGGGCTACATTAACATTCTGGTAAAAAATTTCATTAGTTTTGAAGATCCCATTTCGTGTTTATACATTAAAAAGCACATGTTGTTTTATGTGGTCTATGGCTTTAAGAAATGTAAATACCAATTTTTTTTTTATTCATCAATATTATACTTTAGGATCCTTTTTGATAAAAACTCAAAAATAGATGACATCGATGTTTTAATATTCCCCACCCAAACATTATTGGAATATTCTACTGATATTAATACATTGTCACAAACTTCATTACAATATTTTATTTGATTAGTTAATAGTGTACTTACGGTTGTGTCATTCATTGTATGTTGTATTGTTATTGTTATGTAAATTATATTTGTCAAGACCAATGCTTGTTGTAACTTTAATTATTACTACACGGACAAAAATATCTACATAACTTGTAGCATGTCTTGATACACTTCAACATTTGCATTGGTCAACAAAATAACAAGTCACGTCATCATGAGCCATTGAACACAACAGCTATTTTAATTGACAGCTGCTGTCTGCTGATTGAAAATATAACAAATACAATAATTGTCCTTTTTTGGAAGCTGATTTTTTTATTATTTCAGCTGAGTGTTGACATTAATTTTAAATAAGACATTTTTTCTTCTTGAGCAGGAGTTTACAACATAAATACACATTTTGTTATTTATATATAGGGTCTATGCATTCATGTTAAAGTCGACGCCATGTTGGATAACTCAATAACATGGCTGGCATACGGAAAAAAATCATTTTGCCATTTTAAAAATACTATGCAATATTTTTGATAGCATTGATGTTGTAAATAGATTGAATTAGTATCTCAAGTATGTGAGAAAAATAACAAATAACCAAAAAATAACCAATTTCCCAAAGAAAATGGGCTTAAAAGAAGTTTGTCCTATGCTGATCAATGTTTTGCACTACTCCAGTATGGCCTCCAAGTGCAATAAATATGACGTCATCCGCATACACCCTATAGACAATATTTTAATTTTAGAATGAGCAGATTTAAACAATTCTCTCGTATATTTCAAGTCACCATATTAGGTAAATATTAATTGTAAATAAAACCTATATTTGTAGCGATACTTACAAATTAGTTACAAATATAAATTACTAATGGAGATATTTTGTCATGTTAAAAACTAGCCAGCTAATCTTGAAGACTTAATAAGTTGCATAACCTACAGGAGGCTCTACAATGAGGAAGTTTCCATAAAGTTAGGACCCTAATTTGAGCACATTTTTAGAAAGAGTATAAATAGTAGATTCCATTGAAGTCAATATTTACCTTTATTAATTACATTTCAGCGATTAATTAACCTCTAAACAGTGCCTACCACGCCCCTCTAAAAGACCCTTTCGTCATGTTTACGTTCTTCTTCTGCAAGCCGGTGCAAGCGTAGCAAGATTTTTAACGCGCGAATTTCAAAATTAACGTTAATTTTGAAATTCGCGCGTTAAAAATCTTGCTACGCTTGCACCGGCTTGCAGAAGAAGAACGTAAACATGACGAAAGGGTCTTTTAGAGGGGCGTGGTAGGCACTGTTTAGAGGTTAATTAATCGCTGAAATGTAATTAATAAAGGTAAATATTGACTTCAATGGAATCTACTATTTATACTCTTTCTAAAAATGTGCTCAAAACAGGGTCTTAATACTATGGAAACTTCCTCAATCTAATATTACGCTGGTTATATCTTTTTGTGGCACCACTTTTTTAAAAGTTATTTCACAATTAAACAGCACAACGTGTTTTTTCATGTGGTTTATGGCTTTAAGTAGATACTTTGATGATAATACGTCGTATATCCTGTACACCTATTTATTTTGTAAGAAATGTAAATTATTAAATTGCTGTAAATATATTCATACTAATGTATGGGTTTTATTTTAAATAAATTTAAATGATTAAAAATTTATATAAAAGTGAAGTCCTGAGTTGCAAGGTCCTTAAAATATGACGTAATTTTAATAATAATAATAAATGGTTTTTATTCGAGGCCAAAAAAGTTACAAACCCACTTACATGGTCCTCTGACTTTCTTTAAACAATATCACTAGTCAGAGTATTTCTTCATTATATTTAATATACATAATTGACAAAGAACAATCATACAAATATGCATTTGTCAATTAATTTATAAGACACAATATTATATTTGAGAGAAAAATAGTCATTTGTACATTATTTTATTAATAATACATATTAATATTATTTTTAACATATTTATATATTATTTATAATATATTTAAATCACTAATAACAATTCTTAACTACCTTCTTTTACTATATGTTTTCTCCCCCTACTTCTTCTTCTTCTTTTTTTTTTTTTTTTTTTTTTTAGAAACTTATTGAAATACTCTTCATTACAATTATGGAAATATTTTAATCATTTGTGCAATTTAAATTGTACATTTTAAGTATTTAATTTTGCCGTTTTTGATAGAAAACAGCGATAATTCAGCATTTTATTGTATCCCTTATATTTATACTTTAAATTATTTTATAAATAACTTACACATTTGTTGATATAATGTAGAATATATAATGTAGTTTAAATTATTTAAACATGAATAACGCATAACACACATCCAACACCGGCCACAAGTGTCATCCTCTCTTGCGGAGAGAAATGAACAAAGCAGCCGCGGTGCCGAATGAATGCCCCCGCACCATATGCGTTCCTTTATTTATATCAGACATTTTTTAAGAAATAAAACAAGTAATTTTAACGTAATTTTTTCAAATAATGTGAGCTAACTGTGTACTTGTTCTGCAATCTTCTTTAGTTTATAAATAATAATAATCATATTGTATGTTTGTATGGTATGAGAACAAATTATGACTTACAATTATTTTTCACGTGGTCATTGTGCAAATATTTATATAAAAATGTAATATAAAGTTATTGTTGACTTTTTATTATAAAAATCTTATCTTTATTTTAAAGCTGTAAAAAACTTGAATATCCTGTAGAGCGAGTTGAAAACTTATAGAACAGTTTGACTCAAAGCTCGGTTTTAGCTTTAAATCGAGCTAAAAACTCAAAATAGAGCCAAAGCTCGAAAATCAAACTAAAATTAAAAAAATATAGGTTCGGGCTAAAGCTCGAACACGAATTTTTCGAGCGCAAATACAAAAGCTCGTATTTAAAAAAAAAAAAAAAAAAAAAAAAAATCTTTTTTCAATGATTATTCGTAAATTAATTTACATAAATGCCTAATTGTATTTTAAAACGATCTAGTAATGTTAAAATACTAAAATTTTATTACGACAATGTGCATTCATTGATATAATGGTATCTTTTATGAATTTTGCAATATGCCAACATGAACTTATATAGACCAATGTCCATTTTAATACTTTTTATTTGTTTTTATTTTAGTTTTTATTATTAATATTTGCATTTAAATTAAACAATTTTGCCTGCAGCATAATTAGCATTATTATATGAACTGTTGTTTGAGATTTGTGGACAATGGCATCCTGTCAAAACTCTTTTAGCATCTCGATTATAAAAAAAAAAAAAAAAAAAAGTTTTTAGACCGATTTTAACTCAATAGCTCGTGTATTTTGATGACTCGTTTACGGTCTCAACTCAAGCTGGCTAGTTTTTGAGCTGAAAACTCAAAAAAGCTCAAAAACCAGTTTGTTTGGTTTGTCTAAACCGAATACTCGAAAATGTTAGACCGAGTTCGAGTTCAGCTCGGTTTAAATTTACAGCTCTAGTTTCAAACTGATAAAATTTTTATTTATTTTTCATCACAGATAGTAATAGCAGTAATACCCTAATACAAGACCGGCCATCTTATTTATAATTTAACATAGAAAATAGAAATAACTCCTTTATTTATTTATTTTTTATTTTTAGAAATTCTGAAATCTGAAACAACAATTTAAAAACATTTTTCTGATTGAAAGGAGTTAAAACGAAATAAAATTGAGCAACCAATAAAAATTTACTCGTACTTTTACAGTGATCCATTTTATCAATAAAACCAGCACTTTTTTTGGCCTTTTATAATCATCTAATATCAAGGTAATTTAAATCATGTTTTTGTAGTATATTTTTAATTCTGCAATGGAAAATAAATGTGCATTATATTTTAAACAGATTTCAATTTGTTTTTATTTTACAATATTATAGCAATGAAAACTTTGTAATCTAGGTTGTGATTAGAGATTGTACATACTACAAGTTGATGACGATTTTATAAAAACATCAAAAGAAATTTAATATTGTTTTATCAGTTTTTTTTCTTTCATAGGTATACTTGAATATTCTCTTAAAAAATTCATTTGTAATTAAAATTATTCAAAAAAAAAACTTCTTCTTCTTCTTCTTTTCTGTTTTTGTTCCAAACAATAATTGTGTTTATAATAATACCCCACATTACATCACTTCCAGGATGTTTGCATCATGTTACGACGCCAAATTATATCAGTTATAGGATGATTGCATTCATATTACGATGTCATGTTATTTCACTTATATCATGCAATCATGTTAAGGTCGCCGCATTTTGCATAACTTAATAACATGGATGGCATAGGAAAACAACTTAATAACATGGGTGACATAGGAAAATAACTTAATAACATGGATGGCATAGGAAAATAACTTAATAACATGGGTGGCATAGGAAAATAACTTAATAACATGGATGGCATAGGAAAATAACTTAATAACATGGGTGACATAGGAAAATAACTTAATAACATGGATGGCATAGGAAAACAACTTAATAACATAAATGGCATAGGAAAATAGCTTAATAACATGGATGGCATAGGAAAATAACTTAATAACATGGGTGGCATAGGAAAATAACTTAATAACATGGGTGACATAGGAAAATAACTTAATAACATGGGTGGCATAGGAAAATAACTTAATAACATGGGGGGCATAGGAAAATAACTTAATAACATGGGTAGCATAGGAAAATAACTTAATAACATGGATGGCATAGGAAAATAACCTAATAACATGGGTGGCATAGGAAAATAACTTAATAACATGGATGGTATAGGAAAATAACTTAATAACATGGGTGACATAGGAAAATAACCTAATAACATGGATGGCATAGGAAAACAACTTAATAACATGGGTGACATAGGAAAATAACTTAATAACATGGGTAGCATAGGAAAATAACTTAATAACATGGGTGGCATAGGAAAATAACTTAATAACATGGATGGCATAGAAAAATAACTTAATAACATGGATGGCATAGGAAAATAACTTAATAACATGGGTGGCATAGGAAAATAACTTAATAACATAGGTAGCATAGGAAAATAACTTAATAACATGGATGGCATAGGAAAATAGCCTAATAACATGGGTGGCATAGGAAAATAACTTAATAACATGGGTGGCATAGGAAAATAACTTAATAACATGGGTAGCATAGGAAAATAACTTAATAACATGGATGGCTAAGGAAAATAACTTAATAACATGGGTGGCATAGGAAAATAACTTAATAACATGGGTGGCATAGGAAAATAACTTAATAACATGGGTGACATAGGAATATAACTTAATAACATGGGTGACATAGGAATATAACTTAATAACATGAAAATTAGTGGCATAGGAAAATAACTTATATTTCATGGGTGACATAGGAAAATAGCTTAATAACATGGGTGACATAGGAAAATAACTCATTTTGCCAGTTTAAAAACACTAGCATTTAAAACATGAGAGCATTGATGTTGTTAATAGGTTAACTTTTACCTCAAGTATGTGAGAAAAATAACAATAAAAAATAACCAATTTCTCAAAGAAAAATACTTAAAACGAAGTTTATCCTATGCTGAGCAATGTTATTCACTACGACAGTATAGCCTCCAAACGTATTAAATACGAGGTCATGCGGATACATCCTATAGGGTATTTGCATCCATGCTACGACGCCATGTTGGCTCACTTATAGGACGTTTGCATTTATGTTACGACGCACTTTTTAACCCTTGTAATGCGGTAGTGCCAAATATAACATTTGTTTATTTTCAATTGTTGTGGCAGAAATTTCAACTACAAGCAATAAGGGAACATTTTTAGATAGGGCAATAACATAGAAGCTCAGGAGCGTGATTCTTTATTTTTGGATAAAAAATTATTATTTAATGTAAATAAAACTAATTTTTACATCGAAATTTTTTAATATTACTTATATGTTTCATAATTATAGATTTTTATTTTCAAGTAATTAAAATATTTGCTTGTAAATAAATTAACACAATAAATTTGACATTGAATACAAATTCAATTCATCCAATCTATATTTTTGTAGGTGGGATGTCAGCTGGATGTTGTGAAGTTGTGAAGTAAGATGCATCTGAAATATTGCTGAAATATGGAGAGGAAAGCAAATAAATAAATAAACTAGATTGTGATGGCCCCTGCATACTTATGCAACTTTTTCAACGTACTTGTATAGCAGTTTGCCTACTTGGTATGGTGTAAGGGGCTAGTGTTTCTCTCTCTCTCTCTCTCTCTCTCTCCCTCTTTCTCTCTCTCTCTCACACACACACACACACACACACACACACACACACACACACACACACACACACACACACACACACACACACACACTTTCTTTCTTTCCTAATTCAGTATCTACCTTTGACCCCTAAATAAAAAAGGAAAATCACTTTAATTTTCTATATTTTTTATTTTTTTTTCAAAGGCTTAGTCAGATCTGGACACCAAACCTAGATGCACGAGCTACCTGTAGTGTTTGCAATTTTAAAGACAGTCACTTCACTTCAAGTGGCACTTAAGTAGCGCAAACTACAGTGAAAGTTAACAAAAATATTTTGCAAACATAGAATGGCGAAATTTCATAGTGTAATAATATAATATAGGGAAATAAAACTATATATATATAACCACAGTAGGAATTGCTTTGTTATTTACCTAAATAAAAAACAACAAGTGGTTAATTACGAAATATTGGCAAGAGATTACAAAGTCAAGTTGAAGGTCATGAACTTGAGATAAAAATGTTTATAATTTTATATATAATATAAATTATGATCTTTGACACTAACATTAGATTGCAATAAACAAGACAGCACAGATGTAAATTTCTGTAGTTTAAACATCATAAACCAAGCTATACTTAAGTAAATTACCTCTAATACTTATAGCACGATTTGTATTAGAAATTAGCAAATTAAATAAATTTTTTAAACATTTGCTATATTATAATAAATTACATGCAGCATAAATTAAGTTATTTAGTTGGTCCGTGTATATATGTATGACTGGTAGAAAACAAAAGCTTTATTTATCATGTGCATTAGAAATGTAAAATAAACCAAACTTTATGACCTGTAGCATTTATTTTAGGTTGATTTTTGTATTTAAGATAACAATTCTTAATTAATAACGAAATTTGGAACCCATATAATTATATATATAAAATAATTTTGTAAAATATATCGTTATATAAATTAACAAAAATTGATGATATTTTCGTCGCATCGATTACGATACTTTTGCTCATAAAATATGAAATTCTACATTTGAAATTCTAAAAATTCACAAAAAATAGAGAACAAAAAAAAAAAAAAAAATGAGGCAGGTAATCCATTTAGGTAAAGTACATTTTCTAAATTAAGATTTGAAAAATTTTACTTCAATAAAAACAATGTACTATGATTTGTAGTTATCGTTGTCGAAAAACTACTGTTATTGATATATTAAGGTTATCGATGGCAATGTTTTAAAAATAACGACATCGTTCTAATGTGATGATCGTATCGTTATCGTTATAGAGATTTTGAGTATCGAACCCAAGACTTGTATTATTCTGTGAAGATATATCAGGTGCCAGCTTGTCTATGATGAAACACACTACACATTCAAATTTACAATTAAATACTGATTAACAGTCTTTGGTTCGATACCCAACATTTCTTAACGATAACGATACTACAATTTAGCCTCACACTATAACGATATCGTTACTTTTAAAACGATCGATTACAATTACGATTTACTCTATCGATAATCAAAGTGCAATGTTTTTATTAAACTAAAATAATTTAAATCTTGCTTCATGACTGTTCTATACCTACAATATTTACCAGCCTCATTTATATATTTTACTTTTTAACTTTAAGGTATTAGTTTTTTGCACTTTTCATATTTTTTAAGTTAATTTTTTCGTTATCGATGTGACGATAAATTTCGTCAAATCTTGATAAACTTTTACGATAGCTATGTATAACGTTTAAATTATAACGCATTGACAAGCAAATATACTTTTTGATAAAGTATCGATGAAATACATACAATTATTAATTTTCAAGACTTTTGATACAGCTTTGTTATTATTGTATTTACGTCAAAAATTTTATTACTATAATATAGTTTTTTTTATTTTCTTGTTGAATTGTCCATTGCCCTGTGTTTATATTTATACACAACAATGTGTGTATTTTGATGTTGTCAATAATGTGTGACAAGACCAAGACTTGATGTAAAAATTTGTTACTCTCAACTGCCTGGGTCAACAAATAAATCTCACAACTTTTACTTCTAACATGGACATAAATAACTACGTATTAATTATGCTACCTCATTATCAGCACAATTATTTTAATACAGCATAATCTATGCTATAAAACAATTGCACTCATATTTATGGGCCACCATTATAGTGATCAGAAATAATCACCACAGCATAGGAAAAACGTTATTTTTATAGTTAAATAGCAAACTAAGCTTCAAACCTAAATCTAAGCCTTATTTGTAGGTTCTTATAAGCTAGAAGAATTTAAGAAAATATAAAATATATGATGACAGTAGGAATTTACTTTTATTAATGCGAGAAATTAGGAAAATTAATGTTTCCCCTATGCTCTACAATGCATCAGGCACCACAAACATGGCGACAAAGCGCATGAATGTGCAAAGTTTCTATATACATCTTAATATTTAAACTTTGAAATATTATGATGTACATAGCATAATTATTTATGTTGCTATAAGTTAGCATGGTTTATGCTATGACATAAATGCAGCATAAATTACGTAAGATATGGTTTTCTAGTAGTTTAAATATAAACACAAACAGCTGAAAACTATAATAGGATTCAAATAAATATATATATATACGAAAAAAAAGCTAACTTTCGTAATGATATTTAGATGTCATTTTTTTAAAGATAAGTTTAGGCCTAAGGTTACTTTTGAGACACAAGATGATGAAATACTGATAATTATTACGTCTTATAAAAATTACAATTACGTCAAAGTTACATAAAGTGATCAAAATACCCTCAAAAACCAGGATGTAGAGATCAAAAGTTGAACATGTGAGTTGAATAAAAAAGAGGTTTTTAGAAACCAAGCACGTGCATACATGAGGGAGAGAGATTTTTGCAGTTGATAATTTGGGTATAAAAGGACAATTTGACAGCAATAACTTTCATTACACCTACACTTGCCTAGAAGACGGAACAACTTTTGACGTGACACTTCTGCAAAACATAACTTTGGTAAGTATAGGATGGCAATTAATTAAAAAATACCTTCAGCACTGTACAACTTAACTTTTGTGAATTATTTTATAATTGAGAGATAAATATATGTAATCACTTGATTGCACATTTTGAAATATTTTAAAGCATTACATTAAGTTAAATTAAAAATAAATTTATATTTATATTCAGGAATAGTTACAATTGTTTTTTTAAAAATGTCTATAAAATTTCTATTGTTAGCTAGTAAAATTAGTTTTTTAATTACTTAAATAAACAAGAAAATGTTTTTACATGTTATATATGAGGTCATAAAAATTAATCCATTAATTTTCATTATTTTAATTTAAAACACTTAAATTTATTTTTACTTGAACTTTATTTCAAAGTTAGACAGAAAAAAATTGATTTCGTACCGTAATTTTTTTAAATCTCTGCCAGTTGCATATTGAAACTTTATTTTACACGGAGAAATTCATTTGTTTCCTTGCAAAAGAAATAATTTGTTTTTGATATGTTTTATAA
Organism: Ecdyonurus torrentis; assembly: GCA_949318235.1. NCBI lineage: Eukaryota > Metazoa > Arthropoda > Insecta > Ephemeroptera > Heptageniidae > Ecdyonurus > Ecdyonurus torrentis. The sequence continues at coordinate 35,641,374 of OX439133.1, forward strand.
AAATTTATATTAATTAAAACCACTAGGTAACTGCTTGTTTTAAACTAAATTGATTATTTCTTATTTATTGTTTTTCTTTCGTGTTTTTTAAATACTTTGCCTAAAATATTCTTCTTGTTGTTAACACGCATAAATGTTATATTCAAATATATTTACGATTACAACTTGCAAAACTTAAAATGACAAAAAAAAAATGAAATTCTATAATTTGATACATTTTTTAAGTCCATCTCTAAAATTATTTTTAACGTTTTGATGTTTCAATTTAGTTTTATAAAATTACAACTTCATCGCCACAATTTAAAATTAAACACTCGCAAATACAAATTTTTGTGCTTTTATTTGCTTTTTTAAGTATAATTTACTATTTCAATAAAATTCAACAGTAATCAAATTAATAAATATTTCTAAATCATGTTGATGTAAAAGACGTTTGTGCTAACTAATTGAGTAAATTAGTTTATTATTAATAAAAATGAATAACATAAAGCATAAATATATGTTGATCTTTATGAAGTTTTAAAAATCAATGAATAGATAAAAAAATAAATAAACTAATTATCAAGCAAACAATAAAATAATCAGTCAATAAGACAGTCAAATTTATATAACAATTAAATATATTAACACCTTTGTTGCAGTGTAATGTCATAGTATATGGATATACCAAATTTTAATTTGATAATTACAAAACATAAGCGAGCTATTAAATACAAAAAGTCAAGTTGAAGGTCACAGATAAGAGATAAATATTTTGATGACTGTTTTTAATTTTCATAACAAGACATTTAACATTTGACACTATAGATAGCGAAAGAAACTTGCGATTATTTAGGATTGATTGACAGAACTTTTATTACAACTTTACTTCTTTTTGTTACTTTCTATGTATTTGTATAAATAAATCTTTTAATTTACAATAACACCATAATAACAAATAATTTATAAGTTAAAATTATTTAATGTTATAGTTTAAATTTTAAATCAGTAAAAATTAAAAGTTAGATTATTTTATGTTAATTTCGAATATGTTTGTAAACAATAATTATACCGTCATTAAAAATTTACCACCAATTGCTAAATTTCAATATAAATTTGTGCAAAATTTGATGTTGAATGTTGCTGGAAAAAATTGTGCCTGTAAACTACATGAAGAATCGTTTCTGCAATAAATAAAAATTTTAGCACAAGAAAACTTGTGGTATAGTGGAGTTAGTTCTAAAATAAACAGTCATTTTTTTGTTACTTAAATTTCAGTGCTAGGTCATACAAAAAAATATAGAAATAAAAATTAAAAGAAACCTCAACATTACGTAAATGTAAAAAAAAATATTTTGAATTATTTTTAGTAGCAACTGAAAGTTAAAATAACATTAAAATGCATTAGAATATACTTAATTTTTAATTTTCATATACAGATTATATAATTAACTTTATCAAAGAAAACATAGAAATAAAAATATTAAAATTAAGAAATGTAAAACAGTGTAAAAATATAAAGCTTGTGATATTGATCTGTTTATTTATATTTATGTTTTCTTTTTTTACAGAAATGTTCTTCAAGACGACCATTCTAGTTTTGCTGATGATGCAGTGGACATTTCAGGACATTACAGCTGAGGTAAGATATCAACTTTTGTCAATTTATTTTGTTTACATTATTTGTAAAATATAAAATATCAACTTTGAGGCAATAACTTGCTACATATTTAAAAGTTGTGACATTTTCCTTTTTTAATTTAAGTATTTCTTTTCAAAATATAATTCACATAGATTAAAAAGTAATCAGTGCTAGTAGTATCAATATATTGTTTACTTAACATTTCTGCATGAACTCTAATAGATCGTTGTTTAAATTTGGATTTTTAAAAGATAAATTTAATTATATAAAATAAAATAATAAAAGTAGTTTAGTATGTATAAAACATGTTTACTGTGAAACAAATGAATATTTACTTTAACGAATATACCCGAGACAAACATAAGCATTTATATCACACAACACTTGATGGAACTTACATAAATATCTTTAGCTTATCTCAAAACCCAACACGTGCCCCGTAGCAGTGATCAGAAAATGCGATTTATGCAACCCAAACAACATTTTGATACTAATTTTTGCATGTTTCTGACGTCATAATAATGAATTTTTACGCAAATTGCATACTTTACAGTTTTTTCACGCTCTCTCGTGGGGTTGCATTAACATTTTGGTAAAAATTTTCATCAGTTTTAAAGATCCCATTTTGTGTTTATTTATTTAAAAGCATATGTTGTTTTATGCGGTCAATGGCTTTAACAATGAAAATTAACAATAAAAATAAACAACGATTAAAAAAGATACTGTTTCGTAAAAAACAATTTTTTAGTTATATTTGAAAAGTTATAGTTTTATATATAAAAATTTATTTTCTTAGAAGAATGTTTGATTTTCTGAAACAATAGATAACTTGCATGACATTTGTTATGGCCTTAAACAATTCTTTAAGAAAATTTAATAATATAAGTGTATTTTAATCAATTCTTCATCAATACTCCTTCATTTTTAAAACATTAACATTAGTGATGTAGCATGATTACGAAGATTTATAAATACCAATATTATTTATTTTTACAAATAATTTATTGAGACCATAATAAAATAGCATGCAAGTTGTCTATTGCTATTTTTTTAAATTTTAAGATCATTTTATTTGATAAACTTTAAAAATAATCAATGTGTTAGATATAAAGTAAAAAAAAATTAAAATCTTTTTTGTTTTTTATAATATATAAGAATGATACAATAATACTATTTATTATCCTGCAACTTTATATCCATTTTCTGGTCAGTTTAGTCACAAAATTCTCACATACTCTGTCTATGATGCACATTGCACCTTCTTTCGTATGGCAGCTTGAAATAGTGTCAAGTCAAAGTTTTCATCGTTTTATAAAATAAAAACAAAATGTCATTTTTTTCATAACGTTTGTTATTAAAGGGAGAGATAGACAAAAAAAATAATAAATAGCACATTGCGTCTTTTTTTAACTTTTAATATTACAAGTTTATTCAAAAACCAAATTTTTAAAACTTTAAACAATGAGAATTAAACAAATGCGTAGTAATAAAGGTGGGGAATTAATTTAACTTTAATTTTTTAAGCTAACAAATTTTGGTCCTTCTCTCTCTCTCTCTTCCTTTAGTGTCACATTCTTAATGCACAAAAAAGAAAAAAGTAACTTTTTTTTTGTAATCTTGTGAAACGATGCAAATTTTAAGTAGCCACGATGTCAAGCTGAAATACGAGAAAAGGCGCTATGTGCAAAATAGAGAGAGTGAGTAATAATTTTAAGCCTAAATTGACCAAATAGTGTATTTAAAATTGCAAGATAAAAAATGAAAACTAGACTTACAGAATTTTTTTTTTAAAAATCATAAGGCAGGCACCAAAAAAAATCGATGCCTCCGTGCCAAAAAGAAGCATCTACACTTTCCAGATTTGCGACGCGTGGAGCATCTGCACTTTCCACCGTGAAACATCTGCAATGTTAAGTGAATGGCCTCTAGTCCACTCACCATGCTGCGGTGGAAAGTGTAGATGCTCCACCCGTCGAAAATCTGGAAAGTGTAGATGCTTCTTTTTGACGCGGAGGCATCGAATTAACAAATTATTTATTATTATTATGATGATTGTGAGCAAATTACGTGACTGAATTTTATTTTGTTTTAATTTTTATTATTGACAAGTTTTAGTATTTTATTTATAATCTTAAAATGTAGTTTTGAGTTTTATCTCTGTTTACTTTTCTCAAAGAATTTATGGACACTCTGTATCAGTATATATAACAGATATCTTTTTATTGACAATATTTTTAATATGTTTCAGGCTCAAGATATTGACTCAAAACTTACTGAGCTGAGTAATGACATAAAACAACTTGCAAAACAGTTTGAAAAAAATGCAAAAACAACTGAAGACACGATGTTGGAGTTGAGAGGAGAAGAAAACTTTCAGTTGTCAATATTGACAGGCCAACAGAGAGCACTGGAAAACAAGATGGACGTCGTGAGAAATAATCAGGATGGTTTGAATCAGGCACTGGGGCAACTAAGGCAGAATCAAGACCGAATGAAGCCGGGACAGAGTCAAATGAAACTGGCACAAGACGAAATGAAGCAGGGACAGGGTCAAATGAAACTTACTCAAGAAGAAATAAAGCAGGCACTGAGTCAAATTAAACTGAATCAATATGAAATTAAGCAGGGACAGAGTCAAATGAAACTGACACAAGTCAAAATACAGCTGGGGCAGAGTCAAGTTGAACAGACCCAAGATGAAATAAAACAGGCATTGAGTCACATGAAACTGACTCAAGTTGAAATAAGGCAGGAACAGAGTCAAACAAAACAGACTCAACAAGAAGACCAAATTAAAATAAATTTTATATATGACGCAATAAAGAAACAATCATGTCAGCTGTCAGTACTAAGCTTGAAAACCCAGACCTTCAACAACAAGAGATATTATTTCTCACACGACCAGCCTAGGATGTCCTGGCCTGAGGCTGACAAATACTGCAAGACACATGGCATGGACTTGGTCAGCGTTGAAACACAAGAAGAGTGGGACGCACTGAAGCCTGAAGTTGAAAAACTGTTTCATGAAATAACTATTTCTTGGTCTAGTGGCAGTGATGCTGCACAGGAAGGTAAGTGGAAGTGGACGTCAACTGGAACTGACGTCACGTTCTTGGCAGGATTTAATGGTATGGATAATGTTACAAGTCAAAACTGTTTATACCTTCGTACTATAGGATGGGGAGATTTATCTTGTTCACACAAATTACCTTTTATATGTGAACAAAATGTTTTATGTTAAACATAAGCCAATCAGTGTTCAATATAATAACATTTGTTATTTAACAGTCAAGGAATTTAATAAACCAAACAGGCAAATTTTTATATAATATAATATTTATATCATTTATATTTATTTTTGTTTTTGTAATAAAACCTAAGTAATAACCAGACTGCAGTTTAATATTTTACATACTTTGTTTGGAAAATTGTATTTAACACCAATTTAAAAATATTTTTTGTAATAATAAATCATTTACATAACTGTAATAATAAACATTGTTTCTTTTACACTAACTTTGTTTAATTTAGTTTAAAATATATATTTGTTAAATATATTTTTTTGCATGCAATATTTTATTTTTGTGCGATATTTTACCCTGGAAAGATATAAGTTAAAAGATAAAGTTTTTGTATTGTTGTTTATATGTAACAAGGTCACTGTAGTAAATTTTTACTCTCAAACACAATCATCAATAAAGAAATAAAAATTTTAAACATGGAATTTTATTTCGTCATTTCTTCTTTAAATAAAAAATCTGTACAATTTGATTACATAAATAAATAAAAATGTACTAAAAATATTTTATTTCATAGTTACAGACTTTTACATATTTGTGAATATATTTCTTCTAACTTTTTGATTACATCTATAAATAAATAAATAAACAAATAAATAAATAAATAAATAAATAAATAAATAAATAAATGAATTAATAAATAAATATACAAATAAAAAAATAAATAAATAAGAAAAAAAATAACAAAAAAAAAAAAAATAAAAAATAAATAAATAAACTTGATTATGAGGACCCTTTTACAGTTATGCAACTCTTTCCACACACAAGTATAGCAAGTTGCCTACTTGGTGTGGTGTAAGGGACTTTTTTACTGTCATATTCCTCGCTCTTTAATCTAATTTTGTACTAAATAATATTTTTTGTTAATATTAAATAAAAAACAATTATTGAAAGCAATTTACTTTCCGTGCTACAGAATTGAAAGTTCATACTATATCAACGCTTCATTTGTAAAAGCAGATATTCAATTTTGTCAGCAAGTGTCATTTTCTCTTACTTAAGTGGAGAGAAATGAACCATGCAGTCAATGTTGAATGTCAGCTTTTGCTTCTGAAGTTTATTCTCTGTAAAGGATCTCTCTCTCTCTCTCTCCCTTCATGACTCATTCTTAGACTTAACTCTAGCTAACTTGTTTTCAAGCTAAATAAAGCTTGAAACCTATAGGACAAAAGTTGAAGTAAAGAAAAGACATTCTAAGATCTGGTCCGTACGAGAATACTGGAACCAATACATGGACAAACAAACTACATAATAATTATGCTATCTCATTTGTAGCATAAACTTGTTTTATTCAGCATATTAATTGCTATACTTCCTAATAACTATGTTACATATAGCATAAATATTATGTTGTACAGCATAATTATTTATTGTTCTAATTTAGCAACATTTATGCTATAATGACATAACTGCAGCAAAAATTACGTTTTTTATTTTTTTATGCAGTTATATCGATGCCTCCGCGTCAAAAAAGAGCATCTACACTTTCCAGATTTCAGACAAAACGACTATCTACACTTTCCGATCTATGCTGTAACTCGACTAGCGGCCATAAGCTTAACATTGCAGATGCTCGGCGGCGGAAAGTGTAAATAGTCGCTTTTTCGTAAATCTGGAAAATGTAGATGCTCGCTTTTGACGCGGAGGCATCGATATGCAGCTCTACAAAAACCTAACGCCATGATGGATCAGTTATAGCGTGCTTGTATTCACGTTAAGTCGTCGTGTTAGGTTAATTATAGGATTTGCTCAATCATTTTGTAAGCCTGTGTTGGATTATAGAGTGTTTGCAATTATTTTAAAGTCGACGCCATGTGGGATCACTTATAGGGTGCTTGTTTTATGTTACGACGCCATGTTGATCACTTTTAAGGGGTTTGCTCCATGTTACGACGCCATGTTGGATCACTTATAGGATGTTTACTCCATGTTACGATGCCATGTTGGATCACTAATATGGTGTTTGCATCCATTTTATTAAACTTGAAGGCGCGTTTCACATTTTTGCGCATTGTCACCATGTTTGTGGTGTGAATTGCAGGCCCAGCATAAAGGTAACGTAATTTTTACTAAATTTTCGCATCAATCAAATTTTATATTAACTGAACAAATTTGTCTCATTTTGCTGTAGATTATTTTCTTCTCAAATGTGGCGTCTATTAAGGTTTCATGTTTGATTGTTATTAAAAACAAAAATGATGTTTTTACTTTGCTGGCTTGTGTATTCCTGACCTACAAAATGGCGGCTGATAAATATGAGTGTAAGTTAACTATAGAGTTTTTCGTATCATGTGAGAATTTGAAATTTTATTTTTAATATTAAGGAGCATTTTTCAAGAAGTTTTAACAACAACATTATTAATTTTTCTAAAAGAATTCTTTAAAGGCATAGAACACTTTAAACAAAAAAAAACATATCTAGTATCCTAACTTACTTAACTATCAACGTTGATTTCACCGGAGTCATTGATTTTAAATTTATTTTACAATTACAAAATATCAGTTGCATGTTTATAACGTCACAGCTTGCGTGTGGACTAGTAAGCTGTGACGTCATAAACATGCATCTGACATTTTGTAAATGTAAAATAAATTAGAAATCAATGACTCCGGACAAATTAACATTTATATTTAGGTATGTTAGGACACTAGAAATGTTTTTTGTTCAATGTGTTCTATGCCTTTAACTAGTACAATAACCGTAGTAAAAACAGTTTAATGTACGAGAGACGGAAGTGAGGTACACTTTTTTAAACGTTTTTATAAGAAAACAACTGCAATCTAAAGTAGAAATTTTAAAATCAGGATAACTATACATTTTAAAAGCTTTAGAAAACTTAAACAATTTTTCATCATCGATAAGCTGATAAATATTCCCATTTTAAAAACATTTTGTTTAAAAATATTTTACTCTTTACGTTTTTCATGTAAAAGATAATTTTTGTGCTGATAAATGGATTAATTGTTAAGTTACATAATAATTTACATTGTGAACACCAAGACAACAAACAACAGTGCAACATCAACCCACTTTTTTGTTATGACGTCACAAATCTAATAAGGGTAAATTATTTTTACCTTAATTCATATTATATACATGGACAAAAATAACCACGCAATATTTATGCTAGCTCAATGCAACATATTTATAAATAACATAAATTTATTCTATACGATAAATTGACTGAATTCCCTATGAAAATAACCAATAACAAAGTTTGTCCTATGCTGAACAATGTTTTTCATTGATCCAGTATGCTGCATTGCAAGCATACCTGGCTCGTTTGGTTTAATATTGAAATAAATGAAAAAATATATTTTACCAATATTATTTTCAAGCAAGTTATACGACATATTAATGCTCGCCAAACTGATATTCCATAACTGAGCCATATTTTACTATATATATCTAGTAATTAAAAAACGTTTGTTTTGTGTTGAGTTTTAATGATCATTTCAATCCACTAGGGAGATATTACGTAATGTAAGCGCTGTGTGTGTGTGTGTGTGTTGTGTGTGTGTGTGTGTGTGTGTGTGTGTGTGTGTGTGTGCGTGTGTGTGTGTAAGTGTGTGTTTGTGTGTGTGTGTGTGTGTAAGTGTGTGTGTGTGTGTGTGTCTGTGTGTGTGTGTGTGTGTGTGTGTGTGTGTGTGTGTGTGTGTGTGTGTGTGTGTGTGTGTGTGTGTGTGTGTGTGTGTGTGTGAGGAAGAGAGAGAGAGAGGCCACTATGGTACAGCTATTAAGAACAATACAAAACTATTATATTCCATTTATAGTTTTAATAGTATCGATAGAAACGAAGAAAATCAGTAAAAGGATTAAAACAATATATTTATTATAATTGTTTGCAAATTGTAAAATAAAACCAAAAAATTCTGCACTATTTTTCAGTTTTTTTATTAGTAAAAAAAAATAAAATAATGAATCTTCAAGAAAATTTGAAATATATTATCTCTAATTTTATTTTAATTTTATTTGTCAAAAAAAAAGCTATAGTTATGATGTTGAAATAACAGAAATGCAATGAAAATTGTCATGCAAAACTATCCAGCAATATAATATTTGTAATATTTGGGTATATTTTATATTTCTATACAGACTTGGGTCACTGTAAAAAAATAAAATCCTCGTACATTTGTGTTAGATCATAAAAACATGAAGTTGCTTTGAGAATATTATTGCTGGTTTGACGTCACAGTTTTTATTTCAGCCACGTATCACACAAATCTCAATGCAGTTTGGAGACATGCAGTGTCAAGTAAGTGCAATGTTAAAGTAACAATATGGATATCTATGCACTCGAGATGTTGGAGTTTTACTTTTTTACATAAAAAAATAGAAGCATTTGAGAACAGTTGCGGTGTAGCGCGCAAGGAAAGCTAAAATATCCCCAAATTTAACATTACTCTATTATGGAAAAAAACACGTTTTTTTTCTGTTTAAAAACAAAAATGCTTCACTGATTTCGGGGAAATTTCAATGAGAAATAGTAGTCATACTTTTATGTGAGTTAAGCCATAGAAAATTTTTAAGAACTTTTTTTTTTAACCCATAACCTTCATTTGTAAATAATGCAGCTCGCTATTTACTATTAATTATTGCGTTGATGTTATTTTATGACAAGATGTAATACTATGTATGGAATCTCCTTATTTATTTATTTATTTATTTATTTATTTATTTATTTATTTATTTATTTATTTATTTATTTATTTATTTATTTATTTATTTATTTATTTTTTCAATTATTTATTTTTTCATTTATTTATTTATTTACTTTCTACGAGCACGCAGTAATCCAGAAATCTTCATAAATATATTTTTCGTGTATAAGAAGTAAGGCAGTTCAGTCAGGTAATGCAGTGTACTGGCTGGCTACTAGATTGCTGTGTACTTTTGTGTGTCAATCTTAAAGTAGTCAAGCCAAAGAACGTCAAGCAATAACAATTACATTGGTCACGTGATATCCATGTATTTCAAATATAACAGATACATTGCATTGTACAGTTATTGTATATTGTATGTTTTAAAATATTGTGCAGTAAAATTGATGATCACATTATGATGATGTTTCCCAAAATAATTTTCACATTTATAAATAATAAAGCGTGACAATAACTCGTGTATTATTTCCCTCAGTAGTTCAAATAATCAAAAGTTTATTATTGTGTTAGATTACTCTGCAACTCTGCAAATAAAAAGTAAACAAACAAGTGTCACGTGACAATAAAAAGTGCTCAAGTTATGATTGTCATGTTTTATGACTTTACATCAAATAATATTTTATCACGTGTTGCTTACGTGCGCTCTCCGCCATGTTTAATATCACAATTTGTCCAGCTAAGCAACAACTGAAAAACACATTTTTTGGTCTGTATTATTTGAAAATACATACACAAACGTAGAGCACCTAGCAATAATACCTATAAATATTTATCGACTTGATTTTTATGTTTGAAATTATCATGTTATTATAATTATTTTTTTTTGAACTTTTATTTCTTTCTTGAAGAAAATTGTAAGTATTATAATATAAGAAACTAATATCATAATATGTGTTATGAAATTAAATTCTCTCCTCACTTGACAGGGTGCATCGTAACATAAAAGTAATTTAGAGATTTTGTTGGTGTAATTAAAATAATATCCCACTGCTAAGGAAACTAATAATGATTTTGGCCTGACAGAGTGCATCGTAACAAAAAAGTAATTTTTAGTGTTTTTGTATGTATAGTTGTGGATAATTTGCAATATAAAAAATAAGAGATATATACAATTTATAAACACCAAAAAATATACGCTTTTTAAAAATTCACGTAATAAAATTGCATTTCATCGCTTGCAGTCAGAAAAAAATGCTGATGTACGGTCTTTGCACTTAAGAATTATGCACGGAATAATGAATTATGTAATTTATGCTGCATTTATGTCATTAAAGCATAAATATAATGCTAAATTAGAACCACAAAACTAATTGTGCTGAAAAACATTAACATGTATGCTGTTTTAACATAGTTATTATGCAATATAGCATAAATTATTCAGAATGGAACAAACTGTGCTGCAAATTTAGCATAGCATAAATTTTGCATTTAACTTTTGTCTTCTTGCAAACAGATGGAAATTGTATTTCACTCAATGCTAAATGCCACGTCTTTAAAATAACAAAACTAACAAACCAGTAATAAGTATGACATCATGCGCATTCATCCTTTAATTTATAAAGATATTAAAACATCATAAAATCTCAATAAATATAGACACAATAACTCAAACAATATCTTGGTAATTATTGCATAAAATAATGATGATTTCCAGGCATGACGTCATAACAAAAAGGGGGTTGATGTTGCACTGTTGTTTGTTGTCTTGATGTTCACAATGTAAATATATCGTCTTTCTTGACGCATAGTACACTGCACATATATAAGTCTTGGTTCTTCGTAACACTTGGTTACCACACGCACGCATCACGACAGCTTACCTGGATCGATCTGCCACGACTTGCAAGTCGAACTTGGATCCTCTCGAGTTTTTCTCCTTTTTTTCGTCAACACAACCCCCTTCCCCCCTATCCCACTCACACGCATGACCCTTGCGCTTCCGGTGCTGGGATTCGAACGCTGATATTCTTGGTGTAAATCGGCGACGTAGACAACTGCGCTGGTAATCTTTCTAGACGATGTGACGTTAGATGTCATATTTAAAAAACGTGGTATTTTAAGTACTTGTGACCTTTGCCAGTCAGGCGTGCTGCATCTTTTTAACCATTTATAATGAAATACTAAATTCCAAAAAGTTCTTTGGCCGCCGATTTTTAACACAAAATGAGCAATAATGCAATAGAAAAAATATACTATGCTTTTTATTATAGATAAAAAAAGCCCGGAACTTGAATTTAATAGTTTTTGAGAGACTATAATTATGTTCCTTCTAGTATCCTCTTCTGGCTCTGACTTTAACCTGCTTTTTTATGGTTATGCATTTAACATTTATGTGACCTCTGTTTTAAACTTGAATAAACTTAAGAGACATGTGACAGAAGTCGTGGAGAACTTCCCTAGCTCCCGAGACAATGTGTAAGTATTGTCACGAGATTCAGGGCCTCCTAGACACATACAGGGCTACACACAGCTTACTTGTAAGGATCTTATGGTATTCAAAAACCCTAGATTTGTGTTCCTCAGTACTAATTGTAATTACAATCGTGTGTTTATTGTTTACTTTTTTAAATTAATAGTAAAATGGACCATTTTTTATTTTTATAATGAATAACTTTCTCAGATTTTTTTTTTCAAATTAAAATATATCAAAATTTCAGATTTTTTTTATGTTTAAAAAATATGCTGAATCGAAAATTATGATATCTTAAGTGATTATTTCGTATTTTATCATTTTGTATTTTGCATTTAAAATCAGCTTTGAAAATACTTTTTCGAATATTGTATTTAAATATAAATGGTTAAAAAGACGCAGCATGACAGACTGGCAAATGTCACAAGTACTTGAAATACCACGTAACTTAAATATGACATCTCACGTCACATCGTCTAGGAAGAGGAGCAGCGCAGTTGTCTACGTCGTCGATTTACACCAAGAAGATCAGCGTTCGAATCCCAGCTCAGGAAGAGCAAGGGTCGTGCGTTTGAGTGGGGAAGGGGGGAAGGGGGTTGTGTTAACGAAGAAAAAGAAGAAGACTCAAGAGGATCCAAGTTCGACTTGCAAGCCGTGGCAGATCGATCCAGGTAAGTTGTCGTGATGCGTGCGTGTGGTAACCAAGTGTTACGAAGAACCAAGACTTATATATGTGCAGTGTACTATGCGTCAAGAAAGAAGATATATTTACATTGTGAACATCAAGATAACAAACAACAGTGCAACATCAACACCTTTTTTGTTATGACTTTATGACGTTTTAGACTTTTTTGTCTTCTAATCATCATACAATCATTTAATAAACAGAAAATAATATTTTACATAATATATTATTCATGAACAAAAATAGCCAAGTAATAATTATGCTAGCTCCATGCAGCATCATTTATAAATAACATAATTTAAACTATTGGGTGTATCAGCATGAAGTCATATTGAAAGCGCTTGAACGCATTTGGACGCCATACTGTAGTAATGAATAACATTGCTCAGCATAAGACAAACGTAGTTTTTTGCTTCTAAAGATGAATTATTAAAAAGTAAGCAAATAAATATAGGTATAAATAAATAAACTAGATTGTGATATCCCCTGCATACTTATGCAACTTTTTCAACGCATTTGCATAGCAGTTTGCCTATTTGGTATGTGTAAGGGGCTATTATCTCCTACTTTCTCTCTCTTTTCTCTCTCTCTCTCCCTCTCTCTCTCTCTCTCTCTCTCTCTCTCTCTCTCTCACACACACAAATTTTCTTTCTTTCTTTCTTTCTTTCTTTCTTTCTTTCTTTCTTTCTTTCTTTCTTTCTTTCTTTTCTTTCTTTCTTTCTTTCTTTCTTTCTTTCTTTCTTTCTTTCTTTCTTTCTTTCTTTCTTTCTTTCTTTCTTTCTTTCTTTCTTTCTTTCTTTCTTTCTTTCTTTCTTTCTTTCTTTCTTTCTTTCTTTCTTTCTTTCTTTCTTTCTTTCTTTCTTTCTTTCTTTCTTTCTTTCTTTCTTTCTTTCTTTCTTTCTTTCTTTCTTTCTTTCTTTCTTTCTTTCTTTCTTCTTTCTTTCTTTCTTTCTTTCTTTCTTTCTTTCTTTCTTTCTTTCTTTCTTTCTTTCTTTCTTTCTTTCTTTCTTTCTTTCTTTCTTTCTTTCTTTCTTTCTTTCTTTCTTTCTTTCTTTCTTTCTTTCTTTCTTTCTCTTTCTTTCTTTCTTTCTTTCTTTCTTTCTTTCTTTCTTTCTTTCTTTCTTTCTTTCTTTCTTTCTTTCTTTCTTTCTTTCTTTCTTTCTTTCTTTCTTTCTTTCTTTCTTTCTTTCTTTCTTTCTTCTTTCTTTCTTTCTTTCTTTCTTTCTTTCTTTCTTTCTTTCTTTCTTTCTTTCTTTCTTTCTTTCTTTCTTTCTTTCTTTCTTTCTTTCTTTCTTTCTTTCTTTCTTTCTTTTCTTTCTTTCTTTCTTTCTTTCTTTCTTTCTTTCTTTCTTTCTTTCTTTTCTTTCTTTCTTTCTTTCTTTCTTTCTTTCTTTCTTTCTTTCTTTCTTTCTTTCTTTCTTTCTTTCTTTCTTTCTTTCTTTCTTTCTTTCTTTCTTTCTTTCTTTCTTTCTTTCTTTCTTTCTTTCTTTCTTCTTCTTTCTCTCTCTCTTTCTTTCTCTCTCTCTCTCTTCTCCCTCCTCTCTCTCTCTCTCTCTCTCTCTCTCTCTCTCTCTCCTCTCTCTCTCTCTCTCTCTCTCTCTCTCTCTCTCTCTCTCTCTCTCTCTCTCTCTCTCTCTCTCTCTCTCTCTCAAAAGCCGGCACATATTTAAGACTTCTCTGACTTTTGTGTTCTTTCATCTTTAGCAGTTGTAATCTCCACCGCACTTTTAAACACTTTCTAAAGAGTTTACCCCCCCCCCTTCTTTCTCTCAATCTTCTTGTCTCTACCGCTTGATGTTAGTATCCTTGTCTTGAAAATGTTACAATGTTATATAATATATTCCACTGACATACTTATTGTACCTTGTAGTAATTGTCGTTTTAACAGCTGAAAATCTTTTTCTTTTAATACTAAAAAAAATTTATGTTAACTAAAAATAAATAATTAAAACAAAGACAAGTTTCTTATTTGACAGTGTTTTATTACTGTCGTATATCGATGCCTCCGCGCCAAAAAGAAGCATCTACACTTTCTAGATTTACGGCGAGTGGAGCATCTGCACTTTCCACCGTGAAGCATCTGCAATGTTAAGTGAATGGCCGCTAGTCCACTCACCATGCTGCGGTGGAAAGTGTAGATGCTCCACTCGTCACAAATCTGGAAAGTGTAGATGCTTCTTTTTGACGCGGAAGCATCGATATTTTGTTATTACAGGTTATATTTATCCATTTTTAAATTTTTCTATTTTATTCTGTATACTGTAATATTCAATAGGAAACTAAGCAAGTGTCAAAGTAATATTAATAATAATAAAACTATATATTTAAATTAATTAGATAAGATTATAAATTATAAGATAACAGTTAAAATATTTATAAATTGTGCGTAGTTCTACAGAGGAAAAACACAACAAAGAAAAACAACAACAACTTAGACTTCTAATGGCAATTACACAAATCCTGAAAATTGCTACAGCCTGGAGATATCACAAATACGATGTCAAGTAAAGAATGCAAGTAAGCTAGAAAACCTAAATCAAAGCCTTATTTCTAGCTCCTATAATAAGCAAAAAAAAAAAAAAAAAAAATCTTTAAAATAAACATTTATTTAAGCATTTTATTCCTATGCTGGAAAATGAATTAGGCACCACAAACATGGCGACAAAGCGTAAGGATATGGAACCAGTCTAAATAAATATATTTTGTATATAAACTGTAAAATAATAATAAAAAAAATGGGGAGGGGGGTCATATTAGATTTTAAATTAATTTTCTTGAAGCATTGGTCCCATAAGAGCCCATGTTAATTTCAATAATTATATTTTTGCTTATTTGATGGTCACAGGTTCTGAAATGTTTATCATAGGTATAGCAGTTACTATTAACTTTCATATAACATCATAAATGTTCTCTCTTTTTTTAGATTTTGAGCCATTTAAAAAGAAAGTAACCCTGTCAAAAATTAAAAAAATCATGTTTTTTTTAGGTATTGTGCCAACAAAAAATTTCTAAAGCCAAGACTGTAAATCACATTTCTATATGATAATGTTCGACAAAACGTAAGAAAAATACATTTCCATGTTAGTAATGTGACAAACAAAAGCAGCCGCAGTTAATGAGGAAAAAGTAAAGTAATTAAAATTTAGGCAAGTAGAAAATATTTGTCATAACTTCGTACTTTATTTGTTGCAAGTTGTTCAGCCTTCCCTTACAACTTCATCGCTGCTCTGCAAATTAAATACATATTTTACACTTTACTTTCATAGTTCAGCAAATTTTTATAATATTTAATACTAGATTTGATGGAATGTAAAATATTTAAATGTGAACCACACGAGAAAGTATTGATGTTGTAGTTTGTTGATATTTGTAACTTGCTACACGGCAAGAATAACTTACGTAATTTATGCTGCATTTGTCACAAACCATGCTAAACTGTAACAACATAAATAAGTATGCTGTACAACATAATATTTATGCTTCATAACATAGGTGTTATATAGTAGAGCACAAGTTATGCTATTATGAAGAAATTGTGGTACATATGAGCTATTATGTATCCATTTTGGTTCCGTGTAATTAGGTCCTGAGATTAAATATATTGCTCGAGATTTTTTATCCCTGATATTTGGAGCACATTTTCATTTATTTATTTTATTTTTATGTTAGATTGTGACGAGTGGTTATAATAATCTGCTATCTTTGCTTATAGCATGGCAATTACACCATAAGAAAATAGGTATTCAAATATATATAACTTAAAAAAGACTAAATTTTTGCAAAGTTACAAAGAAAAGAAAATAAATTAAGCTGAAAATACTAATTATACTTTTTTTAAAATCATATAAACTTTTATTGAAATGTATATTTTTGGCAATTTATTTCTTCTTCTATAGGGTGTGTACGCATGACGTCATTCTGAGTGCTTTTTGATGCTATTCTTGAGTAATGAATAAAATTGCTCAATGAATGGCTATTTTTAGCTATTTTCTTTGAAAAATTAGATATTTTTTTATTATTATATTTTTTGGTATACTTGAAAAACTAATTCAACTTGTTAACAACATCAGTGCTCTCAAAAAAATTGATAAGTAATTTTAAACTGGCTAAATGTGGCATTTTCCTATACCGGTCAATGTTATTTAGTACTCACTTATGACGTTGACTTTAACATGACTGAAACCACCCTATTTAATAAAGTTTGTAATAATGTTACAATAAAAGTATTGTAACAAGATATTAACGATATCAATGCTAGTTTATGTTATGTGAGCCAACCACACATTAGTATGTTCTATTTCTTATTTAAGGATTGTTAGATTTATTTTATACAATGGTTATATAAGGAGCTGAGAATGTTGTGTACAGATGTAAGCTACTAAATAATCTCAACTTAATCATGGTACACTTGTAGCAGGCTTATTTACTTTTATAATTGATAATATAAATTATATGGTATAGCTTAGCTTAGTATATAAAAATGCCTGGTATTTAGTTGTCTAGGGAAATAGTTCGGGTTACTGGCTGCTACACGTTGGCTGTAGGAGAGGATTTATGAGATAGATTGATTAAATAAGAATATATTAATTAAATCTGAAGTTTATAATATTTTATTCGTAGTAGAAACAGAAAAAATGCCTTTTATTTTACAAGGTCTTTTACACAATGAAACAAAATGGAGTATGCACGAGATTGAGTTGAATAATATAAAACTATAATTTTAGAATAACTTCTGCTATGTTATATTTAAGAAAATACGAATAACCCAATAAGGATTATGTTAAATCCAAATTAATATTTGTCTAATTGATAACAAATATACTTTACGCACGGCAATTGATTTTTACTTTCTTTAGCTAGTTTTGTTCTACCATTTCCAACCGAACGGCGTCCGCTACGAGAACGGCAGAACAAACTCATACAGGCTATTGCGAGCAATATTATAACATGACCTAGTCGGACGGCGTCCGCTACATTCATATTATAATAAAACCCTTAAGGAAGAATCAATTACATATAATGAGGTTTATAAATCAATTAACTTCTGGTAAAATTAATCAAAATATAAATCTCATTACAACACGGAAAACTTACGCGTGTCTGCTCTATCCCGCGTCCCAAGGCCGAATGAATCCCGAGCCACCTCGCTCGTGCAAACTCGTAACCATGGTGGGAAAAACAAACCATCAACAAAACAAAACACTTGTTGATTAATATTGAAACAATATAAAATGCATTATTACTTACGACATAATTAACTTGATGAAATGCACTTGATATATAAACTTGATGAAATCTGTTGATACCACTTTTTAACTTATACAAACAAAACAAGCTTTTCATTATGAGGAAAACATATAAGAATCGTGAGAGCAGTGACTTTGTTGCACTAGCAGGCGATCTGACACAGCCGAGTGTGCGGTAGTGACCTCTAGCGGCTTAGTGGCTAATCAAGAGATCGCGCCGTAAACAGCTCGTGTAAAACTGATAGCACGAGCTTACACATGCCCCCCTCTTAGAATGGCAACTATATTATAAAAATTAAAACATGAGTGTAAAAAGAATACTAGTTTTGATTTTTGTACATTAGATGACTATTTTTTAATATTAATGGACTTGAGCAAACATGTTTTATTACTTGTATCTAAATGTTAGTTTACATTTGACACTAAGCAATTAAAAAAATGATACATTAAACATATAATTAATACAATTAGGTGTGAAAAGTGAAAAACGTTCACAGCATCTGTGGTTTAGCAGGATTATACTCTTCACTGTTATCACTTGTGGTGTTGTCCAGGTTGTACATCTCATTGAATACATATGTTAGTTGGTTTGTATTCCTCATCCTGCGATTGTCATACCTTACTTTGTTCTTACGTTTCCTGAAAGAACTGAAAGATGGTAAGATAGGCTGTACACCTGTCTGCATGGCTTCTGATTTGAGGTTTTCGAGAAGCTCTTTGTACTCCTCCTTAAGGAACTTCTGTCTCTTGGGAGTAACACACTCAGGCTGAGTTTGTACTGCTGTAGGTTTAGATGTGGAAATGACTGTTGATATTGGAGCAATGGTAGCTACAGTTTCCAGAGGTAATGTGGTTTTGACGTTGATTGTACTAGCAGGGTTCACGTCAGTCTGTTGCGTACCCAGGACGTCTATTGGAGCTACTTTTGGTTTTGGTGTACAAGTTGGTGATGTAACCATCGACTTGACACTGTTAGTCTCGCCTTCTTGTTGTGTTACTGTAGTCTTCACTCTCTGATCACTGGCAACGACTTTGGGTCTGGTTTTTGGCGATTTTAGAAGGTTTTCTTCCGATGTAGGTGACAAGATTGACGGTGAGACCAGGTCAAAGGATACCTTGCTTCTAAGAGTCAGAGGATCCTTCTTTAGGGGGTTAGGCTTGTCAGGATCGTAGACGAAGTCATAAAGACGCTGCTCTAACTCATCTGTGAACGTAGGGTGGCCAAATACGTTTGTTTGTGAGAGAACTCCTTCTTGTTTCAATTGCAACTTGAGATTGTATTTGACCAGAAGATCTTGTACCAGAGTGTGGTTAGGAATGAACGTTTCACCAATAGAGTGTAAGAGTGCCAGCCTGTCACAAATAGTTTTGGTGAGCATAACAGATGACATGAATGACTGGTTGAAATATCTCTTATAGCGTTCCGCTGTAAGAGGGTTGATATCTTGCTGGGCGACGCCATGAAGGGTGCATCGGTTCAAGAACTGCATCTCGGCCACCATGTTGGCATACTGGGTCAATAAGGACTTGTAAGAGACATCAATTTTCCTGTAACAAGCATTGACATAAACACATAATGTTATGTTAAAACTATAATATAGTGCCACCTTTATATTATTAAATAATCCCCATGAACATATAAAAATGTATAAGTTTAAAATGACCATACATAGCCAACAATTTTAAATTATTTACTAAAAAGTGCTTCTTTAGTTTAACATATTAGCTATACATTTTTTATTGATTTAAATGATTTAAACTTTGATGGTTTGTTTAGGAAAGGGTACATGTATATATTATTATTGTTATTATTATTATATATATTTTTTTTTATTATTATATACTATCTCAACATATACTTATATTTTGTTATAGTATACTTGTATATGTTGGATTCGGCTACGGAGGCGTATTTTTTTTTATGAGTTAACTATAAAGAGAGAGGAAAAAAATAAACTTTTACTGAAACTTAGCAGAAATATTGTTATTATAGTGAATTTTTATGTTTTTATTGCAATAAACACGATTTAAATAATAATTAATTAACTTTGTTGTTTTAAAAGAGAGAAAAAAGAAAACTCGAATTGTGCTTTAATTACGAGCACGTAAATTATAAGTATGAGTTTTGATGTTTTCGTTTTGATCATGATTATTATTATGATTAGATGAATATGATAATGGAGTTTGGCTTTGTTGGAAAGGTGTAGGAGGGAAATAGGGTTTTAATTGGTCTGCGTTTCTCTTCCCTGCAGGTTTTCCTTCAATGGTCTCTAGTTGATACGAGTTTGTGTGAACTTGCTTTACAATCTTGTACGGTCCCTCATAGCTCTTAACCAGAGAGCCTGCGATGCCTTTAACGGCTGAACTCAGCACATTGGTGTTACGTAATACTAAATCGCCTAGTTTAAACGGATTCGGTTGACGATTTTTAATATATTGCTTCGAGTGTTTAATCCGTGCTTGCTCGCATTTATACTGGGCGTGAGCATAAGTATTTTTAACTCTTAACACCATGTCCTTTACATATTCATTGATGTCATCTTTGGCATTCTTATTCTGCGGTTTAATGGCTTCAAATGGCGATCTCAATTCATGCCCATATGTGAGTGCTGCAGGAGAATAACCAGTGGATGAGTTTGTAGCAGTTCTAATTGCAAAAGCAACGGCATTCAAGTTTCTGTCCCATTGCTTATGGGTGTTACTATATGACTTGATGATTTGTTTGATGAATTTGTTACAAATCTCTGTGAAGTTACCACACGGTCTATACGGTACTGTGTATGCATTTCTTATTCCTAACTCAGAACATAATGTAGTCCAAACTTCACTCATAAATTGAGGGCCTCGATCTGATCTGCAAGCTTCTAGAAAACCAAATAAACAGCAGTATTCAATCAGACGAGTGGCTATAACTTTGGCTGTTGGGTTTCTTAACGGGTAGATCATAGGAAACCGAGTGAAATCATCGACGATAACCAGAGCGTACTCATTAAGTCTAGCTGTTTTAGGCATCGGACCGATGAGGTCGCAACTTATGTTTTTGCCAGGTATTGTAGTATACTGACTACTGAGATAGCCGTAAGGTGCTACGTTAGAACTCTTCGTCGTTTGACAGGTGTGACACGATTTAACATATTTTCTTACCAAATCTTTCATCTTCTTGAAGTAAAATTGATGCTTGATTTTATTAACTGTTTTAGCATAGCCTAAGTGGCCACCTAATAAACTATCATGATTTATTAATATGACTTCATTATATAAGTGTGAAGGCACAACAATTAGTTAATTTAGATTTTCTAGTTTATATAAGACATCATTACTATCTAACATGAACGATTTACTGCAGTTCTTATCTTTATTCTGTAATTTATTTTTAATATTGCAAAGTTTGACATCTTTATTTTGTTCAGTTAACCAATCTTCAATTTTTAAAGGCAAATTTTTAGGAGTTAAGAATACTTGATTTAAATTGAGTGAATTACTTTGACTTGAAATTTTACTATTTTCAGTTTCAAACTTATTATTTATACTATTATCTCTGAATGTTTCGTTATATGATTGTTGTAGACTGCTTGATGACGACGCAAACTTAACTTTTTCTTGACAATCTTCGGCTTCAAGCGGTAGGACTGAGTCAACGTATGTATCTCGTGGTCTCTCGTCATCTTCTAATGGATTGGGAGCCCTTGACAACGCGTCACTCACGTGCATCTTGCTGCCACTGCGATGAACAATCGTGATATTGAGTCCCTGCAACCTGAGAATCCATCGTTTGAGACGGCCGCACGGTTTTTCTAGAGCGAATATTGACTTTATTGCCCTATGGTCCGTCTCAATTAACGTATTACTAAATTCAATGTAGTGGCGGAACTTCTTTGTTGCCCATAAGATAGCTAACAGTTCAAGCTCTGTAATCGATTATTTTTCTTCTGCTTTATTTAGAGATCTTGATGCAAAAGCAACTGGTTGTAGACCTTTATCACCCATTTGTTGAACGACGCAACCTAAACCTTGTCTGCTTGCGTCACACTGTAACACAAAAGGTTGAGATAAATCAGGTAAGGTCATTACTGTGTCAGAAGTGATTAGATCCTTAAGAGCCTGGAATGCTCGGGCTTGGTCCTGACCCCACTTCCATCTTGTTTTCTTGCGTAACAAGTTGGTGAGTGGTTTGGCGATTAAACTGAAGCTAGCAATATAACTGCGATAGAAGTTAAGCATGCCTAGGAATCGCATAACATCTTTTCTATTCTTTGGAGCTCTATACTGCTTTATAGCACGTACCTTGTTAGCTTGTTAGGGTGGGGTGATATTCTGCCCTCTTTGAAAATGTGTCCTAGAATTTGTACACTCTCACAACAAAATTGAACTTTATCATAATTTACTGTGAAACCAGCATTGTGTAACTTGTTAAACACAATTCTTAAATGGTCATAGTGTTCACTCATTGAGTTTGAGTAAATTATTACGTCATCAAGATAATTCATTGCAAATTTATATAGAACATCTCCGAGTATACGTTCTATCGTCTTTTGAAAGAAGAAGCTTGCGTTTACTAAACCAAACGGTAATCTCTTAAATCTGAATGTGCCTCTGTGAGTGACAAATGCAGTATACTTTTTGCTGTTCTCTGCCATCTTGAGTTGATTGTAACCACTGGATAAATCAATTGTTGATACTACCTTTGCTTTTGCGATCTGGGCGAGTATAAAATCAATTCTTGGAAGACTGTGACTAAAAATACGACTTCTTACGTTGATATCTCTCGCATCGATGCAAAGTCTGTAATTCTTGGGATTACGGCTATCGTTGGTATAGCCGGGTTTGGCCACTACGACTAAGTTACACCCCCATTCTGAATCGCACTCTTCTATGATATCATCCATTAATAATCTGTCTAACCAATAATCGATGATCTCCCGCCGTGTTGCATTGTGAGGACGTAATTTTGCTTTATAAGGTTTTACATTTGGCTTCAATTTTATTTCATGTTCGACTAGATCAACTTTGCCCGGACGTTTTGAAAACAAACCCTTATCACAGAATTCTCGCAGTATCTTCCTCAGTTCTTCTCTCTCTTGAAGATTGCATTTAGCTTGAGATGAAACTAACATAACCCAATCTGCAATGTCGAACTCTTCTGATTCTGCGATATTAATATTAATATTATCAGTTGCAGGTATCTCGTCGTAAGGAAAAAGTTGGTGTACGTTTTTATTGTAGAAGTATGAGTTAGAGCAAGTATCTATGTTAATGTTCATACGTTTGAGGAAATCTCTGCCAAGTATTACGCTCTTATTCAGTTCTGGGACAATGTAAAAATATTGGAGATGACTGCCAGTGGCCCACTTAATATTACAACTTGCAATGCCTAAAACTTTGGTGCTGCCTTGTGCTAACTGTACATCTCGTTCATGGAAGTGAACTTGGCCGTTATTCTTCTTGATGTGTTCCGCCACTTCACTGTTAATATAGCAGTTAGATGCACCAGTGTCGCATAATGCATAAAAGTCATTGTTGAAAATGTTGCATTTTAGAATGGGTTCTGTCGTACTAATGGCTTCAGTTAATTGATTAAGAATATCTGCATTTTTCTTGTCTATGTGTTTGCGACGAGTGTCGCCGTTCTTTCTTCTTTTACTTCTGTTCTTCTTTCTTGGAAAGCAATCATAGACGAATTGGGGTAGTTCTTCTTTGTTATTTTTAATCAATATATCAATGTCGTCTTTGGTGATTATTGCCCCAGCCTGAAACAATGATGAGTATAAATTAGATTTGTATTGATCTATGATTTGTTCTTTAATTTCTTGAATTTTTAACTTCTTTCTATTGCTTTTCTTATTCTTATTGTTCTTATGTCTGTATATACTGTTAATGAAATTTTTATTTTCTGTATCAAGCTGTTCTTTAACTTTTTTTATTTTTTTGATGAATTCTATTTAAAGAACGTGCGTTATTCTCTAGAGATATACTGGTAATATTACTATTATTTATTAAACTTGATTGTGACTTACCCCCACTACCTCCATTGCCGATAGTGAGAAGACCCTCTAGTTTTTTGACGGCTGTGGAGATGGTGAGTGTGATGGGCTACGTGACTTCTCTTCGAAGTGAACTCTTCTCGGAGAATCATCTCTGCTTGCACCTCGATCTGAATTTCTTCTCCATTCTTTCTTCTTTCTATCATCATAACGTCTTCTGTGGTCTGATTTGCTTCTGTCATCACGATCATTGCTGCTGTCTCTCTTGTCTCTCTCACTGTCCCTTTTTCTTTTTTCTTGACGTGTGTCTCGTTCTTCTCTTTTATCAGCTCCCCCTTGACGTGGTGCCTCATCTTCCGACCGTCTATTCGGTGAGTAGTATCTCTGTCTTCTCTGATCTTCATATTCTCTTCTCTTATAATTATCACGGTTCGGAGATTTCTCACCTGAGCTACTACGATAGTCCTTCTTATCATAGTAATCACCGCGACGTTTGGAGAAACGACGAGAATCGTGGCGACGTGGGTTGAAGTTATTACTCGTGAAGTACTTAGTAGTGTACACAGTAGGACGATGTCTCTCCTCACTGTCACTATCGTGCCTTGAGTGCCATGCCAGACTCGGTTCGATGGCTTCACTAACTGGAGGAGGTGGAACGTATAGCTTCTCTCTGATTATGGTGTTCTGAATAGCCAATGCATAAGATTCAAACTCACTTAAGTCTAAGAATTGTTTATTACAGAAATATTTACTGTATTTAGGACAAATTTTATTTATAACTCTGTTAATAATTTCCTGTTCACTGGCATTGGGATTCAGTAAAGCATAAAAAGATTGAATTACATAAGAGTAATGAGTGAGAGGTTCATCCACATGTTGAGAGCGGCGTGAAAACTGATCTTCTAACTGTATGATGTAAGCTGGAGAAATATAGAACTTGACAAATTCATTTTTGAACTCTGCATAAGAATTGAATTGTTTTCTTCTAGTTCTCGTGTCAAACCATAATTTTGCTTCGCCAGCAAACAAAGTTGGCAGCACTTGAGTAAGCAAAGATGCTTCAGGAACGTTATACGTCCTAGTATATTACTCTAATTGTTGGATAAACTCAAAAGGGCTTGTATCATCAAAGATGCCGTTAAATAACGGAGGTTTAACGTTTTTCGGAAGCCAAGCTTGATTTGATGCGCCAGCTTGATTTCCTCTTTGTTGTAATAAATGATGTTGGTGGAGAAGGAAAGCTTGGTTTTGTTGTTGTTGTTGATGTGTGGCTTGTTGTTGTTCTTGTAACTGTCTATGTAATAATTCTTGTTGTTCTTGTAACACTTGTTGTCGGTCGATTTCTTCTTGATGTGCCATAAAATTCTGTTGTTGTTTCTTAATTAATTCTTGATATTGCGCTATATTTCTATGGTCTTCCAACGATATGCCTCCAAGCATGTGCTGCATCTCTTCTACTATTGTGCCGTGCTCGAAGTTTTCATCGTGAAGACGGTCCAATAGTGTAGTCTGATGTTGTTGTAGTCTTTCCTGCTCTTCAAACAAATGTTCCTGTTGTTGTATATTATTAGTTGCTTGAGATTCAGTCTCTTCTAATCTTGCAGTGGTGCGTTCTAAATCTCCGCATCGTTGCCTAAGGCGAGCGTCGTGAACTCGGAGACCCACGTCATGTCTTATGATTTCATCCACTATGTTGGGACGAGCTGGCCGAGGTGGCGAAATATTAGGTATTTCGGTCAATATGACTGGTTCTGGACTATCCTGTTCTGCAGCTGTCGTTAAATGATTGACAGTAACGTTTTGATTCATAGGTACTTGTATAATTATGTTATCATAATTATAAAATGCAGAAAATAGTTCGTCCGTCTTGTTGGGGTTCTCCGGTGGCTGCATGTACGTGGTTGACGTGGACGAAGCCGACGATACGTACATATCCGCCGGGGTCGGTACCTGTGAGACGTTGGACCAGGACGGAGTGTCTGGGCCAAATCCAAACGTTGGGACGTGGTAGTGCGGTGCCCGAGCACTTCCAATATACTGTCTCGGTAATTGCAAGCTAAAATCTCGAACACGTTCGTACGAATTATCATTTACCATAGGCGAGACTGGTTTGCATTGACGAGCTTTAGACGTGGTGCCTGATGATGATGATGACATTGGTGCTGATGTAGAAGAGGTAGTGCTCACTGCGTTAGGATTGTTACTCTGTGAGTAAATTGATGCAGAGGTCGCTCTTGTACTCACTTGTGGGTAATTACAGGTTGCACTATTTGTTGTAGTATATCTAGTATTAAAATTAATACTACGCGTAGGGTGAGACGCTGTAGACTGGCTGTTAAACAGCTCATTTACATAGTTTGACTTTGTAAATGGTACTCTTGACTGATTCCTATACATGTTACTTTCCGAGTAATAAGGACGTGCTTGTTCTCGTGGTAATGGTGCGGCACTAATAAGTGGTATATGAGGATAAGAGTACACTGTAGAGGTGGTAACCCGCGGTAATATTACTGGCGTATTCCAATAAGGTGTAACTATATTATTATCTACACTCCTAGGTAGTGTAGGTAAAGATAATGTAGCAATAGTAGCTTCTGTTGTCATACTTTGAGTAACAAATGTAGTTACCCGTGGACTAGGTACTTCCGTTACACTAGTCGTAGGCCTAATTTCTTGAATAGCAGCCGTAGAAATTGGCACGTTCAACATATAATCACTCTGATTATTCATGTTGAATGGAGTAGTAATTACTCTCTCAATGTTAGGCTGGTTCACTATGACGTCAGGATACAATGGCTGCTGGATGTGAATAGGTGAACCGCTCAATTCTTGAGGAGATCTGAATTATTGTGGTATGTTATTATTATTGGAATAATAATAAACTGGAACTCCAAAGTTTGGGTCCGGCGAGGATGATTCCAACTGAAGACGATAGCATCCCTCGCCGGCAGCGTACACACGCCGTCCAAGATACCGCGAGAGTGTCACAGCAACTCCCGGTGAATCGGTGCCCGTAGACTCGGTAATGGGCGTGAAGGGGTTTGAGCCACAAACAACAGTTGCGTTTTGTTCATCAGCCAGGCCTTGGCTAACGATGCTCGCGTCGTTGTTTGTTGCTTGCTGATCTTGATGTTGTGTACCATTATCCATAGAAATGGCAGCCACTTCTTCTAAAATTTGCTGTAGATGTTCTTCATCCATTTTGTCTTCTATCGCTTAAAAATAAAACAATAGATTAAAATTGTGACCTCTCCTTAAAGCAAAATTTAGTTAAAGCAAGCCTTTAAATTAAAATGTAATAATCTCAATTTTATTCACAACAACAAGAATTTTCAATAAACTTATAGCAGTAGTATCTTAATTTAATTTAAATTATATTACGTATCAAGAATAACGTAATATTACGTAAATTGTTCTTTAATTATTATTCAGAACTCAAAATTTTATTTATAATTAATTATAATTATTATATTTCAGAAATATTATTGTGTTTGAGTACAACACGTGGAATAGAAATTTATTTATGGTGAAAGCAAAGTGTTTTTAAAATGTGTTCAAATTTAATGCAGAGAGAAAAAAAATATAATATTTTTATATAACCAAAGAAAAACTTCGTTTTTCCTTTGCTGCAGCTGACTATCTCTCTTCGTGCTTCGTTCTTGCTTGGTTGTCGTCCGCTTGTCTAGCTGCCGCAGTCGTAGCGTCGAGCGAGCCGTGTGACCTTGCAGTAAACAAAGTGAAGAGAGGGGGTGGGTGGGTGAGTGTGGATTTTTTTTTTATTTTTTTTTATGTGCGATATAAAACCAGACTAAAACGAACGAAATGCGAACGCTTGCCGAATTCTTATTTTATCAACACTATCCAATCCACCTTCTCCTTTATTCAGCCTTTATTATAACTAAATATTTTATAAAAATGATGAAAAGTAGGACAGGACTCCCATTTATGTAGCAGGCTTATTTACTTTTATAATTGATAATATAAATTATATTATATAGCTTAGCTTAGTATATAAAAATGCCTGGTATTTAGTTGTCTAGGGAAATAGTTCGGGTTACTGGCTGCTACACGTTGGCTGTAGGAGAGGATTTATGAGATAGATTGATTAAATAAGAATATATTAATTAAATCTGAAGTTTATAATATTTTATTCGTATTAGAAACAGAAAAAATGCCTTTTATTTTACAAGGTCTTCTACACAATGAAACAAAATGGAGTATGCACGAGATTGAGTTGAATAATATAAAACTATAATTTTAGAATAACTTCTGCTATGTTATATTTAAGAAAATACGAATAACCCAATAAGGATTATGTTATATCCAAATTAATATTTGTCTAATTAATAACAAATATACTTTACGCACGGCAATTGATTTTTACTTTCTTAAGCCAGTTTTGTTCTACCATTTCCAACCGAACGGCGTCCGCTACGAGAACGGCAGAACAAACTCATACAGGCTATTGCGAGCAATATTATAACATGACCTAGTCGGACGGCGTCCGCTACATTCATATTATAATAAAACCCTTAAGGAAGAATCAATTACATATAATGAGGTTTATAAATCAATTAACTTCTGGTAAAATTAATCAAAATATAAATCTCATTAATACACGGAAAACTTACGCGTGTCTGCTCTATCCCGCGTCCCGAGGCCGAATGAATCCCGAGCCACCTCGCTCGTGCAAACTCGTAACCATGGTGGGAAAAACAAACCATCAACAAAACAAAACACTTGTTGATTAATATTGAAACAATATAAAATGCATTATTACTTACGACATAATTAACTTGATGAAATGCACTTGATATATAAACTTGATGAAATCTGTTGATACCACTTTTTAACTTATACAAACAAAACAAGCTTTTCCTTATGAGGAAAACATATAAGAATCGTGAGAGCAGTGACTTTGTTGCTCTAGCAGGCGATCTGACACAGCCGAGTGTGCGGTAGAGACCTCTAGCGGCTTAGTGGCTAATCAAGAGATCGCGCCGTAAACAGCTCGTGTAAAACTGATAGCACGAGCTTACACACTGTCATTCTAACATCGGTAATTTATTTGATGTTACCGACGCTATTGACGACGTGGATTAGAGGTTCTCTTAATAACTTATCATATTTTTAAGTACTGCAAAATTATCTTCTTATTGTTGTTGAAGAAAGCGTTTGCATCGTTCATCGTAGAAAACAGTTTAAAGAATGATACTTGAAATGCACATATGATTTGAGGGGATAAACCAAATCTTTGTCTTTGACTCACACTTACTAACCCGTACTTTTGTTTTAAAGCGGTGGGGGACCGACTTGGACCGGAAATCGCTAAAGAATAACTATATTTTCCCAATAATTTTTTTTACATAATTTAATTCCAATAAAACCAACACTATAATATTCAAATAAAATCAAGTAAATTTAAAATGTATTTTTTTATACCAAACTAAATTTTAATGATATATTTAATTGTAAAAAAGTTTCTAATTTGACTAAAATTTCCCGCTCAAATTTGAATTTCCACATTTACATGTTATCTTTAAAGTGTAATAACTCAAATATTTGATCCTGTTTTCACATGTTTGACATAACTAAATTTTTAAGTAACATTTCTTCTTTGCTTTGTGTTATTTATTATTATTCGCAACCATCCTAGTTTGCGAGATATCCGTCGGTTACCTACCCCCTTAAGCCGAAGAGGTTGACTGACTTGGACCGGAAATCGCTAAAAAAAAGAACTATATTTTCACAATATTCTTCGAACATTATTTATTTCCAGCACAATAAATCGACACAGAAAAACGAGTAAATATAAAAAAAATTAGACATTTTTGTTCCAAAGAAAGTTTTAAAAATATTTTTAATTTTTTTTTCAAAAATTCTAAATCGACTATAATTTGAATTTACCGATTTGAATGTAAGCTTTGAAGTGAAATAACTTAAATATTTGATAGTGTTTTCACATATTTTTATGTGACGTAACTGAACTTTTAAGTACACTTATTTTTTCTTTACTTTGTGTCGAGAATTTCTCGACTTTCTCTTACAGCGCCGCCAGGGTCCGTGGCGAAAAATAGGGCCACAAGTTAGCATGTAAGGTATAGGCCAATCCAGCTATTTTTGCTATTTTCTTTGCCTCAATGGTTAAATACTGTATTTTTATACTGAATAGTCAGTTTGAGGTCTTTGTGCATCTCTTTTACTCACATAATTTTTTTCTAGCGGCAAGAATTATAGCAGAACTAGCCATATTGGCCTATACCTTACATGTTAATTTGTGGCCCTATTTTTCGCCACGGACCCTGGTGGCGCAGTAAGAGCAAGTCGTGACTAGTTTACGAAATATCAGTGGGTCACCTACTGCCTTAATCAATATTAATATCCTTATTTAATCATTGTAGTATTTGATTGGTTCAGAATCCTCAGAACTTTAACACACTGAAAAGTAAAAAAAAATGTTTTTTCTAACACTACAAAATTTGAATATTATCATTATTTATGTATAACTTTTTTTAATTATAATAATAATAAATAAAAAAAATATTTTTTGTATTTAAATATCATAATTATATAAATTTTTTAAAAACTAAATGTGAACTTAAATAAATAAACAATTGTTTTTAAATTAAAAATATAATAACAATTTAGGTTTTTTATAACTTCGGTAAAATAATATTTTTAATTCTATTATATACAAAATGTTTTGTCCTTATATAAGACAGCAGTGCAGTGTGTCCAGGTAAAGCAATGTTATATCCAGAGCAATGTAAGGACATACATACGTGATGTGTGCACGTCAATCAAACTGTCAGATCTACTAAGTAACAAAGTAGGCTGTGTCACCTCATGTTAAAGTTACACTCAAGTCTTATGTTAACATCTCACAACTGGACAAACTTAACACCGCAAACTGAAGTCACGTCACGCTAACAGTGGGAGGTGCGTCACTTCAGCCTTATGTGCTGGTCACAATCAACTGGAAATATGACGAAGTGAAGCAAGGAATTTTTTTAAATAATAGTTTACAAACAGGGTAAGCGTAGTTTATCACGAAAATTCTTATACTATTAAAGGCATAAAACAGAAGAATACATAAGCATTTATATTAACGCTTGACGTAATTTACATAAATAACATTAGTTTGTTTCAATTTCAAAACTGTAGCGCCGTAGCAGTAACCAAAAAATGTCTATATATATATTAAAACCACACAAAAATGTCCGACTATTTTTTATCTGTTTCTGACATCAGAAACAAGTATTCACGCAAATTGCATACTTTACAGTTTTTTCATGGTACTTGTGGGGTCACATTTCATTCTGCTAAAAAATTGTGGTCAGTTTTGTAGATTACACTTTGCATTTAAACATTAAAAATACTATGTTGTTTTATTTGGCCTATGGCTTTAATTAAAATTGAAGACAGCAGTGTATATTGTAAGAATTTACGTATAGTAATTCTGGACCTTACCTAGAATGAATCTCCTGGACATGGTACTGTGAATATAAGGAAACTAATTCGTAATTTATACATTAAAGGCATAGAACACGTTCAACAAAATACTTGTCATATGACAGGTAATATCCTAACATACCTGAAAATCAACGTTGATTTGGCCGGAGTCATTGATTTGTAGTTTTTTTTTTCCAGTAGCCATATGACGGGTACGATTTTATGACGGTGACAGCTCACTGTTCAACCCGCGCATAAAACAAGAAAGCTTTGAGGTCAAAAAACTACAACCACTATTTTTGTAGAAAATCAATTAAAAATCAATAACTCCAGCCAAATCAAAGTTGAATTTCAGGTATGAAGGATATGAAGAATAACTTAATAAAAAAAGAAGAAGAAGAAGAAGAAGAATGGCTCATCTTTTTTGAAACATCTTTATACGCTTAGCCTGTACAGATGTGCCATTAGTAGGCATGAAGTATATTGCACATGTGTCAAATTTGCACCCGTGGAGATTGCACAAGTACCAAACTTCCGCGTAGCTCTTGTTTTGTCAAGTGTGGCTAAAATGTGATGTGAGCTAGAATGAAGAGTGTTACAGATCGTTACCACCTTGTTTGTCGTGTGTAATCCCCCCCGGTTATTGTCCAATCAACCTTGCTGTGTTGTAGTTGCTCGGGAGAATGAAGTTATTTCAGGGGTCAGGTTGCTTCTTTGTCCAAAATCCGCATAAATCAATATATCGTTACTAATCCTGGGACGAGATACAGTTCGAAAGTTATTGTATACTCGTTTGAATGGGTTGCGAATGCGGGATAATATCCGCTTTGACGAAGGACGAGATTCTGGCACGTGTGGCCGGAGGATCGAAATTTGTAGCCAGACAGTAGAAACCG
Source organism: Ecdyonurus torrentis (assembly GCA_949318235.1). Taxonomy (NCBI): domain Eukaryota; kingdom Metazoa; phylum Arthropoda; class Insecta; order Ephemeroptera; family Heptageniidae; genus Ecdyonurus; species Ecdyonurus torrentis. Next base: position 35,673,626 of record OX439133.1, read on the forward strand.
TTAATCACATTCTGATACAGACGAAAGTTGGCCGTGTATCGTCCATTCATAGTGGCGACGAAGAAACTACGTTTAAAGATTTAAAAAGACTGAATCGTACGTACGTTAGACGTCTTTGAGAGGGATCTGGATGCTTTATAATTTTAAATAGTATTATATAATGGTCTGAGACATTAGTAGTGACGTAGGCTCAAATGGGATAACCGTAACGGGTTTTGTTCTTCTTCTGTTCACGACGTTTGTGTCCGACGATGGGCGCATCTTCACTACAATTGACACTTCAATGTTTTGATAAGTGGAGATTGTAGATCATACTTTTTTAAAACCCTTTAAGAATTAAAAAAAAAGTTGTCGATTCAGTTTTGAGATATTTCAATTTTCCCAGGTCTGAGGTCAATCCTTAATTATACCTTATATTCTAATAATATTATTTTCTGATTAAAAAAATATAAATTTAAATAGCGCAGACAGCAGCACGGTATTTTAAAACAATAAAACTTTAGCTGTTATTGCAGACTTTTTCTTATATAAACTTCATTGTGCTACCATCTACAATCTCTTCCACCTAAAAGGCATAAAAAACATGACACAACATGTTCTTTTAATCATTAAATACAAAATTGGATCTACAAAACTGATGATAATTTTTACAAGAATGTAAATGTGGCTTCACAAGAGAGCGTGAACAAACTGTAAAGTATGCAATGTGTGTCAATATTTCTATTTATGACGTCAGAAAAAGGCAAAATCTAACATGAAAATGTTGTGCGGTTTGCATAAATCAACATTTGTTGATCACTACTACGGCGCTACAGTTAGGTTTAAGGACCAATTATTGTTATTTGTGTAAGCCCCATCATGTGTTTTGTGATATAAATGATACTGTTTTAATGTTGTCTATGCCTTTAATACAACATTCATACAGAGCTGACTTGCAATATTTGATAGAGCACAACGTCATATTGTAAAGGGAAGACCTCATGTTATTAAAAATATTTCAATTTTGTTGTACGTGTGAGAGAGAGAGTGGCGGTATAAGATGACAAAGTTGTTCAATTTACAGCACTCAATAATTATGCACTCTTTTTTGTGTGTAAGGCTCTATTTTTATATTATATAGAAATGATTTATTTCCTTAGAAATTCTCTTTCTCTTTTCAGCTTCACTTTCTGCCATGTTTTGTATTGTATAAGCTATGTTGGCTAAAACTACTTCACTTTCTGCCGTGTTTTGTATTGTATAAGCTATGTTGGCTAAAACTACTTCACTTTCTGCCATGTTTTGTATTGTATAAGCTATGTTGGCTAAAACTACTTCACTTTGTGCCGTGTTTTGTATTGTATAAGCTATGTTGGCTAAAACTGCTTCACTTTGTGCCGTGTTTTGTATTGTATAAGCTATGTTGGCTAAAACTGCTTCACTTTCTGCCATGTTATGTATTGTATAAGCTATGTTGGATAAAACTACTTCACTTTCTGCCGTGTTTTGTATTGTATAAGCTATGTTGGCTAAAATTACTTCACTTTGTGCCGTGTTTTGTATTGTATAAGCTATGTTGGCTAAAATTACTTCACTTTGTGCCGTGTTTTGTATTGTATAAGCTATGTTGGCTAAAACTACTTCACTTTGTGCCGTGTTTTGTATTGTATAAGCTATGTTGGCTAAAATTACTTCACTTTCTGCCATGTTATGTATTGTATAAGCTATGTTGGCTAAAACTACTTCACTTTCTGTCATGTTTTGTAATGTATAAGCTATGTTGGCTAAAACTACATCACTTTCTGCCGTGTTTTAATAATATTGTGATTGTAATTATACAATCTTTCATGGGCTATACAGAAGAGAAACTAATACCCCATGAGGTTACTGGAAAAGACTCTGAGAATCCATACACATTTTGTGTCCAGTCAACCTTGGTTGCAAATTGTTCTTGTGTTATCTAGGGCTCTTATATTTACCTAGTCTACAGCAAGTTTGGTTATAGGTGATGATGAATGGATAGGCAGGAAATATGAGTAAAATAGTGAACCGTCCCGATTGCGTGTTGTAGGGTCACTACTGCCTACATCAGGACGATCGGAGACATGCATACACACAGGCATACACACCTCTCCTACCGATGACTCGCATGACACAATAGCACACGCATCAACCTCATATGCAAGGATCACAAGTGCACTCCGCCAGCATACACGGTCTTGTAAAAGCCGCACAGCCTGGGAGTCGAACCAGTGACCCTTCGCACACGAAGCAGACACGCTAACACTGCACCACGGCCTCGGATAAAAGCTATGTTGGCTAAAACTACTTCCTAGACTGAAAAACGTTTGCTTTTATCAACTATAATTTTATCAAAAAAGTAAATAAATAAGAGACAATAGCGTAGTCTTAATAGTGCTTAAATTATTGTTAAAAAAGAAAAAAATTACAGAATTAAAGATAATAGCAGCTAATAAAATTTTACTCGTACTTTTACAGTGATCCATTTTATCAATAAAACTATCACTTTTTTTCTTTTAAACTCATTACAATATCAAGGTAATTTAAAAATTTTAAATCTTGTTTTTGTAATGTTTTTCCAATTTTGTAATGGAAAATAAATGTGTATTGTATTTTAAGCAGATTTTAATATATTTCATTTTACAATATTATAGCAATGAAAACTTTGTAATCTAGGTTGTAATTACAGATTGTACATTCAAGTAGATGAAAGTTTTATAAAAACAGCAAGTCCTTACCTGTCGATAAGACAATGTCTTGACTGGGACTGGGATTGGTGTATAGCACGATAACACAATATGGCAAGCAAAAAAAATTAAATATTGCTTTATCGTTTATTTTTCATATGTACAGGAATATTCTCTTAAAAAATTATTTTAAATTAAATTTATTCAAAAACCCTTCTTTTTCTTCTTTTTTTTTACAAACAATAATTGTGTATATAATAATACCCCACATTACATCACTTCCAGGATGTTTGCATCAAGTTACGACGGCAAATTATATCATTTATAGGATTATTGCATTCATATTACGATGCCATTTTATTTAACTTATATCATGCTATCATGTTAAGGTCACCGCATTTTGAAAAACTTAATAACGTGAGTGGCATAGGAAAATAACATAATAACATTGGTGGCATAGAAAAATAACTTAATAACATAGGTGGCATAGGAAAATAACATAATAACATGGGTGGCATAGGAAAATAACTTAATAACATGGGTGGCATAGCAAAATAACTTAATAACATGGGTGGCATAGGAAAATAACTTAATAACATGGGTGGCATTGGAAAATAACTTAATAACATTGGTGGCATAGGAAAATAACTTAATAACATGGGTGGCATAGGAAAATAACTTAATAACATGGGTGGCATAAGAAAATAACTTAATAACATGGGTGGCATAGGAAAATAACTTAATAACATGAGTGGCATAGGAAAATAACTTAATAACATGGGTGGCATAGGAAAATAACTTAATAACATGGGTGGCATAGGAAAATAACTTAATAACATGGGTGGCATAGGATAATAACTCATTATGCCAGTTTGAAAACACTAGCATTTAAAACACGAGAGCATTGATGTTGTTAATAGGTTGAACTTTTATCCCAAGGACGTGAAAAAAATAACAATAAAAAAAATAATCGACTTCTCAAAGAAAATTACTTAAATCAAAATATATCCTATGCTGAGCAATGTTATTCACTACTACAGTATGGCCTTCAAACGTATTAAATATAACGTCATGTGAATACATCCTATAGGGTATTTGCATACATGTTACGTTTGCATTAATATTACAACGCACTTTTTTAACACTTGTAATGAGGTAGTGTCAAATATAACACTTGTTTATTTTCAATTGTTGTGGCAGAAATTTCAACTACAAGCATTAAGGAAACATTTTTAGATAGGGCAATAACATAGAAGCTCAGGAGCGCGATTCTTTATTTATGGATATAAAATTATTATTTTATTTTAAACAAAACTAATTTTTACATCGTAATTTTTTAATATTATTTATATGTTTCATAATTATAGATTTATATGTACAAGTAATTTAAATATTTACTTGTAAATATTTAAACACAATTAAATTTATATTGAATACAAATTAAATTCTTCAAATCTATATTTTTGTAGGTGGGATGTCAGCTGGATGTTGTGAAGTTGTGAAGTAAGATGCATCTGAAATATTGCTGAAATATGGAGAAGAAAGCAAATAAATAAATAAACTAGATTGTGATGGCCCCTGCATACTTATGCAACTTTTTTAACGTACTTGTATAGCAGTTTGCCTACTTGGTATGGTGAGAGGGGCTAGTGTTTCTCTCTCTCTCTCTCTCTCTCTCTCTCTCTCTCTCTCTCTCACACACACACACACACACACACACACACCACCCACCCACCCACCCACACGCACACACACACACACACACACACACACTCTTTCCTAATTCAGTATCTACCTATGACCCCTAAATAAAACAAAAAATGTCTTTCATTTTTCTTCATTTTTTATTATTTTTTCAAAGGCTTAGTCAGATCTGGTCACCAAGCAATGATACACGAGCTACCTGTAGTGCTTGCAATTTTAAAGGCAGTCGCGTCACTTCAAGTGGCACTTAAGTAGCGCAAACTACAGTAAAGGTAAACAAAAATATTTTGCAAACATATAATGGCATAAGATTGCATACTGTAATATAAAATAGGACTAAAAAAACATACAAAACAATAATAAACACGGTAAGAATTTCTTTATTTTTATCTAAATAAAAATAAAAACTAGTGGGTAATTACGAAATATTTACAAGAGATTATAAAGTCAAGTTGAAGGTCATGAAATTGAGATAAAAATCTTAATAATTTTATCAATAATATAAATTATGATCTTTGACACTAAAATTAGATTGCAATAAACAAGACAGCACAGCTGTAAATTTCTGGAGTTTAAGAGTCCGATGCACTCACAGAAAACATCGTGTTTTTAATCTCGTGACCAGAGATTCAAGTGACTGAAGTTATTAAAGGAAATGACCAAAGGTAGTCAACAGATTCCAAGCGATAAAGGCATATCTAGGAGTATTGTATTGAATGACATTCTTGACCAAGTTTGGAAAATACGCTTCTTATCAAGTGATTCATTTTTGAGCTTCATAGTATTTTATATTTTATGCAAGAAAAAACAAAGTTGGAGTAAGCTACTTGTGTGCCTTCAGTATTGAAATATAGAATAAACACACGATTTTTTTATAATACTACTTACAGTACGTTTGCTAATCAGATTAATTAATAATGAAGTAGGTGCTTTATTTGCAATTTATAATTCTTGCCTTTTTTTTCCTTTTTTTTTCTTATTTTTTGATATTGTAATTTCATGTTTTGTATTACAGGCTAATTAAAAATATTTGCAATATTATAATAATGTTTTCAGAAACCATAAAATATTTAATTAAATAATATTAGTAATTAGTTCAATATAAATTTAATAGCCTAAAGTATTTTTTTATAACATTTGGATGCATTTATTTTATTATTACATTATAAGCGGCATTTTATTGCAAACAAAAAAATAAATAAAAAAGAGCAGACTTGCAAATATATTTGCATTCAATATTAAAATGGGGCAATATTTGTATTGAAATTATAATTCAAGAAATAAAAATGAAGCGTTTTGCTAATAAATTATTATTTGCAATTTTTTTTTCAAAATTTCAATAATATAGGCAAGAGCAGATAGGTTCAATTCCGATCAAACATTGTATAAAACGAACTAAAAATAATAATAATGATAAATAGTATTCCGTTGTTCATAGCATACATGTGATAAAATACTGATTCCAAGAAACATTAAAATATTATATTGATTGAAACATAGATAGAGTTTCCTGCCAACAAAAATAATCTTAAGCCTTGGGCAGTAGGTGCATTGCGGTACTGATGCTACCAAGGCGATATAAAAGTTATTATATTATAATATTTCGTATTTAGTAAATTACGCTCTTATTATTTGTCAAAGTGAGACTTGAAATACATTTTTTGATTGCTCGTAATATTTAGGGTGCCTCCAAAATGGGATTTTTTCCCAAAATGATCGTGCGAGTTTTTAAGTGAAAAAAAACTAAATAAAACCGGAACTAGAACGAAAATAAAAAAAATCCCATTTTGAAAGCAGAGATATTTTAACAAGCATTATTGTTACCAAAAATGAAGCTTATAGCTCTCTAGCTGGTCGTGTAATTTAATAAATACGATTACATTGATTTAAATGAGAGTATGAAAAGTGTCCTATCTATGCAGGGACAGCAGTGCACGGGACTCTTAAACATAATAAACCAAGCTATGCTTAAGTAAATTACCTCTAATACTTATAGCTTGATTTGTATGAGAAATCAGCAAATGAAACTGATTTTTTGAAACATTTCCTATATTATAATAAATAACATGTAGCGTAAATTAAGTTATTTAGTCGGTCTGTGTATATATGTATGACTTGTCTTGTATGACTGGTACAAAAAAAAAGTTTTATTTATCATGTGCATTAATATATATATATATATATATATATATATATATATATATATATATATATATATATATATATATATATATATATATATATAATATTATATATAATATATATATATATATAACATAATGTAAGCACTTGGTATTCATTTTACTATTCTTATATTTTAATTAATTTTATATTTTTAGGTATAATTTAATTTTAATATTCATTTGTATTTAGTGGTCTGCTGGTGGTATAGCTGTAACATTTTCACACTTTTTTGAGTGATGTCAATGTCAAAATATATGGAGAGAGAGAGAGGGGGGGTGGAGAGAAAGAAATAGGGCAGCAATTAAAGATGATACAAAAAAATTAAATTTATTTCTTATTTTAACAGTATCGATATATACAAAATAAGGCAGTGTTTGAAATAAAACTATAATAGTATTATACTATTTTTAAAATTGTAAAATAAAACAAAAATGTTCAGTGATACTTTTTCTGAAATGAAAAAATTGCATTAGAAATAAAAAATAAACTAGACTTTTTGACCTGTAGCATTTATTTTATGTTGATTCTTGTATTTAAAATAACAATACTTAGTTGATAACAAATTTTGCTTAACAATGCTTTAATATATTAATAATTTTACTAAATGTATCGTTATATATAAATTACCAAAAATTTATGATATTATCATAGCAACGTTATCGATACTTTTGCTAAAAATATATGAAATACTACACTTAAATTCTGAAAATGCACAAAAAATAAAGAAGAATAATAAAATAAAGTTCGTAATCCATTTAGGTAAAGTACATTTTATGAATTAAGATTTGAAATATTTTACTTCGATAAAAACAATGTAATATGATTAAAAGCTATCGTTATCGATTTATTATCGTAATCCATGACTATGTTTTAAAAATAACGACATCGTTATAATGTGATGATCGTATCGTTATCGTTAGAGAGATTTTGAGTATCGAACCCAAGACTTGTAACATTCTGTAAAGATATATCAGGTGCCAGCTTGTCTATGATAAAACACACCACACATTCAAATTTACAATTAAATACTGATTAACAGTCTTGGGTTCGATACCCAACATTTCTTTAACGATAACGATACTACAATTTAGCCTCACACTATAACGATATCGTTACTTTTTAAACGGTGGCTTACGATTACGATATCGACTAAATCAAATAGTAACCTCGTATCTTAGATTTTGATGTTTTCAAGTTTACAGTAGCACTGTAGCTCAGAAAAAAATACAAAAAATTAACTTTTATTTTATTCTAAGGCACATGTATTGCACATTACTTCAGCACAGTTTCAATTTTTTCCAGCTGATGGTGTCTTTGTAATTAACAAAAAATGACTTTTTTTGTGTAATTTTGAAAACAATGATTTGAAAAGTGCATTTCTTCTGAAAGAACATAAGATAAAAATTTCAAAATCAAACAACCAGTAAAGGAAATATTGATTATTCATGCCATGCATACAAATTTTTTTTTGCAACCAACCCCTTTGCCAAAAAATGCAAAAAACGTAACTTTAAAATTACAAGGGTTTAAAAGCTGAAAATTAGTTAAGAGCCATAAAGTATTGGTAAAATGATTTGATACTTTAATTGAAATAGCGTTAAAAAAAACAAAATTATGATGTAAAATTCTTGAGAGCGCCTAATAAATGCAGCCCGCAGCACAATCAGCCTGTAAAATGCAACCCGGAGTACATATACTTTTTAAATAAATATATATTTCCTCGCACAAATAACTTAGCAAAATAATTTGAATGGTTTCATATTACCAATACACAATTCTACCCCTAAAGTGTTTTTCAGCTTTAAAACCCTTGTAGTTACAAAGTTACGTTTTTTGCATTTTTTGGCAAAGGGGTTAGTTGCAATTTTTTATTGAATGCATGGTATGAATAATCAATAATTTTTTTATTGATTGTTGGAATTTGAAATTTTTATCTCATGTACTTTCAGAGGAAATGCACTTTTCAAATCATTGTTTTCAAAATTACACAAAAAAAGTCATTTTTTTGTTACTAATTAGTTAATTACAAAGACACCACCAGTTGGCAAAAGTTTGAAACTGAGCTGAAGTAATGTGCAATACATGTGCCTTAGGATAAAATAAAATTTAATTTTTTGTAATTTTTTTTTTTGAGCTACAGTGCAACTGTAAACTTGAAAACATCAAAATCTAAGATACGAGGTTATTATTTGATTTAGTCGATATACTGTATAGAAAATCAAAGTGCAATGTTTTTATTAAACTAAAAATAATTGAAATCTTGTATCATGAATGTACTATACCTACAATTTTTACAAGCCTTATTTATGTATTATACTTTTTAACATTTTTTTTTTTTTTTTTTTTGCACTTTTCATATTTTTAAAGCAAATTTTATCGTTACCAATGTGACGATACTTTCGTCAAATCTTGATAAACTTTTACAATAACTGTATATAACTGTTAATATATAACGCATTACAACCAAATATCTTTATTGATAGAGTATCGATGACATATTTATACAATAATTAAATTTCAAAACTTTTGAAAAAGCATTGTTATTATTGTATTTGTTTCTACATTTCTCCACTATAAAATACTATATTAATTTTTTAATTTTGTTGTTGCATTGTTTATTGACTTATGTAGATATTTATACACAACAATGTGTGTATTTTGATGTTGCCAATAATGTGTGACAAGACCAAGACTTGATGTAAAAATTTGTTACTCTCAACTGCCTGGGTCAACAAATAAATTTAACAACTTTTACTTCTAACATGAACATAAATCACTACGTAAAAATTATGCTACCTCATTATCAGCACAATTATTTTAATACAGCATAATCTATGCTATAGAACATTTGCACTCATATTTATGAGCCCCCATTTTAATGGTCAGAAATACAGAAATACATACAAGAAATATGCTCTACGATGCATTAGCCAACACAAACATGGTGACAAAGCGCAAGAATGTGCAAAGTTTCTATATACATCATAAAATTTTAACTATAAAATATTATGTTGTACAGCATAAATATTTATGTTGCTATTATTTATAATAGTTTATGCTATGACATAAATACAGCATAAATTACGTAAGTTATGCTTTTCTAGTAATTTCTATATTAACACAAATAGCTCGAAACTATAATAAGGTTCAATTAAAAAAATTTATTAAAAAAAAATAAGATAACTTTTGTAATAATATTCAGAAAACTTTAAAAAAAAAAAAAAAAAAAAAAAAGATAAGTATAGAGCTAAAGTTACTTTTGCGACATAAGATAATGAAATACTGATAATTATTGCGTCTTATAAAAATTACAATTACGTCAAAATTACATAAAGTGATCAAAATAACCTCAAAAACCAGGATGTAAAGATCAAAAGTTGAACATGTGAGTTGAATAAAAAAGAGGTTTGGAGAAACCAAGCACGTGCATACATGAGGGAGAGAGATTTTTGCAGTTGATAATTTGGGTATAAAAGGACAATTTGACAGCAATAACTTTCATTACACCTACACTTGCCTAGAAGACGAAACAACTTTTGACGTGACTCTTCTGCAAAACATAACTTTGGTAAGTATAGGAAGGCAATTATTTAAAAATACCTTCAGTACGGTACAACTTAACATTTGTGAATTATTTTGTTATTTTAGAATTAAGATGTAAATATTCGTTATTACTTGATTACACATTTTGAAATTTTTAGAGCATTAATTAACGTTTAATTAAAAATAAAATTATATTATTATTCAGAAGCAGTGATAATTATTTATTTAAAATATCGATAAATGTGTGTTTTGTTAGCTAGTAAAATTAGTTTTTTAATAAATAAAATATGTCAGAAAGTGTTTTTACATGTCTATATGGGGTCTTAAAAATTAATTATTATATTTTTAGTATTTTAATTTTATACATTTGATTTTATTTTTATTTTATTTTCAAAGTTAGACAGAAAAATAAATGAATAACAGATTTCGTACCATAATTTAAATAAAAAATTATTTCATAGCTTGTTTTACGATGTTATTTTAAATCTCTGCCAGTTGCATATTGAAACTTTATTTTACACGGAGAAATTCATGTGTTTTCTTGCAAAAGAAATAATTTATTTTTGATATGTTTGATAATAATTTATATTAATTAAAATCACTAGAGGTAACTGCTTGTTATAAACTAAATTGATTATTTCGTATTTATTGTTCTTCTTTCGTGTTTTTAAATGCTTAGTCTAAAACATTCTTCACGTTGTTAACACGCATAAATGTTATATTCAGATATATTCAAGATTACAAATTGCATTTTTTTATATTTATATAAAATAACTAAATAACAGAAATTTTATAATCTGATACATTTTTTAAGTCGATATCTAAAATTATTTTTAACATTTTGATATTTCATTTTAGTTAAATAAAATTACAACTTCAACGCCACATTTTAATATTAAACACTTGCAAATACAAATTTTTGTGCTATAATTTGCTTTTATAACTATAATTTATTGTATCAATAAAATTCAACAGTGATCAATTTAATAAATATTTCTAAATCATGTTGTTGTAAAAGACGTTTGTGCTAATTATATGAGTAATTTAGTTCATTATTAATAAAAATGAATTACAAAATGCAAAAATATGTGATGATCTTCTTGAAGTCTCACAAATCAATCAACGGATGGTTAAATCAATCAGTAAATCAGCAAATAAATGAACTTATTATTAAGCAAACAATAAAATCAGTCAAAAAGACAGTCAAATTTATATAACAATTAAATATATTATTACCTTTCTTGCATTGTTATGTCATAATATATGGATATACCAAATTTTAATATGATAATTACAAAACATAAGTGTGCTATTAAATACAAAAAGTCAAGTTGTAGGTCACAGATAAGAGATAAATATTGATATAGGGAAAGAAACTTGCGATTATTTAGGATTGATTGACAGAACTTTCATTGCAACTTTACTACTTTTTGTTACTTTCTATGTTTTTGTATAAATAAATTTTTTAAATCACAATAACACCTTTATAACAATTAATTTATAAATTAAAAATTCAAATTATTTAATGTGATAGTATAATCTTTAAAATAAGTAAAAATTAAAAGTGATATAATTTTATGTTAATTTCGTATATTTTTATAAAGAACTATTATGACGTCATTAAATATTTAGCAACAATTGCTAAATTTTAATATAAATTTATGCAAAATTTAATCTTGAATGTATCTGAACAAAACAATTCTGCCTTTAAACTACATAAAGAATCGTTTCTGCAGTAAATAAAAATTATAACACAAGAAAACTTGTGGTATAGTGGATTTATTTCTTAACTGTTAGTTATCAAATTTCAGTGATAGGTCATACAAAAACCAAAATAAATAAAAATTACAAGAAATTTAAACATTATAACTGTAAAACATTAAAATGCATTAAAAATTTACTTTATGTTTTCTTTTCATATACAGATTATAAAATTTACTTCATTAATGAAATTGAAGAAATAAAAAAAAATAATAAAACCGTGTAAAAATATAAAAAAATATAAAATATTAATCTGTTTATTTATTTTTATGTTTTCTTTTCTTACAGAAATGTTCTTCAAGACGACCATTCTAGTTTTGCTGATGATGCAGTGGAAGTTTGAGGACATTACAGCTGAGGTAAGATCTCATGTTTTGTATATTTATTTTGTTTACTTTTGTAAAATATAAAATATTAACTTTGGGGCAATAGTTTGGTACAGATTTCAAAGTTTTAACATTTTTATTTGTTATTTTAAGTATTTCTTTGCAAAATATAATTCACATAGATTACAAAGTAATCAGGGCTAGTAGTATCAACATATTGTTTACTTAACATTTCTGCATTGACTCTAAAAGACCGTTATTTAAATTTAGGTTTTTAAAAGATTATTTTTAATACATAGAATAATTAAAGCAGTTTAGTATGTATAAAATAGGTTTGCTACTTAACAATAAAAAATGACAGTAAATTTAAAAAACGATAAAAACAAACTATTTCAATAAAACAAACTTTAAGTTTAAAATATAAAAGTTTCATTTATAAACATGAAATTTTATTTTCTTAGAAGAAATTTGCTCGTCTTAAACAATAGACAACTTGCATGACATTTTTTATGGTCTTAAAACAATTCTTTAGGAAAATATTATTGATTGTTTCATAGAACATTTCTTAAATAATGCTCCTTCATTTTTAGATAAACTTTAGAATTCAGATCCGAAAAAAAACCTGAATTAAAAAAACATCCAACAATGGTTAAACGTAACGGTCACCGTCTCACTTGAAATAAAATTTTAATTTAAAAAATATTTTCAGCATACTGTAGTACGTTTTAAGAAGTTATATAAACAAATATTATTATTTATTAAAAAAATATCCTGGAAGCCATAAAAAATGACATGCAACATGTCTATTGTTAATTTTTTTTCCTTTGACGATTATTTTATATGATTTGCTTTAAAAGTAAACATTGTGTTAGAAAAAGTGAAAAAAAAAGTCTATATTATTGTACTCATTGATCTAAGACATTTTATTGCTTTCTTCTTATTACAAATAAAAGTAAACATTTAAAATAAAGCACCAATTTTTTTTATTCAAATTAGAAACTTTTTTCAAACTAAAAATAGTTCCAAAAGTGTATTTAGTACACAAAATTATATTTTAATTTTTTCAAGAATATTCAAAAATTTTAATATTATTTTTTCTGGTTATAAATACCGTACAAAGAATAACTTAGTTAATTTAGATCCTCTTTTGAGTATTTCCGCCTAAAAACAGCCACTCACTGTCTTAATTACAGGGTGTTCATAAAGTCTTAGAGGCAAGTAATTGTAAATGAAACATAAAAGACCAAACTCAAAATTAACTTTGTAGATATCAATTAAAACCCTAAAATCTGTTATTTTTGAAAACGAAAACATAATAAAAATTAGTCACGAGATTAAAGTAGAAAATTTTAAGATATTGTTTCCTTTTTTTAATAACTTTACATAGAGATAAAATCAAAAACCAAATTTTAAAAAGAGAAAATAATGATAATTTAAAAATATAGTTGAAAAATTATTTGGCAGAATCACTAAGATGTCAATGTTTTCAGCTTTTAAATTTTGATTTTTGAATTACATGTACACCATAAAATATATAAAGGAATTAATTATCCCAAGGGCTTTTTCTTCCTTCGTCTCTCTCTTTCTTTTTTCCTCTCTCTCTCTCTCTCTCTTTACCTCTCTCATTCTCTCTCTCTCTCCTTCTTTCTCACTGTTTAATGACACCTGAAATGCACAAAAAAAATGTATATTTATTATTTTTTTTAATGGTATGAAATAATGCAAACTTTGACTAGATAAGATTTCAGCCTGCAATACGATAAAAAATGATATATACTATGCATCATAGTCAGAATTTTTAGATTTAATGAACAAAAAATGTATGTTAAGTCGGAATAAAAAAAAAATTAAATTGAGACAAACTGAACTGACTGAGGCAGTCAACCAAAAATAATTTTTTTTATCATTGTAAGCAAACCACGTGACTGAAAATTATTTTGTTTTCATTTTCATATTTGAGTTTCTAAGCTTTCTATTATTATTAAAAAGTTATTTTGAGTATAAACTGATATGTTTTATTTACGTTTACTTTTCTCACAGACTTAATGGCCACTCTGTATCCATATAATTATATTACTGTTATCTTTCCATTGCATTATTTTTAACATGTTTCAGGCCCAAGATATTGACTCAAAACTAACTGAACTTAGTAATGATATAAAACAACTTGCAAAGCAGTTTGAAAAAAATGCAAAAACAACTGAAGACACGATGCTGGAGTTGAGAGGAGAAGAAAACTTTCAGTTGTCAATATTGACAGGCCAACAGAGAGCACTGGAAAACAAGATGGACGTCGTGAGAAATAATCAGGATGATTTGAATAAGGCACTGGGTCAACTAAGGCAGAATCAAGACGAAATGAAGCAGGGACTGAGTCAAATGAAACTGATCCAGGACGAAATAAAGCAGGGGCAGAGTCAAATGAAACTGACCCAAGACGAAATGAAGCAGGGACAGAGTCAAATGAAACTGACCCAAGACCAAATGAAACTGACCCAAGACGAAATGAAACAGGAACTGAGTCAAATTAAAATGACTCAAGATAAAGAAAACAATAAAACAAATTCAATATTCGATGCAATAAAAAAACTGCCATGTGATCTGCCATTACAAGGCTTGAAAACCCAGACCTTCCACAACAAGAGATATTACTTTTCATACGACCAGCCTAAGATGTCCTGGCCTGAGGCTGACAAATTCTGCAAGTCACATGGCATGGACTTGGTCAGCGTAGAAACACGGCAAGAGTGGGACGCTCTGAAGCCTGAAGTTGGGAAACTATATAGTAAAATAAATGTTCCTTGGTCTAGTGGCAGTGATGCTGCACAGGAAGGTAAGTGGAAGTGGACGTCAACTGGAACTGACGTCACATTCTTGGCTGGACTGCATGGTATGTCTAATAGTACAAGTAAAAACTGTTTATTTCTTACTACTGCAGGATGGGGAGATTACCCTTGTTCAAAAGAATTACCTTTTATATGTGAAAAAAATACTTTATGTTAAATATAAGCAAATCAGTGTTCAATGTAATAACATTTGTTATTTAACAGTCAAGGAATTAAAGTAAAGCAAACAATCAAATTTTTATATAATATAATATTTATATCATTTATATTCATTTTTGTTTTTGTAATAAAACCTATGTAATAACCAGACTGCAGTTTAATATTTTATATACTTTGTTTGGAAAATTGTATTTAACACCCAAATTGAAAATAATTTTTTGTAATAATAAATCATTTACATAACTGTAATAATAAATGTTGTTTCTTTTACACTAACTTTGTTTAATTTATATCAAAAAATATATTTGTTAAATAGATTTTTTTGCATGCAAGATTTTATTTTTGTGCGATATTTTACTCTGGAAAGATATAAGTTTAAAGTTAAAGTTTTTGTATCGTTGTTAATGTGTAAGAAGGTCACTGTAGTAAATGTTTACTCTCAAACACATTCATCAATAAATATATAAAAATATTAATCATGCAATTTCATTTCTACATTTCTTCCTTACATAAAAATTTAAAAAGCTGTACATTTTGATTACAAAAATACATACAAATGTAATCAAAATATTTTATTTCATAGTTACAGACTTTTACATATTTGTAAATATATTTTTTCTAATTATTTGATTACATCTAAAATTAAATAAATAAATAAATAAATATAAATGAATGAATCAATAAATAAATAATAAAATAAATAAATAAATAAATAAATAAATAAATAAATAAATAAATAAATAAATAAATAAATAAATAAATAAATAAATAAATAAATAAATAAATAAATAAATAAATAAATAAATAAATAAATAAATAAATAAATAAATAAATAAATAAATAAATAAATAAATATATAAATAAAGAAAGAAAATAGATTATGATGACCCCTGTACAGTTATGCAACACTTTCCACACACAAGTATAGCAGATTGCCTACTTGGTGTGGTGTATGGGACTTTTTTATTGTCATATTCCTTTCTTTTTATTTGAATTTTGTTCGAAATCATATTTTATTTTAAATATTAAATAAAACACAATTATTGAAAGCAATTTATTTTCCGTGCTACAGAACTGAAAGTTCATACTATATGAACGCTTCATGTGTAAAAGCAGATATTCAATTTTGAAAGCAAGTGTTATTTTCTCTTACTTAAGTGGAGAGAAATGAACCATGCAGTCAATGTTGAATGTCTGCTTTTGCTTCTGAAGTCTGTTCTCTGTAAAAGAGCTCTCTCTCTCTCTCTCTCTCTCTCTCTCTCTCTCTCTCCATGACTCATTCTTAGACTTAACTCCAGCTAACTTGTTTTCAAGCTAAATAAAGCTTGAAACCTATAGGACAAAAGTTGAAGTAAAGAAAAGTCATTCTAAGGTTTGGGCCGTACGAGAATATTGGAACCAATACATGGACAAACTAACTGCATAATAATTATGCTGTCTCATTTGTAGCATAATTTGTTTTATTCAGCATAATTATTGCTATACTTCCTAATAACTATGTTACATATAGCATAAATATTATGTTGTACAGCATAAATATTTATTGTTCTAATTTAGCAACATTTATGCCATAATGACATAAATGCAGCATAAATTACGTTTTTTATTCGATGCAGTTATATGCAGCTGTGCAAACTTTTTTTTTAATTGATGCTATTTGAACGGGGCTAAGAATTCATGTTACATCGACGCCATGATGAACAGTTATTGCCTGCTTGCATATACGTTAAGTCGTCGTGTTAGGTTAATTATAAGATTTGCTCAATCATTTGTAAGTCTGTGATGGATTATAGGATGTTTGCTCCATGTTTCGACGCCATGTTAGATCACTAATAGGGTGTTTGTATTCATGTTACGACGCCATGTTGGATCACTTATAGGATGTTTGCTCCAAGTTACGACGCCATGTTAGATCAATTATAGGGTGTTTGCATACATGTTACGACGCCATGTTGGTTCACTTATAGCGTGTTTGCATACATGTTACGACGCCATGTTGGATCACTTATAGAGTGTTTGCATCCATGTTACGATGCCATATTTTAAAGATTTTTTAAACTGTTGATTCAGTCGTTGAAGGGATCTCTGTTGATCTCCTGCGTTTGCTAACTGAAATATTTTGTTTTTCTTAAAATATTTTGGGTAATATAAAATAGTTGATGGACTCCTTTCACATTTTTGCGCTGTGACGCCATGTTAGTGGTGCCTCATACATTGACCAGAATAGGGGAAACATTATCTTCTTAATTTTCGCAGAAATTTAATATTAAAGAAATAGACCAGCGAAAATTATAAGCATTTATATCACAAAACACTTGATGGGATATACATAAACAACATTAGTTTATCTCAAAACTCCCCAACAATAGTAGCAGTGATCAGAAAAATCGATTTATGCAACCCGCACAACAATTTCATACTAATTTTTGCATGTTTCTGCCGTCATAAACATAAATTTTTACGTAAATTGCATACTTTACAGTTTTTTACTCTCTTTTGTGTGGGTTACATTAACATTCTAGTAAAAAAATCAGTTTTGAAGATCCCATTTCGGGTTCTTTTGTTAAAAATCACATGTTGTTTTATGTGGTGTATGGCTTCAACTGAACACATTTTTGTCATATTCTTGTAGCTTATTAGGACTTAGAAATAAAACTTAGATTGAGGTTTTGTTTGCTATTAAAAAAATAAAAATGACGTTAATCCTACGCTGGCCTGTGTATTCCTGACCCACAAAATGGCGCCTTTTAAATTTGATTGGCAGCGGTCTATAGGATGATTGATATGGTTCTAATAAAACAAGAGTTAGTATAAAATAATATTTTAATTAGTTAATGAATATTACGTTAAGGGAGCAGGGTACCGACGTCGGCCATAAGACTCAAACTTTTATCGTCAAAAAAATCTGAAATTTTACACAATGATAGTTCAGCTTGAGACAATTTCAAATATATAAAAATTTGGGGGTAACCGTGCAAATTATTTTTATATTATTTACAAAATTATATGCCCATAAGGCCCAATGTTAATTTCAATATTTTTTTCTTTTTTTACGGTACGGTCAAACATTTTGAAATTTTTATCACGGCTAGGTGTTACCCTTAGCTACACAATGGCACCAAATTTAGACCCAGAACACGTTCTAGTTTTTGAGATATAAGGTCGGTACCCTACTTCCTTAATATACAATGTAGTTATATTTAATGTCTCATGTAAAACTACGCTCTTAAAGTTTGATATATTTAGTAAAACTACACGCTTGTGTTTGACGTACACTCCAAGTATTGTCAACTCCAGGTTCTCTGTAAACATTCAGGTATTGACAGCAGACATTAGTTTTCTCAGTGTACAGTATGAAGCTCAATAAATGTTAAAGAGAAACTATTGGTCCACGAAATTACAATAGCGAAGTGTGTCTGCTGCAGCAGTTCTCCGCATTCTCAGGCTAGTTGTCATTGCAGTGACCAACGACATAAATATAAGCACACCTCCTTGACTATGCACACCTTCTCTCTCTCTCAAAATCAGAGTATGAAGCTTACTTGCCCGCAGTCCACTCGTTTGTGCACAACACATCTCTCTCTCTCTCTCTCTCTCTCTCGCTCTCTCTCTCTCTCTCTCTCTCTCTCGTGCTTACCTGCTTTATCAAATAAAAAGACATTTTAGACAGAGAGAGAGAGAGAGAAGATGTGCACCAGTTAGACAAGGAGGTGTGCGTATAATTATGTCATTGGTCACTGCAATGACAACTAGCCTGAGAAGGTGGAGAACTGCTGCAGCAGACACACTTTGCTATTGTTAGGTCGTGGAGCAATAGTTTCTCTTTAACATTTATTGAGCTCCATACTGTATGTATATAAAAATATAAAATTACTGTGTCAGTTTTATTTGTAATTATGTCACAAATATGATAATGATTTCTCTTTGTGTGTACTTGTGCTGCGTAGTTTTATATTTTAAATATAGTTATAACATTTAACTTACATTCGAGCTACAAAAAAATACTTCTTTTTTATGTCGTGACATTAATTAGCTAACCAATGAACTTGGGCCTCCTTGACTGCAACATATTCAGGAAGTAAAATACAAATTAGGTTTATGAGACAATAGCATTGAATTTAGACGTGTAATTAATATTTATATATGTAACTAAATATATGTGATAATTATTAGGCTATTATAATACAGTATGTCACTGTAGCACTAAGATCTCAGAACACAACCAAACTTCCTCGAGAATTAGTGCTCAATAAATAGCGATCAATAATTAGTGCTCAATATTTAGTGCTCTATAATTAGTGCTTAATAATTAATGCTCAATAATTAGTGCTCTATAATTAGTGCTTAATAATTAATGCTCAATAATTAGTGCTCGAAGGATACAATTAGTGCTGGTGAAATTGAAAAGTCATACCAAAAAGCAAAAGTTAAAAATCAGTGCCACCTTTATACTTATGCAAATGATAACTACCACTAATTATACGGCATTAATTAACAATACTTGAGTGATAATTTGTCATAACGTTTCATCAAGTTAGGCTATTTTGTCTATACTGACTTGCATTACATAGTGTACTTAGAACTCTGGTATACCACGCTTAATTACAATAACAACGTTTTTACAAACAAAATATTCAGCATATCATAATATGCTATAGCATATTATTGGGAAAATTTATTCAAAAAATTTAAAGTATGTTATATTTTAGCTGAAAAAAAAATAAAAAATAAATTTCAACATTCATAAAATTCATACCTTAAAGCCATAGACCATATAAAACAACATTTTTTTGTTTTATAATAAATAAACAAGAAATGGGAAAAGAAATTTGCCTCACCACGTCAGTTGATTTTGTTTTAGTCAGTATTATAAAGTAAAAATTACTTACAAAAGTAACGTTATTGTTATCGCTATGTTAACTTAAGTTTTGTTAATCTACGTACAACTTTACTTTTTGCAATGTTGGTAATTTATATCATAGAAATAACCAATCAACGTTCTAGTTTACTTAAGGTACTACTTTAGGGTAGGAGTGAAAATTTTTATTATGACTTTGAATAAAGTTAAGGCTGGTGCACTCGAAAATGAAATCAAAAAAATTCTATCTAAAAACTCTCGTCACAACAGAGAGCGTCAAAGTATTGCAAATATCCGCCCCCTAATGCTAATGAATTTATATTTGGACTCCGATTTCGACCAAGTTCAAATTTTTTTCAGCGGTTTATAAAATTCTAGCTTATTCTTCGTGTTGATTTTTAATGAAAAATGATTTTTCAGATTTTTCTAGAACAAATTTGCCGAGAAATAAATTATTGCAAATTGACCCATGTTAATTTGAATATGCAATCTTCAATAATTTTTTTCTCTGTAAATGTCTCGTAAAAATCGTTGAAAAAGTCAAAGTCATTAAAATTTGATCTATAGAACACACTAGTACTTTTTGTATAGAAGTTGATCCAGAAAAATTTTGTACACGGGGAGCTTGAACTTTTGTATGTTTTACGTGTTTAAGGGGGCGTAACCCAACTACTTTTAACGCTTATTTACCCAAGATTTGATTTGAGCTGAAACTTTTTAGAGTTAAGAGAATTGTACTTTGGTTCATTATGAACCTAAAAAGCAATATTAAATTATATTTTACGACAACATCGCTACCCTAAAGTAGTAGCTTAACGTAATACAAGACTGATGTAGCGTCAGCTGAAGGGAATGCAACAACAACCTACAAAGAAATTTACTTTTGTTGGGGTTAATCGGTGATAATAAAATATTTTCTTACATTTATTTTAGGCTTTAACACGTAAAAATATTAGTAATGAATATTTTTGTAACAAAAACTTATCACGCAGTAGCTAATTTTCCGCCTTACCATGACGATGATATATATCATTGACTAATAATGCAAAATCATCCAGTAAATAATAAATGCTTATATAATACAGTCCAACAATTTAATACAACAATATGTGCTATGTTTAATAGCACCAAATTACAAATTATTAGGCAGTAAACATTTAATTTTACATACATGTTAGATCTGAACCTATTAATTTATTTACTAATACAAATGTTAAATATTATTATTTTTAGTATTTTTATTTATTTGCATTATTGTATGAAATCATTGATAATATTTGAAATGTATAATGTTAACCAACTCTAACTGTTAATTAGTATCTACAATAAAGATTAATAAAAGATTACATAGTAAATGAATGGATTTCAGTAACAGAATAGAATTTATCGTAGGAGATATGTGAAAATCCACAAATTAATTGATGTAATAAATATATTTAAAATAAAGCAAATGCAGCTAAGGTATATTATTAGAACGTTAGTAAGTTTGCTGGATAAAGATTTTCTTTAAGGCGGGAAATCAGCTACTGCGGAATTTGACTAAAAAGTTGTAAAGACAGAAAAATCTGAAATTTTGTACAGTGATACAGTAGGTTTAGGTATCTTCAAAAATGTAAAAATTTTGGGGGGTCACTATACTAGATTTTTAACTATGATTTTTTAAAGTTTTAGTACCATAAGAGCCCATGTTAATTTCAATAAATAATTTCTGTCTTATCTGATGGTCACGGGTTTTGAAAATTGTTATCATAGGTAGCTGTTACTGTTAACTTTCAAATGGCATTTCAAATGGCATCATAAAATTTTGAAGTTTTCTTTTTAGATTTTGAGATACAAGCCATCTGAATACAACCCTTAACGCAAAAGTTAATATTTTATAATTGTGAACAAAGCAAAGAAATAGTTGAAAATTGCAATAGGCAAAATAAGATAAATATAATAATACCATAGCTCAATGCAGTAACATTTCGATCTTTTCGCGTCAACATGAAGCTGCTACACTTTACAAAATTCCGAAGAATGAACAATCTACACTTTACAAATATCGGCTACCTGGAGCTTCTGCTATATAACACATGTAGGTGAAGCTCCAGGTAGCCGTGACTTTGTAAAGTGTAGATCGTTCATTCTTCGGAAATTAGTAAAGTGTATATAGTAGCTTCATGTTGACGCGAGAAGATCGATTTATACAAAACAATTGAGATGTTCAGCATATAACATAATGATTACTGCTTTACAATACAAGCTAATGATATGAACTGTGAAAGACAACTTAATAGCAATAAGTTATCTCAACTGCATTCATATAATTCATATCAATGAACTCATATAAAAGTCAAAGCCAAATGTGAGCACTAGAGAACGTAGGCTGAAATGGGAAAACGACAATTTTGTCCAGTGAACCAACAACGTAAACGTCGCAATGTTGTTTGTTTTGCATTTAATACAAAATTATAGAAGCTTAATGAAATTAAGAATTTTTTTTATATTTAAAAACACAGCACCGTTTGTAATAATCGAAAAGTTATTGTTTCTGATGTATCTTTTATGCGCAGCTCATCAATCACTTTTTATGACTAGGGTGTGTGCGCATGAGCGCATGACGTCATTCTGAATGCTTTTCAATGCTCTACTTGAGCAATGAATTGTTCGCATAGGACAAACATAGTTTTTGGCCTTTTTCTTTGCAAATTACCTATTTTTTGGTTATTACTTATTATTTTTCTTACATACTTGAAACAGCAATTCTCTAAAATTTTGCGTAGTAATTTTTAACTGGCAAAATAAGTAATTTTCTGATACTAGCCCGTGTTATGTTATGGCATAATGTTACTTTTAAAACATATATAAAAATATAAAATTAATTTAGTAAAATAATTTTTGTCAAAATAAATTATTATATTTGCGGTAATATTAAACTTTTATAATCGTTATTTTTTAAATTAGCTTTTATTATTAATTATAGAAAAGTTATAAAAAATTGTAATAAATTATTTTCCTAACTGCCGTGTGATGTGGATAGTTTTCTATGGATATGAACTTGCAAAGTGCTGATCTATAGCTTGGCAATCGGGTGACGTAATGTGGGGTTGCTTTTACCGTTCCCTACCCGGGACAACTAGTGAAACCCGAAAACTATCCACCAAATTTTTAACATACATCTCAAATTTGAAAACAATTTTTTTTGTTTTATGTAAAACTTTCTACACAACCATATGACACCTTTATACTATAGGGTGTGTACGCATGACGTCATTCGGAGTGCTTTTCGATGCTCTTCATGAGCAATGAATAACAATGCTCAACATAGGAAAAACTTTTTTTCCTATTTTCTTTGGTAAATTAGCTATTTTTTAACATTATTATTTTTTTTTACATAGTTGAGGTTCTAATAATTCAACCTGTTAACAGCATCAATGCTCTCAAAAAAAAAGGAAGTATATTTAAACATGGCAAAATGTGCCATACCGGCCAATGTTATTTAGTATTCACTTATGACTTTGACTTTAACATGACTGAAACCACTTATATATTTGCACAAAATTTTAAATTTGAGATCCAAAAAATTCATTGTATTATGAAAGATAATTTGAATTTTTGTTTCCGATATGTCGTTAATGATTTGCAATATAAAAATACACATTATTTACAAAAAAGCATGTATTGTTATGAAACTTATGAACAACGTAAAAGACAAAGAAATCTAAAAAGATATAAAAATTGTGTGATGCTCTCGCATGTAGTCAGCAAGAAAACTGATGTTCACTAAAATACTAATCTTAATTGATGGCACCTAACAAAAATAATCGTTGAAAAGCTTCTCCTCTCGTGTATTAGCAGTGCAGAAATAATACTCTTGTTTTAAACTGATATACTACTGTAATTATATTTTCATCACTGATGAAAATAACGTTAATATCACAAGATCATTTTTTTGATTGAAATATTTTGAAATAACTCAAAGTTTTGTGCAGAAATCTCAAATCTGTAACAAAATTTTGAAGTCAAATTTCTTATTTAAAGCAGGTTAAATAAATTAAAATTAAGTCGGTAATAAAACCTTACTCGTACTTTTATTCTGATCCGTTTTATTATTAAAACCAACATTTTTTCTCTCCTATATATAATCCATTAAATATTTATTTAGTTGTATTTACTGTTTTTGTAAGCTTTTATCAATTATATGATGGAAAATAAATATGTATAATATATAATATTTTAGGCAAATTTTAATATTTTTTATTTTTTGTCAAGAATATTCTTTAAAAAAATACTGATTTGAACATTAATAAATTTATTAGCGATAAGTTCCATTTTCATGTATATAACTATACTCATTTGGACCTCTTTATTTTATTTTATGAAATTTTGTGTTTGTTTGTACATTTACTTATTTGTTTACTTATTTCTTTATTTATTATTTCATTTAAATAAAATTTTATACTTATTTGTTGTTTTTTTTACATATTAACGACACGCCAAATTAGAAAAACCAGTCATTAGTCAAGATAAAAAATATTAGCCATTAAGAAGAAACATTAAAAATGTTTGTCAATTTATATTTATTTAAAGCCAGTTCAGTCAGGTATTGCAGTGTACTGGCTGGCAACTAGATTGCTGTGTACTTTTGTGTGTCAATCTTAAAGTAGTCAAGTCAAAGAACGTCAAGCAATAACAATTACATTGGTCACGTGATATCCATGTATTTCAAATATAACTGATACATCGCATTGTACAGTTATTGTATATTGTATGGTTCAAAATATTGTGCAGTAAAATTGATGATCAGATTATGATGATGATTCACAAAATAATTTTCACATTTATAAATAATAAAGCGTGATAATAACTCGTGTAATATTTCTGTCAGTAGTTCAAATAATCAAAAGTTTATTATTGTGTTAGCTTACTCTGCAACTCTGCAAATAAAAAGTAAACAAAGAAGTGTCACGTGACAATAAAAAGTGTTCAAGTTATGATTGTCATGTTTTATGACTTTACATAAAATAATATTTTATCACGTGTTGCTTACGTGCGCTCTCCGCCATGTTTAATATCACAATTTTTCCAGCTAAGCAACAACAACAAAACATATTTTTGTGTCTGTTTTATTAGAAACTACATACACTAACGTAGAACAACTATAGCAATAATGCTGTTCGTAAACCCTATTTTCTGCTACTAAAATGACGATCGGCTATGTTTAATCAAATAGAATGTGCATTTTTTGATGGAAGAAAACAGGGTTTACGAACAACAAAATTGAAACTAGATATTATTTATCGACATGATTTTTATTTTTGAAATTAATAATTTTTTTTTTTTTATTGTTGAAATTTTACTTTTTACGTGAACAAAATTATAAATAGTAATATCATATAAGAAACTAACCTGCATTCTCACGTCACTTAATAGGGTTAATTTTAATATGAAAGTAATTTTGAGTATGTTTTTGTGTATAGTTGTGGATAATTTGCAATATAAAAAATAACACAAATATTATATTTATAAACATCAAAAACTGGACTCTTATTAAAATAAAACGAAATAAAATTCAATTTACTCGCTTTCAGTCGGCACAACAAACAACAGTCCAACAGCAACCCCCTTTGTGTTATGACGTCACAAATCTTATGTGGATTCATCATTAGTTATATAGATTTACAAAAATTAATCATATTATCGTCGCATCGATTGTTTGAAAATTAGTATGAAAATGTTGTGCGGGTTGCATAAATCTAATTCTCCAATCTATGCTACGGGGCTACAGTTGGTTTTTGACACAAACTAACGTTTTTTTTTAAATCCCATCAAGTGATTTGTGATATAAATGCTTATGTTTTTCTCCAGTCTATTCATTTTAAACTATAACGATAAACGAAGATACGTGAAACCAAGCAAAATCACTAGAAGTATGTAATTGAGTCTTAGCCGCAACAGCATATATATAAAATATTGTATGCTACCTTTTGTTTACATTTATTTATGTACAGTACATGTACATTGACAGACAGACAGACAGACAGACAGACAGACAGACAGACAGACAGACAGACAGACAGACAGACAGACAGACAGACAGACAGACAGACAGACAGACAGACAGACAGACAGACAGACAGGCAGACAGAGAAAGGAAAAAACATCAAATTCAGTGACTGGAAACATCCAGTATCGTTTTGTTTTGTTGTAATTAAGCACCATAAAATATCTGACTTAGAAATGAACAACATTAAATAATAATTATGCCAGCATTTTCAACGCAAAACTTTACTTATTATAAATGATTTGTTCTTTACTTTGTTCATCATAAATATGTTAGTATTCAGAACATTTTTATAGTTTTAATAGCAAATTAAGTTGCAAACTTCAATCTAAGCCTTGTTTGTAGTTTCCTATAAGCTGGAACAATACGAGGCAAATGATTAGTGAAAATGAAATTTTAATACTTAATAAATGAGACTTTTTTATTTAAAAAACAATAACAAACAATATACTAAATAAGAAAATGAAATTATTAGTTTTAAATACTTCTTAAATTATTTATTAAAAAACTTGCAAGAGATCCTTTATAGACGTTTAAGATCAAGAACTTGAAATAAAAAAGTTTACAATTTTTAATTATTATCAAGCTTGAGCTTTGACACTCAAAGTAGGGTAAAATAATGACGTCATTGTTAAATATCTTGACCAACAATACTAACTACTAAAGTGAATATTAGAGATATTTCAAAGCTATATTTTTATTATTTAAAAAAATTTATAAATAAATAATTTTACTAAGACTCCGATATTACTCATCAAGATACATGTCGATTTATTTAGTTTTTTTTTTCTTTATGCGAACGACTGCATGCGAATGACGTCATATTAGGTTCGCTAGCACGCCCTACGTACATATGTAATGAATATCATTGCTCAGCATACGACAAACTTACTTACATTTTTATTACGTAATCGTTTACATTTTTTGTTATATTATTAATTTTCTCATTTCATATACCAATTCAAAATAATAAGAGCATCAACTGTCTCACAAATATTGCCTTGTATATTGATACTGACAAAGTGTGTTTTTTGCATATGTGGCATATGTTATTGAGTGAGTGAGTGAGTGAGTGAGTGAGTGAGTGAGTGAGTGAGTGAGTGAGTGAGTGAGTGAGTGAGTGAGTGAGTGAGTGAGTGAGTGAGTGAGTGAGTGAGTGAGTGAGTGAGTGAGTGAGTGAGTGAGTGAGTGAGTGAGTGAGTGAGTGAGTGAGTGAGTGAGTGAGTGAGTGAGTGAGTGAGTGAGTGAGTGAGTGAGTGAGTGAGTGAGTGAGTGAGTGAGTGAGTGAGTGAGTGAGTGAGTGAGTGAGTGAGTGAGTGAGTGAGTGAGTGAGTGAGTGAGTGAGTGAGTGAGTGAGTGAGTGAGTGAGTGAGTGAGTGAGTGAGTGAGTGAGTGAGTGAGTGAGTGAGTGAGTGAGTGAGTGAGTGAGTGAGTGAGTGAGTGAGTGAGTGAGTGAGTGAGTGAGTGAGTGAGTGAGTGAGTGAGTGAGTGAGTGAGTGAGTGAGTGAGTGAGTGAGTGAGTGAGTGAGTGAGTGAGTGAGTGAGTGAGTGAGTGAGTGAGTGAGTGAGTGAGTGAGTGAGTGAGTGAGTGAGTGAGTGAGTGAGTGAGTGAGTGAGTGAGTGAGTGAGTGAGTGAGTGAGTGAGTGAGTGAGTGAGTGAGTGAGTGAGTGAGTGAGTGAGTGAGTGAGTGAGTGAGTGAGTGAGTGAGTGAGTGAGTGAGTGAGTGAGTGAGTGAGTGAGTGCGTGAGTGAGTGAGTTCAATCTAAGCCTTGTTTGTAGTTTGAAGCTTGTTTGTAGCTGAAAGAATACGAGAAAAATGATTAAAATCAAAACAAACTTTTCATGTGTGATAAATGTAACTTTTTTATTTTAAAAATAACAAATAATATTCAAAATATTTAATTGAAATGATTTATTCTAAATATTTCTTTACTTATTATTAAATAAAAAACTTGTAAGAGATCCTTTATAGACGTTAAAGGTCAAGAACTAATTAACAATTTTTATTTATTATCAAGCTTGAGCTTTGACACTTAAAGTAGGGTAAAAGAATGACGTCATTGTTAAATATCTTCACCGACATTCAAACTAATAAAGTTTATATTACAAATATACGCTGTACTGATAAGACAAACTTACTTACATTTTTATCATTTTTATTACATATTCGTTTACATTTTTTGTTAAATTAATAATTATCTTATTTGATATACTAATTCAATATATTAACAGCATCAATTCTCTCACAAATATTGCTATGCACTTTTATACTGACAAAATGTGTCGTTTTTCTATTTGGCCCTTGTTATTGAGTGATCCAACATGGCGTCGACTTTAACATTAATGCATACACCCTATATATAGTACTGACTTTATGTATTCATATATTATTCATATATAATTTGGTATAATTATATAATTAAATGTATTTTTTATTATTACATAAAACAAATCTAGCCAGCAAAAGATAATGCAAATCACAAAAAAAAAAGTATTTTTATTGACTATATATCAATGAGTACCTAGGGGCTACGTCTGCGAGGCAGATTGAAAATAATATAAAGTAGCAAAGCCCCGAACGAAAGCCCGCCGCATGAGTGATTTTTAATGTAGTTATGCCTCTTTTTTTGAAAATAAAAAAATTATAATGAGTATACTTTGAAGAATCTACTTGAATTTGATTTTTTTACACCATTTAAGTATAAAATTTTAAAAACTAAGGCAAAGTTTTAATTTAAAAATAATTAATAAAGCACGCTTTTCTTAAATAGTTATTTCTAATTTTTATACAACATAACAAATAAACTATATTTTAAATGCGAATTTTAATATATGTTTCAAGAATATATTAAATGCATAGAAAAAAAGCATTTACATTACAAACATACATTAATTAGTCTCAAAACCCAATTTTAGTGACATAGCAGTGATGAGAAAATTTCGATTTATGTAACCCGCGCCACATTTTCATGCTATATTTTGCATCTTTCTGACGTCATAAAAAGAAATACTGTCTTAAATTGCATACTTTACATTCTTGTGGGGCCACATTTGCATTGTGGTAAAAATTATCATCAGTTTTGTAAATCCAATTTTATGCTTTATGATTAAAAAGAACTTGTTGTTTCATCTTTTCTATGTCTTTCATTGAGAATTATATTTTTAATTTTTGTTATGTTTTTAAATTTAAATAAAATTTGCTACTAAAATTTGAATGACTGTATTTGAATGTAATCTTTAAAGTGGTATAACTTAAATATTTGTTCTGATCGTATTTTGACATGTTTGACGAAGTTAAAATTTTTAAATAAAATTAGCTAATTATAGTTTGTATAAATATTGTAAGTCACACCCGTGTAGTTGGCAAGATATCAATTACTCTCCTTCTCTCTTAATTCAATATTATTTTCAAGTTATCAAAACTTTGACATGATCAGAAAATTTATTAAAGTAGTTTAACTTATATAGACTTATGTTCTATATATTTATTTTTTAGTTTATTAGCACAGTAAACCTTTAGTAAATATGATAATAAAAAACTGACGCATGTATTGCAAATTATAAGAACAAGAAATTAGTTAACGAGTGACATCAAGTGGTCCAAATAAACACAAATTCAAGGATGTAAAGATTAAAAGTTTAAAGTTTTAATAAGATAAAAATGGGGATAGGAGAAACCTAGCACGTGCATACATGAGGGAGAGAGTCTTTTGCAGTTGATAATTTGGGTATAAAAGGCCAATTTGACAGCAATAACTTTCATTACACCTACACTTGCCTAAAAGACGAAACAACTTTTGACGTGACACTTCTGCAAAACATAACTGTTGTAAGTATAGGAAGGCAATTATTTAAAAATACCTTCAGTACTGTACAACTTAACATTTGTGAATTATTTTACTCTTTTAGAATTAAAAATCCAAATATTCGTTACTACTTAATTACACGTTTTGAAATATTTATATCATTGAATTACGTTTAGTTAAAAATAAAATTATGTTAATATTCAGAAGTAGTGATAATAATTTATTAAAAATGTCGATAAAAATGTCTTTTGTTAGCTAGTTAAATTAGTTTTTTTATTAAATAAAATATATCAGAAAGTGTTTTTAAATGTTCTATATGGGGTCGTAAAAATTAATTAATTTATTTTTAGTATTTTTATTTTAAACACTTAATTTTTTTTTTTTTATTAGACAGAAAAGAAATAACTGATTGATAGGAAAAAGAAAAAAACTGATTTCGTAGCGTAATTTTAATATACAATTATTTAATAACTAGTTTTACAATGTTATTTTAAATCTCTACCAGTTGCGTATAATAACTTTATTTTACACGGAAAAATTGATGCGTTTGCTTGCAAAACAAATAATTTGTTTTCAATATATTTGATAATAATTTATATAAATTTAAAACACTAGGTAACTTCTTGTTTTAAACTAAATTTAATATTTCTTATTTACTGTTCTTCTTTCGTGTTTATTAATTGCTTTTCTTTAAATATTCTTCTTGTTGTTAACACGCATAAATGATATATTCAGACAGGGTCGGACTGGCTATCAAGGGGCCTCGTCCGCAAAAGGGGTGTAACACCCTCTTTAGGGGCCACAAAGGGGGCGTAACACCCTAGTTACGCCCCTTTTTGGGCATTGTCCGCAATTGCGGACTTGCTCTTATGGCCAGTCCAAGCCTGTATTCAGATATATTTACGATTACAACTTGCATAACTTAAAATGACAAAAAAAAAAATTCTATAATCTGATACATTTTTTAATTCGATCTTAAAATTATTTTTAACGTTTGATGTTTCATTTAAGTTACATAAAATTACAACTTCAACGCCACAATTTAATATTAAACACTTGCTAATACAAAGTTTTGTGCCACTATTTGCTTTTATAAGTATAAATTACTGTATCATTAAAATTTAACAGTGATCAAAATTAAAAATATTTCTAAATTATGTTGTTGTAAAAGACGTTTATGCTAATTAATTGAGTAAATTAGTTCACTTTTAATAAAAATGAATCAAATAATGCATAAATATGTGTTGATCTTTATGGAGTCTCAAAAGTCAATCAAAGGATCGATAAATCAATCAATAAATCAGTAAATAAATGAACTAATTATGAAGCAAACAATAAAATAATCAGACAATAAGACAGTCAAATTTATATAACAATTAAATATATTAACACCTTTGTTGCAGTGTTATGTCATAATCATAATATATGGATATACCAAATTTTAATATGATAATTACAAAACATAAGCGAGCTAAGAAATACAAAAAGTTAAGAAGTAGGTCACAGATAAGAAATAAATATGTTAATGACTGTTTTAAATTTTCATAACAAGACATTTAACATTTGACACTATAGATAGCGAAAGAAACTTGCGATTATTTAGGATTGATTGACAGAACTTTCATTACAACTTTACTTCTTTTTGTTACTTTCTATGCTATTGTATAAATATATGTTTTTAATAACAATAACACATTGATAACCAATAACAACTAATTTGCGACTTAAAATTTCAAGGTATTTAATGTTGTATTATAATTTTTAAATAAGTAAGAATTATAAATTAGATTATTCTATGCTAATTTCGATTTTGTTTATGAAGAATTATTATGATGTCATTAAAAATATAGCACCAATTGCTAAGTTTTAACATAAATTTATGCAATATTTGATCTTGATTGTATCTGAACAAAAAATAAACAACTTGCATGCCATTTTTTTATAGTCCTAAAAAATTCTTTAGAAAAAATAAATAATATTGGGTCATATAAAACTTCTTAAAAAATGCTCCTTCATATTTAAAATAATTTTTGAAATTCAAATTTTATTTGAAGTAAAGACGGTGGCCATTACGCCTAAAGACGGTTCGCGTTTCTTTTGCTTTTAATTGTTGAAATCGTTTAAACGAGTTCGCATCAACAACTGAAGAATTTTTTCAACGGCCGAATTTTTAAAAAAATCTGTATTTTCTCCAACAGAGCTGTTTAAAAAATTCGGCCGTTGAAAAGAATTCTTCAGTTGGTACGAACTCGTTTGAACGATTTCTACAATTAAAAAGCAAAAGAAACGCAAACCGTCGTTTGGCGTAATGGCCACCGTCTTTACTTCAAATAAAATTTGAATTTCAAAAATTATTTTAAATTTAAAGTAGCATTTTTTAAGAAGTTTTATATGCACCAATATTATTTATTTTTCCTAAAGAATTTTTTAAGAATATAAAAATACGGCATGCAAGTTGTCTATTGTGCCTGTAATCTGCAATCGTTTCTGCAAGAAATAAAATTGAAGCACAAGAAAATTTGTGGTATAGTGGATTTAGTTCTAAAATGAACATTTATTTGTTATTTATCAAATTTCAGTGATAGGTCAGACAAAAAAAAAGTATATACAAGAAACTTAAACATTATGTTACTTAAAAAAACAACTTATTATTTTTGATTAATTTTTAGTAGCAACTGAAAGTTAAAATAACATTAAAATTCATTAAAAAATACTTAATGTTTTCTTTGCATATACAGATTATATAACTAACTTCATCAATGATAACAAAGAAATAAAAAATTAAAATAAAGACATTTAAAACAGTGTAAAAATACAAAGCTTGTGATATTATTAATAATTAATTATTAATAATAATTTAATAATTTATTATGTATATTATATTTCATCTGCTGCTTATTTGTTGTTTGAACAATAAAGACTATTATTTATTTATTATATTTATTTATTTATATTAACGTGTTTTTTTTATATTTATGTTTTATTTTACAAAAATGTTCTTCAAGACGACCATCCTAGTTTTGCTGATGATGCAGTGGAAATTTCAGGACATTACAGCTGAAGTAAGATCACAATAAAATATACTAATTAATTTAAATAAAAGTAAATAATAGAAACTAATTGAAAACACCAACAGTTTTTTAGTTTAAAAAATATTATTTATATATATTTATTTGTACAATAAATAAATTCATATAAAACTTCTTTACATCCACATTATGGTCAGTTTGGTCACAAAGTTCTCACTTCCTCTGTCTATGATGCTCATAGCACCTTCTTTCGTATGGCAGCTTCAATCATGCCAAGTCAAAGTTTGCATCGTTTTATTAGATTAAAAACAAAATTTCAAAACTTTTATTTTTTGTATAACGATTGTTATTAAAAGTACAGATAGACAAAAAAAATTACAAGTAGGACATTGCGTTTTTTTTCATTTTTTTTTACTTTTAATAATACAGGTTTATTCAAAAACCAAATTTTAAAACTGTCAACAATGAGAATTAAAAAAAAATGCGTAGTAATAAAAGTCGGGAATTACAGTGACTTCAATTTTTTCAGCTTATAAATTTTGGTCTCTCTATCTCTCTCTTCCTTTAGTGAGTGTCACATTCGTAATGCAAAAAAAAAAGAAAAAATGACTTTTTTTGTAATCTTGTGAAATGATGCAAATATTTAGTAGCCACGATGTCAAGCTGCAATACGAGAAAAGGGGCAATGTGCATCTTAAAGAGAGTAAGTGACAATTTTGAGCCTAAATTTGACCAAAAAGTGGATTTAAATTTGCAAGATAAAAAATAAAAACTTGAAAAAATTAAACATTTTTAATAAAATATTAATAAAAAAATTTTAAAAAATCTTAAGGCATTCACCAAAAAAAAATTAAAAATAATTTTTTATGGTGATTGTTAGCAAACCATGTGATTGAAGTTTATTTTTTTTAATTTTTATTAATGAAAAATTTTATTCTTGTATTTGATATCTAAAAATTTAATTTGGAGTTTATTCTCTGTTTACTTTTCTCAAAGAATTTATGGACACCCTGTATCAATATATAAAATATATCTTTTCATTTACATATTTTTTTTTGTTTCAGGCTCAAGATATTGAATCAAAGCTATCTGAACTGAGTAATGACATAAAACAACTTGCAAAGCAGTTTGAAAAAAATCCAAAAACCACAGAAGACACGATGTTGGAGTTGAGAGGAGAAGAAAAGTTTCAGTTTTCAATATTGACAGGCCAACAGAGAGCACTGGAAAACAATATGAACGTCGTTAGAAATAATCAGGTTGACTTGAATCAGGCACTGAGTCAAGTATGGCAGAATCAAGACGAAATGAAGCAGGAACAGAGTCAAATGAAACTGACTCAAGACGAAGATCATATAATATTAAACTCAATATTCGATGCAGTAAAGAAACTGCCATGTGAGCTGCCATTACGAGGCTTGACAACCCAGATCTTCAACAACAAGAGATATTATCTCTCGTACGAACAGCCTAGGATGTCCTGGTCTGAGGCTGACAAATTCTGCAAGTCACATGGCATGCACTTGGTCAGCGTTGAAACACAACAAGAGTGGGACGTTCTGAAGCCTGAAGTTGGGAAACTGTATAGTAAATTAGGCTATACGCCTTGGTCTAGTGGCAGTGATGCTGCACAGGAAGGTTAGTGGACGTGGATGTCAACTGGAACTGACGTCACGTTCTTGGCTGGACTGCATTATATGCATAATGTTACAAAAGAAAATTGTTTATATCTTTATACTGCAGGATGGGGAGATTGGCGTTGTTCAGACAAATTACCTTTCATATGTGAACAAAATACTTTATGTTAACCATAAGCAAATCAGTGTTCAATGTAATAACATTTGTTATTTAACAGTCAAGGAATTTAAGTAAAGCTAACAGGCAAATTTTTATATATTATAATATTAATATCATTTATATTTATTTTTGTTTTTGTAATAAAACCTATGAAATAACCAGACTGCAGTTTAGTATTTTATATACTTTGTTTGAAAATTGTATTAAACACCAAATTAAAAATTAGTTTCTGTATAAATAAATCATTTACATAACTGTAATAATAAAAGTTGTTTCTTTTACACTTACTTTGTTTAATTAAGTTGAAAATATATATTAGTTAATTATAAATTTTTTTGCATGCAATATTATATTTTTGTGCGATATTTTACCCTGGAAAGATATAAGTTAAAAGATAAAGTTTTTGTATTGTTGTTTATATGTAACAAGGTCACTGTAGTAAATGTTTACTGTCAAACACAATCATCAATAAATATATAAAAATTTTAAACATGAAATTTTATTTCGACATTTCTTTCTTCAATAAAAAATAAAAAATCTGTACAATTTGATAACAAAAATACATACAAATGTATTCAAAATATTTTATTTCATAGTTACAGACTTTTACAAATTTGTGAATGTGTTTCTTCTAACTATTTGATTACATTTATAAATAAATAAGTAAATAAATAAAGAAATAAGAAAAGAAATAAGTAACATAAATAAATTAATAAATATATAAATAAATGAATAAATAAATAAATAAATAAATAAATAAATAAATAAATAAATAAATAAATAAATAAATAAATAAATAAATAAATAAATAAATAAATAAATAAATAAATAAATAAATAAGTAAATAAATAAAAAAATGGATCACTTATAGGGTGTTTGCATACATTTTACGACGCCATGTTTTATCACTTATAGAGTGTTTGCATACATGTTACGATGCCATGTTTTAAAGCTTTTTAAAACTGTAGATTCAGTCGTTGAAGGGATCTCTCTGTTGATCTCCTGCGTTTGCTAACGGAAATATATTTTTTATTTAAAATAATTTGGTTAATATAAAATAGTTGATGGACTTCTTTCACATTCTTGTGCTTTGACGCCATGTTTGTGGTGCCTCATACATTGACCAGAATAGGGAAAATATTATTTTTTCTAATTTTTCGCAGAAATTTAATATTATAGACCAGCGAAAATCATTAGCATTTATATCACAAAACACTTGATGGGATATACATAAACAACATTAGTTTATCTCAAAACCCCCCAACAATAGTAGCAGGGTAGAAGTGGCTTTGACTGTTATGCAGGGACTTTGAGGGGAAAAAGAGGGGAAGTTCCATAAGCCCAATGTTAATTCAAAATTCTTTTGCGGGGACAGGTCCCCTTAAGTCCCCCCTCACTTCTACCCCTGAGTAGCAGTGATCAGAAAAATCGATTTATGCAACCCGCACAACAATTTCATACTAATTTTTGCATGTTTCTGCCGTCATAAACATAAATTTTTACGTAAATTGCATACTTTACAGTTTTTTACTCTCTCTTGTATGGGCTACATTAACATTCTAGTAAAAATTGTCATCAGTTTTGAAGATCCCATTTCGGGTTCTTTTGTTAAAAATCACATGTTGTTTTATGTGGTCTATGGCTTTAACTGAACACATTTTTGTCATATTCTTGTAGCTTATTAGGACTTAGAAATAAAACTTAGATTGAGGTTTTGTTTGCTATTAAAAAAATAAAAATGACGTTAATCCTACGCTGGCCTGTGTATTCCTGACCCACAAAATGGTGCCTTTTAAATTTGATTGGCAGCGGTCTATAGTATGATTGATATGGTTCTAATAAAACAAGAGTTAGTATAAAATAATATTTTAATTAGTTAATGAATATTACGTTAAGGGAGCAGGGTACCGACGTCGGCCATAAGACTCAAACTTTTACCGTCAAAAAAATCTGAAATTTTACACAATGATACTTCAGCTTGAGACAATTTCAAATATATAAAAAAATTTGGGGGTAACCGTGCAAATTAATTTTATATTTTTTTTGAAACGTTAAACCCATAAGGCCCAATGTTAATTTCAATATTTTTTTCTTTTTTACGGGAAGGTCAAACATTTTGAAATTTTTATCACTGGTAGGTGTAACCCTTAGCTACACAATGACAGCAAATTTACACCCAGAACACGTTCTAGTTTTTGAGATATAAGGTTGGTACCCTACTTCCTTAATATACTATGTAGTTATATTCAGTGTTTCATGTAAAACTAGGCTCTTCAAGTTTGATATATTTAGTAAAACTACACGTTTATGTTTTGACGTACACTCAAAGTATTGTCAACTCCAGGTCCTATGTAAACATTCAGGTATTGACAGCAGACATTAGTTTTCTCAGTGTACAGTATGAAGCTCAATAAATGTTAAAGAGAAACTATTGGTCCATGAACTTACAATAGCGAAGTGTGTCTGCTGCAGCAGTTCTCCGCATTCTCAGGCTGGTTGTCATTGCAGTGACCAACGACATAAATATAAGCACACCTCCTTGACTATGCACACCATCTTTCTCTCTCAAAATCATGCACACCGTCTCTCTCTCTCTCTCTCTCTCTCTCTCTCTCTCTCTCTCTCTCTCTCTCTCTCTCTCTCTCTCTCTCTCTCTGTCTCTCTCTCTCTCTCTCTCTCTCTCTCTCTCTCTCTCTCTCTCTCTCTCTCTCTCTCTCTCTCTCTCTCTGCTCTTGGTCTCAGAACCAGAGTATAATGTTTGATTGCCTGCCTATCAGCCGACTAGTGCACAAAATTCTCTCTCTCTCTCTCTTTCTTTCTCTCTCTCTCTCTCTCTCTCGCAGAACTAAAATATAATGCTTACCTGCTTTATCAAATAAAAAGACATTTTCTATAAACATGTGTGTTTTTGCATGTGATATTGTTCTTTTCACAGGATGTAAAATATAATAGAGAGAGAGAGAGAGAGAGCGAGAGAGAGAGAGAGAGAGAAGGTGTGCATAGTCAAGGAGGTGTGCGTATAATTATGTCATTGGTCACTGCAATGACAACCAGCCTAAGATGGTGGAGAACTGCTGCAGCAGACACACTTTGCTATTGTTAGTTTATGGAGCAATAGTTTCTCTTTAACATTTATTGAGCTACATAATGTATGTATATAAAAATATAAAATTACTGTGTCAGTATTATTTGTAATTATGTCACAAATATAAGAATGATTTCTCTTTGTGTGTACTTGTGCTGCGTAGTTTTATATTTTAAATATAGTTATAACATTTAACTTACATTCGAGCTACAAAAAATACTTCTTTTTTATGTCATGACATTAATTAACTAATTAATGAACTTGGGCCTCCTTGACTGCAACATATTCAGGAAGTAACATACAAATTAGGTTTATGAGACAGTAGCATTGAATTAAGACGTGTAATTAATATTTATATATGTAACTGATAATTATTAGACTATTATAATACAGTATGTCACTGTAGCACTAATATCTCAGAACACAACCAAACTTCCTTGAGAATTTGTGCTCAATAATTAGTGCTCAATAATTAGTGCTTAATAATTAGTGCTCAATAATTAGTGCTCAATAATTAGTGTTTAATAATTAGTGCTCAATAATTAGTGCTCTATAATTAGTGCTTAATAATTAATGCTCAATAATTAGTGCTCGAAGGATAGAATTAGTGCTGGTGAAATATAAAAGTCATAGCAAAAAGCAAAAGTTAAAAATCAGTGCCACCTTTATACTTATGCAAATGATAACTAGCACTAATTATACGGCATTAATTAACAATACTTGAGTAATAATTTGTCATAACATTTCATCAAGTTAGGCTATTTTGTCAATACTGACTTGCATTACATAGTCTACTTAGAACTCTGGTGTACCACGCCTAATTACAATAACAACGTTTTAACAAACAAAATATTCAGCATATCATAATATGCTATATCATATTATTGGGAAAATTTATGCCAACAATTTAAAGTATGTTATATTTTAGCTAGAAAAAAAATCAACATTCATAAAATGCATACCTTAAAGACATAGTCCACATAAAACAACATGTGGTTTTTAATGAAGAAACAAGAAATGGGATCCTCAAAATTGATAACAATTTTTACCAGAATGTAAAAGTGGTCCCACAATAAAGCGTGAAAAAACTGTAAAGTATGCAACTAGCTTGAATATTCCTGTTAATGACGTCAGAAGCAGGTAAAATTTGTTGTTAGTTTTGCATGTGATCACTGTTACGGTGCTACAGTTGGGTTTCGAGGCAAACTTATCTTATTTATGTAAGTCCCATAAAGTATTGTGATTTGTAAATACTAATGTTTTTTTTTTGGTCTATGCCTTTAAGTCCACCAAACTGTACACAACACTAGGAATACTCAAGCTAACTAGTTGAGAACAGAAATGTAAAGTAAAGTTCACTTCACTGTGCTCTAAATGTATTTGTATCAGTTTATCATTGGACTTTAAAAAACAAACTATTACCCAATTATATTTAAACGACATTAAACCGAAAAACTCCATTGAAAAATATTTATCATTCATAGTTCGTAAGACATTAGTTTATGTATTATCAAAATATTTTGTCATGTCAACTATTTTATTATCAGCTATTTTAAACTGTAGGCAGTTTTTATCCATATTATTCACGCAGAGTTTGTAATTTTTTTTAGTGATTTCTTGTAGATCAAACAATTATTTTATCACTTTTATTTCATTGAGAGCATAATGCAGCATAATAGTGTGTAAAAATATTTCCTAAGACTTTAATTTCTCCTGTAGGCTAGATCAGAAAGTTTAAAGAACAAAAAATACAACACAATAATTTCCACCAAGGATTTACAACTTTTATTTACTTTGTTGCGAACTGTTTCAATAAGTTGATCACAAAAA
Source organism: Ecdyonurus torrentis (assembly GCA_949318235.1). Taxonomy (NCBI): domain Eukaryota; kingdom Metazoa; phylum Arthropoda; class Insecta; order Ephemeroptera; family Heptageniidae; genus Ecdyonurus; species Ecdyonurus torrentis. The sequence continues at coordinate 35,713,288 of OX439133.1, forward strand.
AAAATTATACTTTGCTGTAATTATCTGCTTAAGATTATGTTAATTATTATTTAAAATGACAATACTTTAAAGAGATCTACAAAAATAATACTAATAATTTAATAAAATTATTTAATATATAATTTAAAATATCTATTTTTTTTTATTTTGAGATATAACATACAATAAAAATGTAAAAAGTAAAAAATTATTATTGTTTTCTTTTTAAATTTGAAAGTTTGAAATAACAATACATCAATAAATTATTATTTTAAAAAAATTTAAAGTAATAATTTGTCATGGTTTCAATCATATCATTTATCGTCCTGCTTGAATAAAATAATATATCAAATGCTGCATAACATGATAATGGCATTGAAAATGTCGTAATATATTACCAGGTTTAATGTGAAATACTAGTGGATGTGGAGAATATAATTGTCATTTTGTATTTATCATCTTAAAACATGTAAAAACTGATAAAAATAACGTTTAGACATTTCTAAATGCTTTAATGATGAATTTAGATTTTTAAAAAATATGACCTAAGGATGATTCCACAATGTTTAAAGATAGTAAAATAGGCCTAATAAAGTTTACCTCATCGTATACAAATAATCCACATAACTATCACAAGATTTAATTTTACACAGTGAAAAGTAAACATTAAAATACTGCAAATTTTCTTTATAATATTATTGTGGTAATTTTTATTTATGCTATAATTGCATTATCATATTACACTAAAACAGTCTATAAACCGTTCTAGAAAATAATAAAAACTTATATAAAATATTTGAAATGTGATGTTTGCACCGCACGTCATGTTATAAATCATAAAAATGCAGCAGAATATTTAAAATATTTAAAATATATTATATATATTAAATATTAAATATATTAAAATATGTAAAAACTTTGGCTTTATTTTGTCTGCATCACTGCAGTCTAAACATCAAGTCAAATATTTATTGTCTGATTTGTTTAAAGTTTTAATAAACGTACATAGCTTATACTTACAAGAACTTGCCATGCTGCAATGTTGTTAATATAACATCAATTTATATTGGCTTATGGCCATTCAATGCAATCAGATGGAGATTTCAATTGACGCAAAGCTACATCTTAATACATGTTATTCCCATGTGCTAATTGAAATTCATTTTTTTAGTAAAATGACTTTAAAATGTGTTTTTTTCTTTAAATGATTTCTATTGACATATGTAGAAAACATGTATTTAAATGTAGTTTTGTGTCGACTGAAATCTGCATCTGATTGCATTGTGTGGCCAAAATTTAAGAGAAATCAATTGTTAGTGCCAGCAGTATACACAGACAAAACTTAATATGTAGTAACCATGCTGGCACATTTGCAGCAACATGTGTTCAATACAACATAATCTGTGCTATATTTAACATTTACTGTCTTAAATATCATCAACATTATGTGGTACAGCATAATTATCTGTCTTGTTCTTATTTACCAACATTTATATTATGTTGTATCTCAATTATGTGAGACAAATAAAAATAATTTAAAAACTAATTGATTTCCTAATAAAAATAGCCAAAAACGAAGTTTGTCCTATGCTGAGCAATGTTGTTCATTGATCCAGTATGGCGTCCAAGTGCATTATTTGTGACGTCATCACCCTCTATAAATTTCATATATTTATTATAATTTTTTTTTTTAATTATCCTGTTAGAAACAAAATGAAATGACTGATCTTTTTCCCTTACATTGTATGAGATTAAAATAAAACTTTAATTAAACTTCAATGAGCCAGGGTTTCAGCAAGTAATGTGTATTAATTAATTACATTAGCATGTGAAATCAGAATCTAATATACGGATTGTGGGTTATTAGATAAATAGTCACCATTACAATTTGCCGATGCAATTTTCAAGAAAGTTATATTTTATCTTACGATACATTACTGCTCTCCACAATGATATTCCAAATGTGAGTCATATTTTAATGCATACATCTAGTAATTGAAAAGCGTATTTTTGTGTTGAGTTTTAATAATCTTTTCAATCCACTAGGGAGTTATTTGATAATGTAAGCGCTTGGTGATCATTTAACTGTTATTATATTTTAATTGCTTTCATAGTTTTAGATATGGTATAATTTTATTATTCATTTGTGTTTAGTGGTCTGCTGGGGATATAGCTATTATATTTTCACGCTTTGTGGAGCGATGTCAATGTCGAAATATATTGAGAGAGAGAGAGAGAGAGAGAGAGAGAGAGAGAGAGAGAGAGAGAGAGAGGGGGGGGGACAGAGGAGACAATCAAGCAGCTATTAGAAATTATGAGAAACTATTGAATCTAATTCATATTTTAACTTTGTGTATAGAAAGGAATACAAAAAAAGTTATGAATAAAAGTTTATTTTTAATGCAAAATGAAAAAAAAAATTATTCATTATTATCTAAAAAATAATAAAATAACAAATCTTATATAAAAACTTTGTGATTTAACTTTTTTTTTTTTTTTTTTTTTTTTGCCGAAAGGTGCAAAATAACTTGAATAAAGTCATACGAAAAAAAAAATTTAAAAAAAAAAAAAAAAAAACTGCCGTAAAAAAAACTATAGTTATTTTATGATCGGTTATGATGTATTGAAATAAAAGAAATGCAATAAAGAATTGTATGACAAAATTATACTCAGTAAATATAAAAAGTAATATTTTGTTATATTTTATATTTCAATAGAGACTTGGGTCACTGTATAAAAATAAAATCCTCGTACATTTTTGTTAGATCATAAAAACATGAAGTTGCTTTGAGAATATTATTGCTGGTGTGACGTCACAGTTTTTATTTCAGTCAAGCATCACAAAAATCTCAATGCAGTTTGGAGACATGCAGTGTCAAGTAAGTGCAATGTCAAAGTAACAATATGGCAATCTATGCACTTGAGATGTTGGAATGAACTTTTATACTCATTAAAATTTACACATTTGAGACAATTTTTAGGTAGTGTAGTTAATTATTTTGTATTTATTATTGTGTTGAAGTGATTTTATGACAAAATCTATCACTATGTGGTCTTTACTTCATTCAATTTATTTATTTATTTATTTATTTATTTATTTATTTATTTATTTATTTATTTATTTATTTATTTATTTATTTATTTATTTATTTATTTATTTATTTTTATTATTTAATAATTTATTTATTTGTTTATTTATTAATTTTCTACGAGCACGCACAGCTTAACACTCACAGTTTTAGCACTCACAGGAAGATTAATTTATAAGAAGTAAGTGAGCTCAGTCAGGTATTGCAGTGTACTGGCTGGCTAATAGATTGCTGTGTACTTTTGTGTGTCAATCTTAAAGTAGTCAAGCCAAACAACGTCAAGCAATAACAATTACATTGGTCACGTGATATCCATGTATTTCAAATATAACTGATACATTGCATTGTACAGTTATTGTATATTGTATGTTTCAATATATTGTGCAGTAAAATTGATGATCAGAATATGATGATGATTCACAAAATAATTTTCACATTAATAAATAACAAAGCGTGATAATAACTCGTGTATTATTTCCGTCAGTAGTTCAAATAATCAAAAGTTTATTATTGTGTTAGCTTACTCTGCAACTCTGCAAATAAAAAGTAAACAAAGAAGTGTCACGTGACAATAAAAAGTGCTCAAGTTATGATTGTCATGTTTTATGACTTTACATCAAATAATATTTTATCACGTGTTGCTTACGTGCGCTCTCCGCCATGTTTAATATCACAATTTGTCCAGCTAAGCAACAACTGAAAAACACATTTTTGTGTCTGTATTATTTGAAAATACATACACAAACGTAGAGCACCTAGTAATAATACCTATAAATATTTATCGACTTGATTTTTATGTTTGAAATTATCAAGTTATTATAATTAATTTTTTTTAAACTTTTATTTCTTACTTGAAGAAAATTGTAAGTATTATAATATAAGAAACTAATATCATAATATGTGTTATGAAATTAAATTCTCACTTCACTTGACAGGGTGCATCGTAACATAAAAGTAATTTAGAGCTTTTTTTGGTGTAATTAAAATAATATCCTACTGCTAAGGAAACTAATAATGATTTTGGCCTGACAGAGTGCATCGTAACAAAAAAGTAATTTTTAGTGTTTTTGTATGTATAGTTGTGGATAATTTGCAATATAAAAAATAAGAGATATATACAATTTAGAAACACCAAAAAATATACGCTTTTTAAAAATTCACGTAATAAAATTGCATTTCATCGCTTGCAGTCAGAACAAAATGCTGATGTACGGTCTTTGCACTTAAGAATTATGCACGGAATAATGAAATAGTAATTTATGCTGCATTTATGTCATGAAAGCATAAATATAATGCTAAATTAGAACCACAAAACTAATTGTGCTGAAAAACATTAACATGTATGCTGTTTTAACATAGTTATTATGCAATATAGCATAAATTATTCAGAATGGAACAAACTGTGCTGCAAATTTAGCATAGCATAAATTTTGCATTTAACTTTTGTCTTCTTGCAAACAGATGGAAATTGTATTTCACTCAATGCTAAATGCCACGTCTTTGAAATAACAAAACTAACAAACCAGTAATAAGTATGACATCATGCGCATTCATCCTTTAATTTATAAAGATATTAAAACATCATAAAATCTCAATAAATATAGACACAATAACTCAAACAATATCTTGGTAATTATTGCATAAAATAATGATGATTTCCAGGCATGACGTCATAACAAAAAGGGGGTTGATGTTGCACTGTCGTTTGTTGTCTTGATGTTCACAATGTAAATATATCGTCTTTCTTGACGCATAGTACACTGCACATATATAAGTCTTGGTTCGTAACACTTGGTTACCACACGCACGCATCACGACAACTTACCTGGATCGATC
>OX439133.1:35723191-35783191 GCA_949318235.1 Ecdyonurus torrentis
GTGCATTTTGATGCTATTCTTGAGTAATGAATAACATTGCTCAATGAATGGCTATTTTTGGCTATTTTCTTTGGAAATTTGCCTATTTTTTTATTATTATATTTTTTGGCATACTTGAAAAACTAATTCAACCTGTTAACAGCATCAATGCTCTCAAAAAAATTGCTAAGTATTTTTAAACTGGCAAAAGGTGGCATTTTCCTATACCGGTCAATGTTAATTAGTACTCACATATGACGTCGACTTTAACATGAATGAAACCACCCTATATTATAAAGTTTGTAATAATGTTACCACAAAAGTATTGTAACAAAATATTAACGATTTCAATGCTAGTTTATGCTAGTAATTTTAGCTTAAATTAAAAATAAAATATTTATATGCTCTAAATGTGTAGGTGTGATGTCAGCTACTGCTGGATGTTAATATAAGTTGTGAAGTAAGATACATCTGAAATATTGCTGATATATTGTAAACAAAGCAAATAAATATAGAGATAAAACTACTAGATTGTGATGGCCCCTGCATACTTATGCAACTTTTTCAACACACTTGTATAGCAGTTTGCCTACTTGGTATCGTGTAAGGGGCTATTGTTTTCTCTCTCTCTCTCTCTCTCCCTCTATCTCTCTCACCCACCCACTCACACACCCACAAATTTTCTTTCTTTCTGAATTCAATTTCTTCCCCTGCCCCCTAAATTTTAAAATAAAAATTTCTTTAATTTTTCTTTATTTCTTTTTTTTTTCTGTTAAAGGCCTAGTCAAACCAGTAACACCAAACTTAGATACACCAGCTACCTGTAGAGCTTGCTATTTTAAAGACAGTCGCGTCACTTTAAGTGACTCTTAAGTAGCGCAAACTACTGTGAAGGTAATCAAAAATATTATGCAAACATGTGATGGCGAAATTTCATAGTGTAATATAAAATAAAAAATAAAGTTTTATAATATAAAAACACGGTAATAATTACTTTATTATTTACATAAATAAAAAACAACTAGAGGGGAATAACGAAATATTTTCAAGATATTATAAAGTCAAGTTGAAGGTCATAAACTTGAGATAAAAATGTTTATTATTTTATATAGAATATAAATTATAATCTTTGACACTAAAATTAGATTGCAATAAACAAGACAGCAAAGTAGTAAATTTCTGCAGTTTAAACATCATAAACCAAGCTATACTAAAGTAAATTACCTGTAATACTTAAGCACGATTTGTATTAGAAATCAGCAAATTAAACGGATTTTTTGAAGCATTAGCTATATTATAATTAAAAACTAGATTTTTGGGTTTCATCACTTTTTTCTGTCATTATTAGGTCACTTATAATGAAAAATCAGAGCGAATTCCGCAATATATAGTTATATAAGACTCATTTGATTCACCATTTACCAACATTTCTCCGTTTATCACTATTTTTCACTTTTTTTCGCCATTTTTGAACTTTTTTATTATTATTATTCTTCATTATGCATTATGACTGGTTGAAAAAAAAAAAAAGTTTTATTTCTCATGTGCATTAGAAATGTAAAATAAACCAAACGTTATGACCTGTAGCATTTATTTTAGTTTGATTGTTGTATTTAAGATAACAATACTTGATTGATAACGAATTTTAGTTAACGATGCGTTATATATTGATAATTTTACAAAATGTATCGTTATAATATATATAGATTAACAAAAATTGATGATATTATCGTCGCATCATTTACGATACTTTTGCTCAAAAAATATGAAATACTAAACTTAAAAATTCTTTAAGTGAACATAAAAAATAACACTGTGGCATGTAATCCATTTAGGTAAAGTACATTTTATGAAGCAAGATTTGAAGCATTTTAAGTCAATAAAAATAATATATTATGATTTATAATTATTGTTATCGAAAAACTATTGTTATCGGTATATTATCGTAATCGATGGCAATGTTTTAAAAATAACGACATCGTTATAATGTGATGATTGTATTGTTATCGTTATAGAGATTTTGAGTATCGATCCCAAGACTTGTAACATTGTGTGAAGATATATCAGGTGCCAGCTTGTCTATGATCAACCACACTACACATTCAAATATGAAGCAAATTTTATCGTTATGAATGTGACGATAATTTCTTCAAATCTTGATAAACTTTAACGAAAGCTGTATATAACTGTTAGTTTATAACGCATTGACACCATATATCTTTATCGTTAGAGTATTGTTATCGTATTTACGATAATCTAACCCAAGACGTTTGATAAAGCATTGTTATTATTGAACGTACTTTTACAATTTTTTCTACTATAATATATGTAATTTTTTCTTATTTAATTGTTTATTGACTTGTGTAGATATTTGTACACAACAATGTGTGTATTTTGATGTTGTCAATCATGTGTGACAAGACTAATACTTGATGTAAAAATTTGTTACTCTCAACTGCCTGGGTCAACAAATAAATCTCACAACTTTTACTTCTAATATGGACATAAATAACTACGTAATAATAATGCTACCTCATTATCAGCATAATTATTTTAATACAGCATAATCTATGCTATAGAACAATTGCACTTATATTTATGAGCCGCCATTATAGTGATCAGAAATACAAAGGCCAGCATAGAAAAACCTTATTTTTATAATTAACTAGCAAATTAAGCTTCAAACTTTAATCTAAGCCTCATTTATAGGTTCTTCGAAGGTAAAAGAATTTGAGAAAATATGGTAAATATGATTACAGTAGAAATTTATTTATATTATTGCGAGAAATTAGGAAAATTAACATTTCCTCTATGCTCTACAATGCATTAGGCATCACAAAAAGGGCAACAAAGCGCAAGAATGTGCAGAGTTTCTATATACATCATAATAATTAAACTAGAAAATATTATGTTGTACAGCATAATTATTTATGTTGCTATAATTTAGCATGGTTTATGCTATGACATAAATACATCATAAATTACGTAAGTTATGGTTTTGTACTAGTTTTAATATTAACACAAATAGCTCAAAACTAAAATAGCATACAATTAATAATATATAAATTTCATAGGAAAGAATAAGCTAACTTTCGTAATAATATTAAGATTTTTTTTTTTTTTTTCAGACAAGTATAGAGCTAAGATTACTTTTGCGACATAACATGATGAAATACTGATAAATATTTCGTGTTATAAAAATTACAATTACGTCAAAGTTACATAAAGTGATCAAAATACCCTCAAAAACCAGGATGTAGAGATCAAAAGTTGAACATGCGAGTTGAATAAAAAAGAGGTTTGGAGAAACCAAGCACGTGCATACATGAGGGAGAGAGATTTTTGCAGTTGATAATTTGGGTATAAAAGGACAATTTGACAGCAATAACTTTCATTACACCTACACTTGCCTAGAAGACGAAACATTTTTTGAAGTGACACTTCTGCAAAACAAAACTTTGGTAAGTATAGGAAGGCAACCATTTAAACATACCTTCAGTACTGTACAACTTAACATTTGTGAATTGTTTTATTATTTTAGAATTAAAAATTTAAATATTCGTTTTTACTTGATTACTTGTTTTGAAATATTTAGAGAATTGAATTACGTTTAATTAACAATAAAATTATATTAATATTCAGAAGGAGTGATAATTATTTATTTAAAATGTCGATAAAAATAATCTTTGTTAGCTAGTAAAATTAGTTTTTTAATACATAAAATATGTTAGAAATTTTTTTTACATGTTCTATATGGGGTTTTTAAAATTTACCAATTTATTTTAAGTATTTAAATTTTAAACACTTGATTTTATTTTTACTTTATTTTCAAAGTTAGACAGAAACAGAATAAAAATGGATTTTGTACCGTAATTTAAATATAAAAATAAAATTAAAGCTTGCTCTGCTATGTTATTTTAAAGCAGATATGTTAAGTAAGTTGACTTATATACATGGATATATCTGAATGCCAAACAGCTTTGCTTGTAGTACTTTTTTTCCCCCCTTTTATTATTTTTTTTAATTCTTCTTTTATTGTTTTTATTTTTTTAAAGATATTGTAACTTTTACTTTTTCTTTTGTTCTCTTGCTACGTAGTATAATTACTACTTCTCTCATATTAGAATTATGTATGCAATCAAAGATTATTACAAATGTTTTCTGTTGGGGTTATGTGTAAGAGTGGGCCAGACATAATGTCAGGCTTAAACCTCGACCTTTCAAAAATTTGTATTTTTTCTATGCATTTTTGTGAATAAAGACGATTATTTATTTATTTGTTATTTATTTATTTATTTATTTATTTATTTATTTATTTATTTATTATTTATGGTTGTTCTTATCTCTGGCAGTTACATATTGACACTTTATTTTACACGAAGTATTATTTAAAATTTGCTTGCTTGCAAAAGAAATAACATCCCTAAGTAACTTCTTGTTGTAAACTAAATTAATAATTACGTATTTATTATTGTTCTAAAGTGATTTTTAATTGATTTGGCTAAAATATTCTTCATGTTGTTAACAGGCAGTATTATTTCCTTTAGATTTATTCAAGTTAACGATTTGCATAAACTCATATGTATATAAAATAACAAAATAGTCGTTAATCTAATATTTGATATATTTTTTTATTTTGATTTGATAATAATTCTGATATTTCTTTCACAAAGTAGCAACTTAAACGACATAATTATATAATAAATATTTATTATTTAGCAAGATCAATTAAATTTCCAAGCCATATTGATGTAGAAAACATTTATGTTGTTTAAAATTAGTAAAAAATTTCTTTAATAATAAAAATGCATCACATAATTTTGTCTGATCTTTATATTCTCAAAAATCAATTAATGGGTCAATAAATCAATCAGTAATAAAATAAGCAGTTAATTAATTAGGTAAAGTTATATAGAAAAACAAACAAACACATTTTCCAGTGTTTTTGCATAATATATCGATACATTACATTTTAATATGATAATTAAGAAATATAAGCGAGCGATTAAAGTCAGTGCTAGGTCACGAACAAGAGATAAATATGTATATAACTGTCTTTAATTTTCATATCAAGACATTTAACTTTTGATACTTTAGGGTTGGATTACATAACTTTTAATAGAACTTTACTTCTTCCTTTTTTTTTATAAACAAATATTTTGAATCACAAAATTCACCCTAACGACAATTTATTTACATATACGTAAAGTTTTCAACTTATTTAATATATGTTGTATTTTATTTTTAATACGTACGATAGTTACAATAATAGTTTTTATGTTAATTTCAAATATGTCTATGAAGAATGCTTGTGACGTTAATAACATTTAGCACTAATTGCTAAACTTTAACATAAATTTATGCCAATTGCAATCTTGAATTTAACATAACAAAACAAATATATCTGTAATCTTCATAAAGAATCGTTATTGCAATAAATAAAAAAAAAATTAAACAAGAAAATTTGTTATAGTTGATTTAGCTCTATAACGAGAAGTGTTTTGTAGTTTTTATATTTCGTAAATTATAAAAAGAGGTGAATTAAAAGCAATTACATTAATTACTGTTAATTTTTTAAAAAAAAAATGTCACAAACGTCATGTAAATTTTAAATGTAAAAAAGAAAAAAAATTGTTTTTAAAGTTATTTAAATGTTATAAAGACAATTTAAATTTCATGACATTTATCGCTGAGCTAATATATATATATATATATATATATATATATATATATTTAATTATGTTGTTTAAGGAATCAAGGTATGCTCGGTCAGTCAGATAGTTACAAATTGACATATTAATCGTTACAACAAAATATCAGCTTTTGTATTATAAATTATATTATGCAATTTTAAAATTTGATATTTAAAGAAAGCAAAATTTTTTAAACCATGACTTTAATAATACTTTACTGTCTTTTCATTATTATTAATTTAATTTTTTCTTTACTTTTACATAAATAATATAATTTTTTTAGTTAAATCGGGCAAGAAAAAGCTAAAATAACAAAATATGCATAAAAATATACTTTTTTTCTTGTATGTATAATATTATTCTTTTTAACAGTAAAGCAAAATAAACTTTAAAAAGAAAATTGCAAGACTTTATAATAATATAAAGCATCTGATGTTTATCTTCTTATTTATATTCTTGTATTATTTTACAGAAATGTTCTTCAAGACGACCATTCTAGTTTTGCTGATGATGCAGTGGAAATTTCAGGACATTACAGCTGAGGTAAGATCTCAACTTTGGTCAATTTATTTTCTTAACATTTGTAAAATAAAAAACATCAACTTTGAGGCAATAGTTTGCTACAATTTTAAACATGTGATCATTTACCTTCTGGTAATTTTTTAGTTACTTTTTTACTATTTTTTTTTCTTTTTTTAACCATAGTTAACAGAGAATACAAAGTAATCAGGACAAGTACTATGAAAATAATAATTACTAAACATTTCTGCATTATCTCTAAAATTTCGTATTTTAAATTTTGATTTATAAAATTAACTTTTCTTATCTGAAGTTAAACAATAAAAGTAGTTGAGGTGTTACAAAATATTTTTACTGTGCACCAAATAAATTTTACTGAAAAAATTTTAGCAGCGATAAAAACATGCATTATTTCAGTAAAAGAAATTTTTTAATTAAAAAAAATAGAATTTTTCTTTTAACATAAAAATTGATTACCTTAGCAGAAACTTAGCAGAATTTGCCCTAAACATAAGACAACTTGCGAGACATATTATAGTCTTAAAAAAATAATATTGATGCAAATAAAACTGCTATTTTATTTTAATAATAATTTCTTAAATTCAGATCAGAATGATTAAAACAATTAAAAAAAGAAAAGAAACTGGAATCGTCTTTTGACGTAAAAGCTACTGTCTTACTTGAAATAAAAATTTAAATTTCAGAAAGTTATTTTAACATGAAGCAGCATTTTTAAGAACCTTTATTCGCCAATATTATATGTTTTCCCAAAAAAAAATTTCACATCATAGAAGATGGCATTCAAGTAGTCTATTGCTTAGTTGTATTCTTTGATGATTATTTAATAAGTTTAACTTAAAAACTAAATATTGAGTTAGAAATGGTTTAAAAAAAGTAAATTTTTTATCATTTTTATATATTATATATTATTGCAAATTTACTCATTACAAATAAAAAAAATATTTAAATTTTAATGATAAATTTTTCAATTAAATAAGAAGTTTTTTAAGCTAATAATAATAACACAACTGTTTTCAGAACACACACACACAATTAATTTTATTCAAATATTTTTTTAATATTATAGCAAGTGTTTTGCTGGTTATAAATAACGTACAAAGAATTATTGATCACATTTAGCTCCACGTCTGAGTATTTCCAGTCTTCCAGTATTTACCTTGGTAACAAAAATACAAATAAAAATATAATTTTTTATTTTTTTTTGTATATAAAACACACACAAATAAAAAATATAAATATAATAAATTTCCATTTTAATTATTTTATAAATGTTGCAGCCTCAAGATATTGTCTCACAAATTACTGAACTAAGTAATGATTTCAAACAACTTGCAAAGCAGTTTGAGAAAAATGCAAAAACAACTGAAGACACGATGCCGGAGCTAAGAGGAGAAGAAAATATTTTGTTGTCAATATTGACAGGCCAACAGAGAGCACTGGAAAACAAGATGGACGTCGTGAAAAATAATCAGGATGATTTGAATAAGGCACTCGGTCAACAAAGGCAGAATCAAGACGAAATGAAGCAGGGACAGAGTCAAATAAAACTGACCCAAGACGTAATAAAGATGGGACAAAATCAAATAAATGTAACTCTAGATGAAATTAAACAGGCACAGATTCAACTGAAACTGACTCAAGACAAAGAAAACAATAAAACAAACTCAATATTCAACGTATTAAAGAAACAATCATGTCAGTTGTCAGTACTAAGCTTGAAACCCCAGACCTTCAACAACAAGAGATATTACTTCTCATACGACCAGCCTAAGATGTCCCGGCCTGAGGCTGACGAATTCTGCAAGTCAAATGGCATGGACTTGGTCAGCGTTGAAACACAACAAGAGTGGGACGCTCTGAAGCCTGAAGTTGGGAAACTAGTTAGTAAAATATATTTTCCCTGGTCTAGTGGCAGTGATGCTGCACAGGAAGGTAAGTGGAAGTGGACGTCAACTGGAACTGACGTCACGTTCTTGGCTGGACTGCATGGTATGTATAATAATAAAATTCACAACTGTTTATATCTTCGTAGTGGAGGATGGGGAGATCACCCTTGTTCAAGCAAATCAGCTTTTATATGTGAACAAAATACTTTATGTTAAACATAAGCAAATAAGTGTTCAATGTAATAACATTTGTTATTTAACATTCAAGGAATTTAAGTAATGCTAACAGGCAAATTTTTATGTAATATAATATTTATATCATTTATATTCATTTTTGTTTTTGTAATAACCAGACTGCAGTTTAATATTTTATATACTTTGTTTGGAAAATTGTATTTAACACCAAATTAAAAATAATTTTTTGTACAAATAAATCATTCACATAACTGTAATAATAAATGTTGTTTCTTTTACACTGACTTTGTTTAATTTAGTTCAATAACAAAATTTGTTTCATAGATTTTTTGCATGCAATATTTTATTTTTGTGCGATATTTTACCCTGAAAAGATATAAGTTAAAAAATAGAGTTTTTGTATTGTTGCTTATATGTAACGAGGTTACTGTAGTAAATGTTTACTCTCAAACACAATCATCAATAAATATTTAAAAATTTTAAACATTTCTTCCTTAAATAAAAAATAAAAATATGTAGAATTTAAGTACAAAAATAAATAGATTTGTATTCAAAATATTTTATTTCATAGTTACAGACTTTTACATATTAAATTTCTTCCAACTATTTGATTACATCTATAAATAAATAAATAAATAAATAAATAAATAGATAAATAGATAAATAAATAAATAAATAGATTAATAAATAAATAAATAAATAAATAAATAAATAAATAAATAAATAAATAAATAAATAATTAAATGAATAAATTAATAAATAAATAAATAAATAAATAAATAAATAAATAAATAAATAAATAAATTTATAAATAAACAAATAAATAAATGAATATATATATAAATCAAGTAGATTATGATGACCCCTGTACAGGTATGCAACACTTTCCACACACAAGTATAGCAGGTTGCCTACTTGGTGTGGTGTAAGGGACTTTTTTATTGTCATATTCCTCTTTCTTTATTTGAATTTTGTTCTAAATAATATTTTTTGTAACTAATAAATAAAAAACAATGATTGAAAGCAATTTATTTTCCGTGCTACAGCATTGAAAAATCATTTTATATGAACGCTTTATATGTAAAAGCAGATATTCAATTTTGTCAGCAAGTGTCATTTTCTCTTACTTAAGTGGAGAGAAATGAACCATGCAGTCAATATTGAATTTCAGCTTTTGCTTCTGAAGTCTATTCTCTGTAAAATCTCTCTCTCTCTCTCTCTGTCGCTCTCTCTCTCTCTCTCTCTCTCTCTCTCTCTCTCTCTCTCTCTCTCTCTCTCTCTCTCTCTCTCTCTCTTTGTCTCTCTCTCTCTCTCTCTCTCTCTCTCTCTTAGACTTAACTCTAGCTGACTTGTTTTCAAGCTAAATAAAGCTTGAAACCTATAGGACAAAAGTTGAAGTAAAGAAAATTCATTCTAAGATTTGGGCCGTACGAGAATACTGGAACCAATACTTGGACAATCTAACTGCATAATAATTATGCTCTCTCATTTGTAGCATAATTTGTTTTATTCAGCATAATTATTGCTAAACTTCCTAATAACTATTTTACATATAGCATAAATATTATGTTGTTATTAAGCTCAATAAATGTTAAAGAGAAACTATTGCTTGACGAACTAACAATAGCAAAGTGTGTCTGCTGCAGCAGTTCTCCACCTTCTTAGGCTGGTTGTCATTGCAGTGGCCAATGACATAATTATACGCACATCTCCTTGACTATGCACACCTTCTCTCTCTCTCTCTCTCTCTCTCTCTCTCTCTCTCTCTCTCTCTCTCTCTCTCTCACTCTCTCTATGATATTTTACAAGATGTGAAAAGAACAATATCACATGCAAAAACAACCATGTTTATAGAAAATGTCTTTTTGTTTGATAAAGCAGGTAAGTATTATATTTTAGTTCTGAGAGAGAGAGAGAGAAAGAGAGAGAGAGAGAGAGAGAGAGAGAGAGAGAGAGAGAGAGAGAGAGAGAGAGAGAGAGAGAGAGAGAGAGAGAGAGAGAGAGAGAAAGAAGGTGTGCATAGTCAAGGAGGTGTGCGTATAATTATGTCATTGGCCACTGCAGTCACAACCAGCCTGAGAAGGTGGAGAACTGCTGCAGCAGACACACTTCGCTATTGTTATTTCGTGGAACATTTATTGAGCTCCATATTGTATGTATATAAAAATATAAAATTACTGTATCAGTTTTCTTTGTAAATATGTCACAAATATGAGAATGATTTTTTTTTGTGTGTACTTGTGCTGCGTAGTTTTATATTTTAAATATAGTTATAACATTTAACTTACATTCGAGCTACAAAAAATACTTCTTTTTTATGTCGTGACATAATTTAGCTAACCAATGAACTTGGACCTTCTTGACTGCAACATATTCAGGAAGTAAAATACAAATTAGGTTTATGAGACAGTAGCATTGAATTAAGACGTGTAATTAATATTTATATATGTAACTAAATATATGTGATAATTATTAGGCTATTATAATACAGTATGTCACTCTAGCACTAATATCTCAGAACACAACCAAACTTCCTCGTAAATTAGTGCTCAATAATTTGTGCTCAATAATTAGTGCTAAATAATAAGTGCTCAATATCTAGTGATCAATAATAATATGTGATCAATAATTAGTGCTCAATAATAAGTGCTCAATAATTAGTGCTCAATAATTAGCGATCAATAATTAGTGATCAATATTTAGTGCTCAATAATTAGTGATCAATAATTAGCGATCAATAATTAGTGCTCGAAGGATACAAATAGTGCTAGTGAAATATAAATGTCATAGCAAAAAGCAAACGTTAAAAATCAGTGCCAACTTTATACTTTATGCAAATGATAACTAGCACTAATTATATTCCATTAATTAACAATATTTGAGTGATAATTTGTCAGAACGTTTCATCGAGTTAGGCTATTTTGTCTATACTGACTTGCATTACGTAGTCTACTTAGAACTCTGGTATACCACGCCTAAATACAATAACAACGTTTTTACACTCATCATATTGTTCAGCATATTACAACATATTATTAGGAAAATTTATTCCTAAAATTTGAAAAATGTGATATTTTAGCTTTAAAAAAAACAACATTCATGAAATGCATACCTTAAAACCATAGTCCACATAAAACAACATGTGCTTTTCAATGAATAAACAAGAAATGGGATCTTTAAAACTGATGACAATTTTTACCAGAATGTATATATACTAATACTAATACTCCTACTACTAATAATAATTATAATAATATTACTAATTGAAATATTTTTATTTTTAATATTTTTATTTATTTATATTATTGTATGAGAAAGGTGGTTGGTTGATTATGTTTTAGTTTGTACCTTTTACACTACTTGTTTCCTACTATTTAGCGAAAAGAATATGAGAACATTATCTAGTGAATTAAAGAATTTTAATTAATAAATTCTCTTGGATTCAATCATAGCATTTATCGTCCTTCTTGAATAAAATAATATATCAAATGCTGCATAATATTATAATGGTATTGACAGAAGTTGTATTATATAACCAGGATTAATGTGAAATACTAGTGGACGTGAAGAATTAACACTAGCGTATGTTATGTTTTTGTGTGAGTCAGATTTAATGCAAATTTTCATGAGATCACGATCATTTAATTAAACTGATCGTTAGTTAAGGCAATGTAATGTTGACTATCATTTGTAGTTTCTTTTTTAATTCAGCAATTAGCTTGAGTGATATATTTTGTATAACATGTGTATTGTGTGTGGAGGATGACAGATGTGAATCAAAGAAATTTTATCATGAACGTCAAAACATTTTATTTAAAATATTTTATACGTTTTAATATTTTCAACTTTTTAAAACGATTTATATGTATGGACTTTGAACATGTTAACTTTTATCAGTGATCAGAAGTGTTTGTGATAGTTGATTAGAAAATATTTTGAACTGTATTATGTTGAATATTAAGTTTTAAATATATAATTGTCATGTGTATAAAAACCGATAAAAATAACGTTTAACCATTCTTACTGCTGTTATGATTCAGTTAGATGTTTCAAAAATAGGATGTAAGGATGATCCCACAATGTTTAAAGATAGTAAAATAGGCCTTATAAAGTTTACCTCATCGTATACAAGTAATCCACATAACTATCACAAGCATTAATTTTACACAGTGAAAAGTGAAAATTAAAATACTGCAAATTTTCTTTATAATATTATTGTGGTAATTTTTATTTATGCTGTAATTGCATTATCATATGATACTAAAACAGTCTATAAACCGTTCTAGAAAATAATAAAAACTTATAATATATATTTTAAATGAGATGTTTGCACTGCACGTCATGTCATAAATCACAACAATGCAGCAGAATATTTTAATAACAACTAAATCCACTTAAATATGTAAAAACTTTGGCTTTATTTTGTCTGCATCACTGTCTAAACATCAAGTCAAATATTTATTGTCTGATTTATTTAAAGTTTTAATAAACGTACGTAGCTTATACTTACAAGAACTTGCCATGCTGCAATGTTGTTAATATAACATCAATTTATATTGGCTTATGGCCATTCAATGCAATCAGATGGAGATTTCAATTGACGCAAAACTACATCTAAATACATGTTATTCCCATGTGCCAATTGAAATTCAGTTTTTTAGTAAAATGACTTTCAAGTGTGTTTTTTCTTTAAATAATTTCTATTGACATATGTAGATAACATGTATTTAAATGTAGTTTTGTGTTGACTGAAATCTACATCTGATTTCATTGTAAGTCAAGAGAAATCAATTGTTAGTGCCAGCAGTTTACACAGACAAAACTAAATCTGTAGTAACCATGCTGGCACATTTGCAGCAACATGTGTTCAATACAACATAATCTGGGCTATATTTTACATTTCCAGTCTTAAATATCATCAACATTATGTTGTACAGCATAATTACCTGTCTTGTTCTTGTTGAACAATATTTACATTATAAAGTATTTCAAGTATATGAGAAAATTAAAAATAATTTAATAACAAAACAAAAGACTATAAAAAAGTAGTTATTATTCGTAACAAAAATATTGTATATTAATATAATTTTTATTTTATTTTTTTTTATATGCATAAATTTTTAATATTTTATTATAATAATTTTTATAAATTTATTGCAGTAGCAATAGTGAAATATTAAATTTAATAAAATAAAAACATCTTTAATTGTTTAAGTGGTTCTTATATGTAAAATTGAAATAGTTGAACATAGCATAGCATTATAACTTTGAACATAACATAGTATAAAACTTGGTGAAATACGAGCGACCGTGTAGGATGAATACTAAAGTATGTTATTGTGGTGATAGTGTTAGAGCCAGTTGGAGCAAATAAGTAATTGAAAGGACTATCATATTAACACTTTTTAAATAAGCCTTGAATAATACATGTTGTTTTTACCTGTGTGGGTAATAGAACTGGAATGAATAAAAGAATTTTGATGTTGACCTTCAAAACATCATATTCAAAGTTTTTTATATGGCTTTATTATTAATACAAATTGTAATTTTATTTGTGTAATTTGCCAAAATATTTTAAGTGAACTATTTTAATACTTTCAATATTTTTTATTATATTTTTCTTGTTCTTTTATTGATCTTATAATTTTATTTTTTATTTTTAACCAAATATATATATTTCTTTGTTTTATTGTTTACTATTCAAATTTTATTGACAAAGAATTAAAAATTTTATTTAAAAATTAATTAACACAAATAAATATATACAGAATATAAAACTGAATTTTCAATTTAATTTTTTAGTAGGTGGGGTAAGAGTTACCGCTGGATGTTTGATGCTACTAAATAGTTGTGAAGTTAGATACATCTAAAATATTGAAAATCAAGCAAATAAAAGAAAGAAATAACCAAGATTGTGATAGCCCCTGCTTACTTATGCAACTTTTTCAACACACTTGTATAGCAGTTCGCCTTCTTGGTGTGATGTAAGGGGCTAGTGTTTTCTCTCTCTCTCTCTCCCACACACACACACACACACACACACACACACACACACACACACACACACACACACACACACACACACACACACACACACACACACACACACACACACACACACACACACACACACACACACACACACAAACACACACACACACACACACACACACACACACAAGAACTCACACTTTCTTTCTATCTTAATACAGTTTCTTCATTTGTCCCCTAAATAATAAAATAAAAATTTCTTCAAATTTTCTTTACTATTCTTAAAGGCCTAGCCAAATCTGTAACACCAAACTTAGATAAGCGAGCTACCTGTTGTGCTTGCAATTTTAAAGACAGTCGCGTCACTTCAAGTGACACTTAAGTAGAGCAAACTACAGGGAAGGTAAACAAAAATATTATGCAAATTTATAATGGCAAGATTGCATAGTGTAATACAAAATAGGAAGACAAAAAACATATAAATATAACCACGATAAGAATTGCTTTGTGATTTATTTAAATAGAAAACAACCAGCGGGGAATTACGAAATATTTGCAAGAGACTATAGAGTCAAGTTGAAGGTCATGAACTTGAGATAAAAATGTTTATAATTTTATATATAACATAAATTATGATCTTTGACACTAATATTAGATTGCAACAAACAAGACAGCACAGCTGTAAATATCTGCAGTTTAAACATCATAAACCAAGCTATACTTAAGTAAATTACCTCTAATACTTAAAGAATAATTTGTATTAGAAATCAGCAAATTAAACGGTTTTTTGAAGCATTTGCTATATTATAATAAATTACATGCAGCATAAATTAAGCGATTTAGTCGGTCCGTGTATATATGTATGACTGGTAGAAAACAAAAGTTTTATTTATCACGTGCATTAGAAATGTAAAATAAACCAAACTTTATGACCTGTAGCATTTATTTTAG
The DNA here is from genome assembly GCA_949318235.1 of Ecdyonurus torrentis. Taxonomy (NCBI): domain Eukaryota; kingdom Metazoa; phylum Arthropoda; class Insecta; order Ephemeroptera; family Heptageniidae; genus Ecdyonurus; species Ecdyonurus torrentis. The sequence goes on from OX439133.1 coordinate 35,738,427, forward strand.
GTTGATTGTTGTATTTAAGATAACAATACTTAATTGATAACAAATTTTTGTTAACGATGCGTTATATATTAATAATTTTGTAAATGTTAGGTAATATACACAGAAACAATAAATTTTGTAATTTATGCTGCAATTATGTCATTATAGCATAAATAAAACTAAACAAGAACAATATAGACAATGATTCTATCCATCATAACATTTATGACGTGTATCATACTTGTTGTGCAGTATGCCATAAATTATGCTGTATTGAACGAATTGTGCTAAAAATGTGCTAGCAAAATAATAACGAAGATAATTTTATTCATGTAGTTTAACAAAAATTTGTGATGTTATCTTCGCAACGATTACAGATATTTTTGCTCAAGAAGTATAAAATACTACACTTAAAAATTCAAAAAGTAAAAAAGAAAAAAAAGTCAAAGTAATCCATTTAGGAAAAGTAAATTCATGAAGCAATATTTAAACTATTTTACTTCAATAAAAACATTGTACAATAATTTATATAGTTATTGTTATCAAAACATCATTGTTATAGATATATTATAGTTAATGTTATCGTAATCGATGACATCATTATAATGTCATGAACGTATCTTAAACGTTATAGAGATTTTGAGTATCGAACCCAAGACTTGTAACATTCTGTGAAGATATATCAGGTGCCAGCTTGTCTATGATGAAACACACTACACATTCAAATTTGCAATTAAATACTGATTAACAGTCTTGGGTTCGATACCCAACATTTCTTTAACGATAACGATACTACAATTTAGCCTCACACTATAACGATATCGTTACTTTTAAAACTGACACTTAAAATTACGATATACTGTATCGATAATCATAGTGCTATGTTTTTATTAAACTTAAATAATTGAAATCTTGCTTCATGACTGTACTATACCTAGAATAATTACCAGCCTTATTTATATAATATTCTTTTAACTTTTTTTTTTTTTTTTTTTTTTTTTTTTGCACTTTTCATATTTTTAAAGTTAATTTTACCGTTATCGATGCGAAGATAATTTTGTCAAAAATCTTAATAAACTTTGACTATAGCTATATATAGCTGTTAATTCATAACGCATTGACAACCAAATATATTTATCGACAGAGTATCGATGACATATTTATGCAATAATTAAATTTCAAGACTGTTGATAAAGCATTGACATTGATGTATTTACCTCTATATTTTTATTACTATTATATATGTATTTATTTTTTAATTTTTGTGTTGCATTGTTTATTGACTTATGTTGATATTTATACACAACAATGTGTGTATTTTGATGTTGTCAATAATGTGTGACAAGACTAAGACTTGACGTAAAAATTTGTTACTCTCAACTGCCTGGGTCAACAAATAAATCTCACAACTTTTACTTCTAACATGGACTTAAATAACTACGTAATAATTATGCTACCTCATTATCAGCATAAATATTTTAATACAGCATAATCTATTCTATAGAACCATTGCACTCATATTTATGAGCCGCCATTATAGTGGTCAGAAATACTAAACCAAGCATAGAAAAAACGTTATTTTCATATTTAAAAAGCAAACTAAGCTTTAAACCTAAATCTAAGCCTTATTTGTAGGTTCTTATAAGCTAGAAGAATTTGAGATAATATGAGAAATCTGATTACAGTAGAATTTTACTTTAATTATGCGAGAAATTAAGAAAATTAACGTTTTCCCTATGCTGTACAATGCATTAGGCATCACAAACATGGTGACAAAGCGCAAGAATGTGCAGAGTTTCTATATACATCATAATATTTAAACTAGAAAATATTATGTTGTACAGCATAATTATTTAGTTGCAATAATTTAGCATGGTTTATGCTATGACATAAATGCAGCATAAATTACGTAAGTTATGGTTTTATAGTAGATTCAATATTAACTCAAATAGATCAAATTTTTAATACGATTCAATTAAAAAATATATATGAAAAAATCAGCTAACTTTCGTGATGATATTAAAAAGAAGCTTTTTTTTATTTTTTTTAAGACAAGTTTAGAGCTAAGGTTACTTTTGAGACACAAGATGATGAATTACTGATAATTATTTCGTCTTAAAAAATTATAATTACGTCAAAGTTACATAAAGTGATCAAAATAACTTCAAAAACCAGGATGTAAAGATCAAAAGTTGAACATGTCAGTTGAATAAAAAAGGGGTTTGGAGAAACCAAGCACGTGCATACATGAGGGAGAGAGATTTTTGCAGTTGATAATTTGGGTATAAAAGGACAATTTGACAGCAATAACTTTCATTACACCTACACTTGCCAAGAAGACGAAACAACATTTGACGTGACACTTCTGCAAAACATAACTTTGGTAAGTATAGGAAGGCAATTATTTAAAAATACCTTTAGTACTGTACAACTTAACTTTTGTGAATTATTTTATTATTTTAGAATTGAGATGTAAATAAACGTTACCACTTGATTACCCATTTTGAAATATTTAGAGCATTAAATTAATTAAATTTAAAATAAAATTATATTATTCTTCAGAAATACTGATAATCATTTATTTAAAATATCGATAAAAATGTCTTTTTCTAGCTAGTAAAATTAGTTTTTTATTAAATAAAATATGTCAGAAAGTGTTTTTACATGTTCTATATGAGGTCTTAAAATTAGTTAATTTATTTTAGGTATGTTAATTTTTAACATTTAATTTTATTTTTACTTTATTTTCAAAGTTAGAGATAAAAAATGCTGATTTCGTACCGTAATTTAAATATAAAATTATTTTATAGCTTGTTTTTGCGATGTTATTTTAAATCTCTGCCAGTTGCATATTGAAACTTTATTTTACACAGAGAAATTTATTTGTTTTCTTGCAAGAGATATAATTTTCTTTTCATGTGTTTAATAATATTTTATATTAATTAAATCCACTAGAAGTAACTGCTTGTTTTAAACTAAATTGATCATTTCTTATTTATTGTTCTTCTTTCCTGTTTTATAAATGCTTTGCCTAAAATATTCTTCATGTTGTTCACACACATAATTGTTTTATTCATATATATTCAAGATTACAACTTGCATAACTTTATATTTATATAAAGTAACAAAATAACCGTAATTCTATAATCTGATACATTTTTTATGTCGATCTCTAAAATTATTTTTAATGTTTTGACGTTTTATTTTAGTTACATAAAATTACAACTTCAACGTCACAATTTAATATTAAACACTTGCAAATACAAATTTTTGTGCTATAATTTACATTTATAAGTATAATTTACTTTATCAATAAAATTTAACAGTGATCAAAATTAATAAATATTTCTAAATCATGTTGTTGTAAAAGATGTTTGTGCTAATTAATTTAAAAAATAGTTCATTATTAATAAAAATGAATCACATAATGCAAAAAAAAGTGTTGATTTTTATGGAGTCTTAAAAAACAATCAATGGATCGATATATCAATCAATAAAGCAGTAAACAAATGAACTAATTATTAAGCAGACAATATAATAATCAGTCAATAAGTTAGTCAAATTTATTTAACAATTAAATATAATGTTGCAGTGTTATGTCATTATATATGGATATACCAAATTTTAATATGATAATTACAAAACATATGCGAGCTATTAAATACAAAAGTTCAAGTTGTAGGTCACAGATAAGAGATAAATATTTTGATGACTGTTTTAAATTTTTATAACAAGACATTTAACATTTGACAATATAGATAGCGAAAGAAACTTGCGATTAATTAGGATTGATTGACAAAACTTTCATTGCAACTTTACTTCTTTTTGTTTCTTTCTATGCTTTTATGTAAATAAATGTTTTAAATCAAAAAAACAACTTAATAACCTAAAACAACTAATTTTTAAGTTAAAATTTTAAATTATTAAATGTTGTAGTATAATTTTTTTAATTACGTTAAAACTATAAATTAAATTTTATATTAATTTCGAATATGTGTATAAAAATTATTATGACGTCATTAAAAATTTAGCACCAATTGCTAAATTTAAGAATAATTTTATGCAAAATATTATCTTGAATGTATCTGAACAAAACAATTGTACCTGTAAACTACATGCAGAATCGTTTCTGCATTAAATGAAAATTTTAGTTTAAGAGAACTGGTGGTATAGCGGATTTAGTTCTTCAATGAACATGCACTTGTTATTTTTCAAATTTCAGTGATAGGTAATACTAAAAAAGTATAAAAATAAAAATTACAAGAAACTTAAACATTATATAACTGTAAAAAAACTTAATATTTTTGTTTAATTTTTAGTAGTAAATGAACAATCAAATTACATAAAAATGCATAAAAATTTACTTAATGTTTTTTTTTTCATATACATATTCTATAATTAACTTCATCAATGAAAACATAGAAAAAAAAATTAAAATCAAGAATTTTAAAACTGTAAATTGTAAAACTATAAAGCTTGTGATATTAATATGTTTATTTATATTTATGTTTTATTTTTTTACAGAAATGTTCTTCAAGACGCCATTCTAGTTTTGCTGATGATGCAGTGGATATTTCAGGACATTACAGCTGAGGTAAGATCTCAACTTTTGTCAATTAATTTTGTTTACATTTGTAAAATATAAAATATCAACTTTGAGGCAAGTTTGCTACAATTTTAAAAGTTTTAACATTTGCCTTTTTTATTTGAGTATTTCTTTTCAAAATATAATTCACAGACAATACAAAGTAATCAGGGCTAGTAGTATCGAAATATTGTTTGCTTAACATTTCTGCAAACTCTAGTAGTCGTTTAAAATTTGATTTTTAAAAGAAATCTTTTAATATATTTAATAAAATAGTAAAAATAGTTTGGAATCTATAAAATATGTTCGCTACTTAAAAATAACAAATATGAATAAATTTAAATAACGATAAAACATACTATTTCAATTAAACAAAATTTTTAGTTTTAAGAATATTATAAGTTTTATTAATTCACATAAAAATTTATTTTCTTACAAGAAAGTTTGCTCGTGTTAAATAATAGACAAGTTGAATTACATTTTTATAGTCTTAAACAATTATTTAGGAGAATTAAATGATTTTAGTGTATTTTTATCAATTCTTCAATCTTACGACCTTATTTTTAAAATACTAATAAATAAATAAATAAATAAATAAATAAATAAATAAATAAATAAATAAATAAATAAATAAATAAATAAATAAATAAATAAATAAATAAATAAATAAATAAGTAAATAAATAAATAAATAATAACAGAAAAATAAACGCAAAATATCTGTTGCCCTAATGGCCACCGCCTCACTTGAAATAAAATTTAAATTTCAAAACGTATTTTAAACATGATGTAGCATGTTTCAAGAAGATTTATAAACACCAATATTATTAAGTTTTCCTAAAGAATTACTTGAGACCATCATAACATAACATGCAAGTTGGCTATTCCTAATTTTTATAATTTTTAGGATCATTTTATTTGATTAACATTAGAAATAATCATTGTGTTAGAAATAAAGTAAAAAAAAAAGGTAAAATCTCTATTGTTTTAATTTATTATTTACTATTACTATTTATTGATTACATATAAAAGTAAACATTCAAAATAAAGCGCCAAATTTTTAATCCAATTAAAAACTTATTTAAACTAACAATAATTATAGAACTGTATTCAGTACACAATAACATATTTTAAATTGCTTTAGAGTATTCGAAATTTTTAATATTAGTTTTGCTGTTTATAATAAATAGCGTACGTAGAAAAAAAGCAAAAATTATTTCCCCATTTGATTATTTCCGTTAAAAATCACCCTCTCACTGCCTTAACAACAATAAAATTACATAAAATTTTCATTATACAGGGTGTCCATAAAGTTTTTGAGAAAAGTATTAGTGAATAAAATATAGAAGACAAAACTCAAAATTAACTTTATAGATATCAATTAAAAGCCTATAAAAAACTGTCAGTTATGGAAACATAAAACAGAAAAAAGTCAGTCTCATCCTTTGCGCACAAATAATAATAATAATAAATTTATTTAGTGCATAAAATCTAAAACCAATTTTTTTGACTGACATAAGAATTTTTCTCACGTTTGTTAAGTTTTCTAATTTTATCCTGCATCTTTACATACACTTTTTGTCCACTTTAGGCTCAAAATTTTTCTTAAACTGTCTATGATGCACACAGCACCTTTTTCGTATGTCAGCTTGAAGTCGTGTCATGGCACAGTTTGCATCAGTTCATAAGATTAAAAACAAAAGTTATAAAAAATTAATAACGGTTGTTATTAAATGGCGAAAGAAACATAGTAAAATTATCTATAACATTTTGTCCTGATTTATTTACTTTAAATACAGATTTATTAAATAATCAAAATTTTAAAGCTGCAAACAATGACAATAAAAAAATTTGTAGTAAAAAAGTTTGTAATTACTACAATATCCATTTTTTAGCTTTTAAATTTTAATTTTTGAAGTATACATCTTTTAAAAAAAAGAAGTTACTTTACCAAAGTTTCTTCTCTGTGTCAGTCTGTCTGTGTTTCTATCTGTCTCTCTCTCTCTCTCTCTCTTTCTCTCTCTCAAGGTGCATATATAAGAGGTCACTTGCTCTGGGAAAAGTTTTGGCCAAGGTCACGCAGCTTAAAGTAATTAACCAAAGATTTCATATCACCGGGTGTATTTTTATTCACCTTATCAGTGACGTAACTGGTGAACGGCATCGTATTGGCTTAGAATCAAGTACATCCATCACAAAATAAAAGAAACTGCACGAGTTTTGTGCTGCGCTCGACCTTTTTATTATATGGAACTTGTTTCTCTCTCTCTCTCTCTCTCTCTCTCTCTCTCTCTCTCTCTCTCTCTCTCTCTCTCTCTCTCTCTCTCTCTCTCTCTCTCTCTCTCTCTCTCTCTCTCTCTCTCTCTGTCTATCTATCTATATTTAGTGACAAACGTAATGAACAAAAAAAGAGAAAAAAATAACATATTTTTTCCGGTTTAATTTTATGAAATGATGCAAATTTTAAGTAGCCACGATGTCAAGCTGCAATACGAGAAAAGGCGCTGTGTGCATCATAGAGAGGGTAAGTGAGAATTTTGAGAAAAACAGACTAAAAAGTGTATTAAAAATTGAAAGATGAAAATGAAATGAATATTAGACGAAATTAAAAAAATAAATGAATAAATAAATAAAAAAAAGATAATTTTTTTTAATTCTTTGCAAACCACGTGATTGAGTTTTTTTTTTTTTTTTGCTTTTCCCTAGGAATTTATGGACACCCTGTATCAGTGTATATAAAAAATAGAATTTCATTGACATTATGTTTAAAATGTTCCAGGCACAATATATTGACTCAACACTAACTGAGCTGAGTAATGACATAAAACAACTTGCAAAGAAGTTTGAAAGAAGAGAAAAAACAACTGAAGACACAAAGTTGGAGTTGAGAAAAGAAGAAAACTTCCAGTTGTCAATATTGACAGGCCAACAGAGAGCACTGGAAAACAAGATGGACGTCGTGAGAAATAATCAGGATGATTTGAATAAGGCACTGAGTCAACTAAGGCAGAATCAAGACGAAATGAAGCAGGAACAGAGTCAAATAAAACTGACTCAAGAAGAAATGAAGCAGGCACTGAGTCCACTGAAACTGAATCAATATGAAATGAAGCAGGCATTGAGTCAAATGAATCTGACTCAAGTTGAAATGAAGCAGCATCTGAGTCAAACAAAACAGACTCAAGACGAAGACCATATTAAAATAAATTCTATATATGACGCAATAAAGAAACAATCTTGTCAGCTGTCAGTACTAAGCTTGAATACCCATATTTTCAACAACAAGAGATATTATGTCTCATACGACCAGCCTAAGATGACCTGGCCTGAGGCTGATCAATTTTGCAAGTCACATGGCATGGAATTAGTCAGCGTAGAAACACAACAAGAGTGGAACGCTCTCAAGCCTGAAGTTGTGAAACTGCAAAGTAAAATAGAGGCACCCTGGACTAGTGGCAGTGATGCTGCACAGGAAGGAAAGTGGATATGGACGTCAACTGGAACTGACGTCACATTCTTTGCTGGACAGTTTGATATGGGTGTTGCAGGTCAAAACTGTTTATATCTTTTACCTCAAGGATGGGGAGATTGGCCTTGTTCATTTAATTTACCTTTTATTTGTGAACAAAACAAATTATGTTAAACACAAGCAAATCTATCTTTTATGTACTAAAATTTGTATCTAACAATAAAATAAAGCAAGAAAAAAAGATATGCAAAGTCATTTATAATATTTATAATACAGGGTTATTCAGTTTTTTTAACAATATAATTTAACAAAATGTTAAACATGCACTGTGCAATAAAATTGTATTAACCAATAAATGTAAAATTATTTACGTAATCATAAATAATTCAAAATAACGAGAACAGAACCATATTTTATTCTTCTTAATATTTTTATGCTTGCTTTTAATTTGGTGTTTATTTGATTTATTTTTTTTTTTTTCTCTGTTTAATATTTTAATTTTTATTTATATGTAAAAAGTTTACTGAAGTAAATGTATTCTCTCAAACATAATAAAATAAATAAATATTTAAACTGTTAATTAAATTTCTACTTTTATTTCCTAAATATATTTCAGTCCCTTTATGCAGCACTGAGATGCCAAGACCTGCTTTTTACTTTAATAATATATTTTCAGCAAAATAATATTTATTATTTGTTAGCTATAAAGCAGAAAATAAACAAAATAATAATAACAATAACAATAATAATAATAACAATAACCCCCTCAACCTGCATGTGCATGCTGCATGTTTACTATTTGCCCTACTGCGAGCGTATGCGAACCGGTTAGGGAGGTAGGATTTGTGTGGAGGCGCATGGTAGGATGTGCCCTGGTCTACCTTGTCGTGGTGTGGGGGCTCCCATCATACTTCTGCATGACTAGTCATGGGGGAGGATGATGGGTCTAACAGATCGGGCTGTGGGGTACCCAGATGTTTAGGCATCCACGAGTGTGATCCGTGCCTTGGGTTCACCTGGGGGGGTAGATCGTCCCGGCTTCCTTCCAGTACCAATTTTATTGGAGGGTCAAATATGGATAGACGACAAACACGAAGTTTTGTTCATGGCGACCGGCCGCAAGGCCGCGCAGGAGTTTCTGGTACCGGGGCTTCTGTGTCAAATATGCGTCCTGTACCAGTGGATGACAGTGGACCCTCTTCCGAACATCAAGGAGGGCGCGGCGCTGTACCACTTATGGATACCGCGAGTGCAGTTTCACAATCTGCACCTACTGGCCGGGGTTTAGGGGAGCCAAGTGCACCCCTCACTGTTGCTGGTAAAGTGCGTCAGCGCATGAAATGGACGAAGGATATGAATGTATCCATTATGCGTGCGTATTATAGAAGTACCAATGTGGAGACTGAAATGGAGGGTTTCAGGGCGAGGCTCTTTGCGGAGTGGAGAACCAAGAATCCGGACACAGCCCTGGATGAGCAGCGTGTTTGTAGTCAGCTGCGGTCCATCCAGACGAGGAAGGTTTTTTCTGCTGCAGAGTTGGACCAGATCAAGGTGGAGGTCAGGGGGGAGATGCAGCAGGAGCAAGGTCGGCATGAGCCTTTATTTCCTGTACGGGAGGCAGATGAGGATAGTGGTGAGGAAGTTGAGGGGGAAGACCAGGCTCAACATCCGGAAGAGGAAGTCAGGCAGGATCAGCAAGTTGAAGATGGGGGTGGGAGTAGGTTTTAAGACCTTAAGGATACCTACGAGGCCCTGAAGTTGCAGTACCAAGGGATGGCTTTTGGGGATCGTCCGCGTATTCCCAAGTTGCAGTGTACTGCAAAGGTTTTGAAGATGGTGGCTGAGGCTGATACGTTGTTGGGTGACGACCTTGAAGAATCACTATCACTGGAGGAGGTGGCGGGACTCGTGCATTGTGCGGCTTTGGCTGTGGGTGAAAAGTGTTCACAGTACGTTGGCAGGTCCAATAGAGGCACTGAAAATCCTAAGTCAGGTCGTCAGCGGCGGGCCACTAAGCCTCGTGTAGAGTATGTCCCACCGTGGAGGAAAAGGATCGAGGACAAGATCAACGATGCCAGAAGAGACATAGGGCACCTTGCAGCCTACTTTGTGAGTCCGCAACGTTGTAGCGTCAAGGTGCAGAAAGGTGTGAGGTCCATAGCTAGGAGGATGAAGTTGAGGGGAGCAGACAAGGATTTTGAGAAGAAGCTCCGTGAGAAGGAAGAATGGCTGAAGCAGAGGATTGCTGCGTTAGGCGCTCGTATCAGGCGATACAATGAAGCAGCCAAGCGCAGAGAGCAAGAGAGTTTGTTAGCAGCAAACCAGAAGCTATTCTACCGGAAGCTTGAAGGGGAGGGGCAGAAAGAACCACACCAGCAGCCGCCTAGTGCAGCATCTATGAAGCAGTTTTGGGCTGGCATTTGGTCAGAGCCAAAGATGCACGATGAGAACGCATATTGGCTGCATGAGGAAGAGGAGGCCTGTGAGGAGATACCTGAGATGGCTGCCATTATCATCTCAAAAGAAGATGTTGAAGCTGCAGTCAAGAAGACCCAGAATTGGAAGGCTCCGGGTATTGATGGCATCCACAACTTTTGGTGGAAGTACTTTAAGAGTACTAATAGTGTTCTGGCTAGTCTCTTTCAGAGAGCTGTTGAAGATCCATCTGTTTTGCCCAAGTTCTTAACGCTTGGTGTTACGTATATGTTGCCGAAGTTAGGAGATTCGCAAGATCCAAAGAACTACAGGCCTATTACGTGTTTGCCTACGTTGTATAAGATATTCACTTCAATCATTTCGGCTGTGATCTATAGGCACCTTATAGCAAATGGCCTGCTAGCGGAGGAGCAGAATGGTGGCAGGAAAGAAACTAGGGGTTGCAATGAGCTGTTGGTGATAGACACTGTTGTGTCGCAGCAAGCGCGGAAGAGGCAACGTAATATATCTTTTGGGTGGGTTGACTACAAGAAGGCGTTTGACTCAGTGCCACACTCATGGCTGTTGCAAGTTCTTAGGTTATATAAGATCGACCCTTGTCTCATCAGGTTGCTCACTCATTGTATGAGCACTTGGAGGACTTCTCTTCATGTGGGGAGGGGTGTAAACTGTGTTAAAACGGAGGAGATCTACATTAGAAGAGGGATATTCCAGGGGGATAGTCTGAGCCCGCTCTGGTTCTGTATGGCACTTAATCCGTTGAGCAGAATGCTAAGGGGCTCTGGGTTGGGCTATCTGGTTCATAGAAATCCCCGATTGTTGATCTCGCATCTTTTCTACATGGATGACCTGAAGATGTATGCATCGAGCCCTGCAATGTTGCAGAGTATGTTTGAGCTTGTTAAGAGTTTCAGCGATGCCATCTGTATGGAATTTGGTCTGGACAAGTGTGCTGTGGTGCATGCAAAGAAGGGTGAGGTCCAAGAGCCTGAGGGAGGTCTTCAGCTTATGGGGGGTATGAGTATTCAAGACTTAGGCGTTGAAGATAGTTATAAGTACTTAGGACTTCAGCAGCTTCTAGGTATTGGTGATGTGGAGGTTAGGAAGCAAGTCGAGAAGAAAGTACTGTCCAGAGTGTTAAAGATCTGCCGATCCATGTTGAGCTCAAGGAACAAGATAACGGCTATCAACTCTTGGGTGGTTCCGGTTGCAACGTACACGTTTGGAGTTATCAAGTGGTCTGACACGTCATTGCAAGCATTTGACAGGAAGATTCGCACAACGCTCACCAAACACAGAATTCATCACCCTCGCAGTTCCACCGAGAGGCTTTATTTGTCTCGGTGTTCAGGTGGTAGGGGACTGCTGAGTGTGGAGGTGATGTGTCGCTCTAAGGAGAAAAAGCTGAGGCAATATTTTGTGTCACGTGAGAGTGAGATGCATAGAGCTGTCTGTGAGCAGGATCGTGGGTACACACCGCTTCAGTTGCAAGAAGAGAATGTGGAATTCAGCGTCAAGATGCCTGCTGAGAGAATGGAAGTGTGGAAATCCAAGCCTCTTCATGGGAGGTTTGTTGCTGCTTTAACAAGTGAGCACATCGACGTTATGTCCTCGACGGAGTGGATCAGAACGGCGGGTCTCTTTGCTGAGACTGAGGGGTTCTTGTTTGCCATTCAGGACCAGGTGGTGCGCACAAAAAATTATGAGCGGTATATTCTTAAAGCTAGAATCGATGATCGTTGCCGTCTCTGCAAGACTACAAGTGAGTCTATCCAGCATATTACAGGTGGATGCCCTGTACTTGCGCCCAAAGAGTACTTGGAGCGGCACAATGCAGTGGCTAAGGTGTTGCACCAAGCGCTGGCCAAGAGATTCGGTCTTGTGGAGAAGGAGCTTCCATATTACAACTGCAAGCCCGAGCAAGTGCTGCGTAACCAGGACGCTAAGTTATTGTGGGACTCCGTTATTGTAACAGACAGAGCAGTAGAGGCAAACAGGCCAGATTTGGTTTTGTTTGACAGACAAGCTCAAACAGCGATAATCATTGATGTTGCTGTTCCTCTGGACAATCATGTAGTTACTACAGTTGCTGAGAAGAAGAGGAAGTATCAGCCCCTTTCCATTGAGTTGAAGGACATGTATCGGCTGAGAAGTGTTGAAATTGTCCCTGTTGTGGTTTCTGTGAATGGTCTGGTTAGCAAAGATTGGTTAAAAGCAAGAGAAAAGTTAAACCTTGAGCACAGGCATTTACGTGTCATGCAGAAAGCTGCAGTTCTTGGCACAGCTAACATCGTGCGCAAAGTGCTTAGTTTGTGACCCCTCTATATACCACCTGTAGTTTCTAACATAGTTGGTACTGGATTATTCTCGCTTTCACCTTGAATCAAGTAGGATTCCGGTGTTAGTGTTACAGAGGAAGAAAGACAAGAACACTATAATAATAAAAAAAAACGCTATAGACATTAAACTCTTTAAGTTTTCCCCTCGTATTTCATCAAAGCTCGATTGTTGACATTTTCCTTGAACATTTTCCCCTCTTCAGTTTGACACAAAGACTTCACTTCAATGTTTTTAATCCACTTGTTCTAACTTTCTTTATGAACCACAAAACTTTTTAATATTTTTACTTACAAACGAAATTAATTCTATCACAAATATTTAATAAAAATCTTAAAGCTTGAGGACGCAATATTAAATATTATAAATATTGATGTTGTTTTTTATTTTGCCTAATTTTAAGTATTTATTTAGTTCACTTATGTTTATGTCAGGTAAACAGAACGGCGAGAGATCAAATTTAAAAATTAATGTTGTTTGTTTTGTATGTATCACAAGATTATTGTTGTTATATTTTAATACATAACATTGCTTGTTTTCAATAATCAATAATGTGTTGCTTCTGAAGTAAACTAAGGTGCGGTTTATCCAGCTCTTCTTCTTTTTTTTTTTTTTTTTTTTTTTTTTTTTACAACAGGATTTTAAGTTACAGAGATTTTAATATCATTAACACATTTACTGAGAAAGCACATATAAGCTGCATATGTTAGGGTAATTGCTGTTGAATAAATAAATAAATAAATAAATAAATAAATAAATAAATAAATAAATAAATAAATAAATAAATAAATATTATAATCTATGTATAGCACATAATATTGTTATTTAACATAAGTTATTATGCTAAACATCTTAACTATTATGCTCTGTAGTTTATCGGTTTAGCGCGCTGGGAGACGCGGGAAAAGCTAAGGGTCCCCTAATTTAACATTATACTTAATTGTGGGGGGAAACGCATTTTTTTGGGGGATATTTGAGAAAACTACTCCGCCGATTTTGGTGAAATTTAAATATGAAATACTAGTCATAATTTTACGTGTTTAAAGCCATAGATTTTTTTTTTCTACAATTTTTTAAATTGATAACCTCCAGTGCACAATATAGCATAAATTAAGACGCAATGCATAAATAATGCTGCATAACTAGCATGTTTGGTTGCATAATGAAATAAATGTATATATATATTTTGCCGATAAAATTTTCAAGCAAGCTATATTTCAACGTACGATGTATTAATGCTTACCGCAATGATATTTCAATATATAGCCATATTTTACTACATTTATCTAATAATTAAAAAGCGTATGTTTTGTGTTGAGTTTTAATGATCATTTCAATCCACTAGGGAGATATTATGTAATGTAAGCGCTTGGTAATCATTTTACTGTCATTATATTTTAATTACTTTTATTATTTAGATATTGTATAATTGAATTTTAATATTCGTTTGTGTTTAGTAGTCTGCTGGTGATATAGCTGTAACATTTTCACACTTAATTGAGTAATGCCAATGTCGAAATATATTGAGAGAAAGATACGAGAGGGAGAGAGAGAGAGAGAGAGAGAGAGAGAGAGAGAGAGAGAGAGGACACAATCGGGCAGCTATTAGAAATGATGAAAACCTATTGAATTTTACAGCAATGAAAAAAAATATATGAATTAAATTATATTTTTCAAATGTAAAATTTAAAAAAAATGCAACTTTTTTTTTTATTATTATGTAAAAATAATAAAAAAAATATAAATAAATCTACAATAAAATTTTGAGTATGATTTTTTTATACTTTATTTTTCTGTCAAAAGGTGCAAAATATAAACTTTTATAAGCTCACATTAAAAAAATAATATTAAAGAAAATAAAAACGCGTAAAAAAGCTATATTTATGATGTGTTGAAATAAAAGAAATGCAATAAAAAATTGGCATGACAAGAACTATATTCAGCAATATATAGTACGTTATATTTTGTTATATTTTATATTTCTATAGGGACTTGGGTCACTGTATGAAAATAAAATCCTCGTACATTTGTGTTAGATCATAAAAACATGAAGTTGCTTTCAAAATATTATTGTTGGTGTGACGTCACAGTTTTTATTTCAGCAACGTATCACAAAAATCTCAATGCAGTTTGGAGACATGAAGTGTCAAGTAAATTAATGCAATGTCGAAGTAACATTATAGGGATCTATGGACTTGCGATATTGAAGTTTAACTTTTTTATATATATAAAAATTGCAAAAAATTGGAAAGTTCTCGCTTGCTTACATGATATCCATGTATTTCAAATATAACTGATACATTAAATTGTACAGTTTTAGTAAAGTGTATTGCTGGCCACGTGTCTAAATGGGGAAAAAGCAATTTTTTAAAAACCGCGCGAGTGGTGTATATACTGTACACCTTTCACGGCCGTTGCGAGTAACGAATGTCATGTGCTGTGAGCATAGCTTATTTGCCACTCGCGACGGCCGTGAAAGGTGTATACATTCACCACTCGCGCGGTTCATGAAAATTGCTTTTTCCCCATTCAGACGCACGGCCAGTGGTATGTTTCAAAATATTGTGCAGTAAAATTGATGATTAGATTATTATGATGTTTTCTAAAATAATTTGCACATTTAAAAGTAATAAAAAGTGACAATAACTTTTTTCTTTGTTGTTGTTGTTGTTGTTGTTGTTGAAATAATCAAAAGTTTATTATTGTGTTACTATATTCCGCAACTCTGCAAATAAAAAGTAAACAAAGAAGTGTCATGTGACAATAAAACATGCTCAAGTTATGATTGTCATGTTTTATGACTTTACATCAAATAATATTTTATCACGTGTTGCTTACGTGCGCTCTCCGCCATGTTTAATATCACAATTTGTCCAGCTAAGCAACAACTGAAAAACTTATTTTTGTGTCAGTTTTATTAGAAACTTTATACACAAACGTACAACACCTACCAATGATACCTATGTTTTATTTATCTACAAAATTTTTATGTTTGAAATTATCATATTATCATTTTTTAATGTTGAAAATTTATTTTTTACGTAAATATAATTATACATATTATCATATAAGAAATTAATATAGATTCTCTCCAGACAGTGTCATCGTGTAGCATGAAATTTTAATTTAAAATTTGTTTCTTGGTAATTTTCAATATAAAAATATTCAGAAATATATCGATACATATATAATATAATATTATATATAAATAAATTTATAAATACAAAATTGTAAAAGTAGAAGAGCGTAAAAAAATCAATAAAATAACAACAAAAATCAATAATATTGTTTACAAAATTGTATAGCATAAAAACAATTTAGAAAATATAAGCTTAAGCTTAGTCTTGACAATAATTGATGACTTAGGCTTTATATTAACATTGAGTAAATTGCAAAACATTTTTTTAACAACGACCAAATAAATAACCTCAAGTTAATTAAGTCGCTTCTTTAGTTGACTTTATTGCAGTTTTTATGTATTTGTTTTCTGTGCTCTTGTCTTGTCTGCTGTAAAATTGTCGTGGGGTATGAGAGAGAGAGAGAGAGAGAGAAAGAGAGAGAGAGAGGGTTACTGTATCTCGTGTCAAGTTACATATCACGACTCTCTGACAAACATACTCAATATAAATATGTGTAGCATGGTTACAAGTATATAATTTATCAGCTAAAAAATTATTTTTTATTATTTATTTATTAAACACCAAGGTGTACTTATACATATTTATATAGGTCTATATTTTTGCATATTGACTTAATGATAGGGTCCGAGATGGACAATGAAGTAAGTGGTACCTAGTGCATAGGCCACTACATAATACACATACACATTTATCATTACACTCGTGAAATTCTTTAATTTGACAGATTACATGGTGGAAACCATGCACCGCATAACGGGTAAAAACATGCCTGTCTGTACAGTTTGGGCCTTTCCACCCATTAATATTATTAATATTAAATGCAGGGGTATTATAGAAGGCCAGGCTGATATCTTCAGTTTTACTTAGTCTATCCTTAACAAATTTAATCCTTAACAAATTATTTTTTAAATAAATATAAAAAGTTTTCAGTGTTGAAAATTTCTTAAATTTTTATAAAGCAAGCACCCTAATGAAAGTGTGTCTAGTAGTATTCTTTTGAAAATTTATAACTTCGATGTAGTTTTTTTTCTTATGAAAACACTAAAATCACGGTCCCACAATACTAAGGTCAGGAAATTAGAAGATCCAGAGCTTATTCTTCAAGCTTCCCAAACTAATAACCTCCAAGAATTTCTAGTTATATATTTATTTTAGTTCATAACATTTAATATTATTATTTGATATAGTGCGTTCTAGCACTTCTAGCAGAAGCAATGTGATTTCTAAACTATGAGAGATAAAGAAGGTTTTGAGTCTTAATTACTCAATGTTGATCCTCTAGTAGATTATCGTTCCTTGCCTGACCTTGCTAACCACATACTACAACATGGCTAGAGTTTAAAAACCAATCACCATCCGATACATAAACAAAAAATGTCATTTAATCAATTGAGGGGCCTTAAAGAGTACCATATAATGCATAAAAATTATATTATAACTGGTGATCTCAAAACATTACATATTTTGAATAGTGGTTTGGTCTTGAAAAGTAACACTTCTAAAACAAACAAAAAATAAATAAATAGAACTCCACAACTAAAAGTTAATTATTAAGCAATACATTATTGCCAGTAATCCCTTACAAAAGCCACGAATGTGATACTGTAAAGTTTCCGTTACTTCTACAGAATATTCTCAAATTTTGCATTTAAAAAAGATCCCGAATTTGCTAGAAGGAATATGAATTACGACATCTTCTATAGTTTTACCACTCGTATCTTTTTTACACTTTGAACCACCGCTATATACCATTTAAGCATTTGCATTTCATTATAGACATAAAAAAAAGTTTAAATTTACGCTTTATCTACCCATCTCTAAAATACCCTAGAGGTAAAAACTAACCAAACCACAAAAGTAATTAAGTTTTTTTTTTTTTTTTTTTTTTTTTTTTACGTGTACATATTTTCATTAAAATTTTACAATATTCACAAGTTTAATATATTCATTATTTGACGCTCAGTGTATAAATTTTAAATTAAGCAATTTTTTTGCACGTATATTGCTGTCACATTCTGTAATAACACATTTGGTTTTTTAATTTATTAATCACAATTTTAAAATTTATACAAAGCAAAAAAAAAAAAAAAAAAAAAAAAAAAAAAATGTAATGACAAAATTGTATACGAATATGTTGAACTTAATATCGTATTTGGTTCCATAGTGATTTGTTCTGTGATCAATTTATTTATATTCAAATTTATTCTATATTACGTACTTTATATTTGTAAGTAAACATTGGACAGTGGTTAATTTAAACATGTATAACTGTATATTATCAAAAAAAAAATTAAAGTGAAGTGGTAAATAATTGTGTCTCAAATATCAAGGTAAAAATATTGTACCAGGGGCCAAGTTCGTCCCCGCACAAGTTAGGACCTAGGTAGGCTTTAGAAATGAAAGACCTTTTCTAGCTCCTGTTTATAAACGCGGGGAGGCTGAGGAATTGCTTTTTTTTTTGGGGGGGGGGGGGTGGAGGGAGGGAGGGGGGCTTAGAGCCCTTGCCATCTTAATTTTTTTATCAGTTAGAATGCTAGACTGATAATTACCATAACTTAATATGCATGAACTAGACACCATCACGTTGATTTTGAATTTATTTTCCTTTTTGCGGTTAAATTACGTATCTGACGTCACAATGTACCACCGCCAATCACAGTCACCGCTCTGGTCACGTGATAAATTTAAGCCCCTCCCTCAAGTTCTTTACCCCTATCACGGCCCCATCGGTACATTGTGACGTCAGATACGTAATATAACCGCAAAAAGGAAAATAAATACAAAATCAACGTGTTGGTGTCTAATCCATGGATAATAAGGTATGATAATTATCAATCTAGTTAAATGATAAAAAAGTAAGCTGACAAGGGCTTTAAAGCCAACCACCTTTAAATGCTCTGATTTTTATGTACAATCATGGCTGGCCTGTAGTTCTTACGCATTAGTATGAAAGTTGACACCATGTTGGATCACTAAATAACATCAGCAGATATGGGAAAATAGCACATTTTGCCACTTTAAAAATACTAATTTTTATAACTAAATAGTAATATTTTTGATACCATTATTGCTGTTAATAATGTTGAATTAGGTTTTCAAGTACGTGAAAAAATAATTTAAAAAAATAAATATATATTCCCATGCTAAGCTATGTTATGCATTACTGCAGTTTGGTGTCGAATCGCATTCAGTATGACGTCATGTGGATACATTCTATAGAGCTCGCGGGGTAGTGTCTCACCAGGCCCAGGAAATGACGTTCATTGTAAGAGAGTCAGCAAGATATTGTGTTATACTTGTATAGTGCATATGTTATAAGATATAATAATATTTATAATAGCCTTTTATAATTTTTTTTCTAGTGTAAGAAAAAAAAACGCAGCGTCATATTTTGATAATTAATTTAACGCAGCAAGCCAATAGTGATTGACAAAAGTTTAATGTAATTAAAATTTTGATTGATGAACTGATATTGATTTGAAAGTAAAACATAATTACTTGTAAAACAATTTTAGTCACGAGAAGGGAAATAAAAAAGTCAAATTATTTGTACATGTTACATAACACATCAGGGGCGGATCCAGGAATTATTTTCGGAGGGGGCTGAAGACAGATAGTGAAACTACTTCACCCCGGGGGGGGGGGGGATAAATAGCGGCGCAGGCGAAAAAATTTTCGGGCCACGCCCCTTTTTAAAAAAAACGCAAAATTAGTATACTTGGCAAAACTTACTATGGAAATTCTGAAAAGCAAATTTTGAATTTTTTTAACCAAAATGTTGAATTTTTAAATAAAAAATTAGGACTTAACTGCTCGATAAAATATCTGTAGTAGAGGACAGGGTTACATATTTTTTTATTTATTAAAGTAATTAATTTAAGTTACTTTCTTGAAATGATTACACTCAAAAAATGAATTTTTTTACACTAAAATAAAAAAACAAAAACAAAAAAATATTACATGTGGGGTATTATAATAAAAAATAAACAAATTATATTCTATATATTATAAATTCGTCAAAAATTTATGTATTAAAAAAAATTATATACCTAAGCTAATCTCTCGGGAAGGCAGCGAAAATTTTAAATTTGGTTGAAGAATGGTTATGTTATGATATGATGTATTTCAGTGTTGCAACATATTTTATTATGTTAGACATATATAGTTATTAACTCGAATTAATTCCTCTCAAAAAGTAAGCATTTTTTTATAGTAAAAATTTAAGTGCAATTTATTTTGTCAAAATCTTAAAGTCGATTTACATGATTTTTTAACCTGAGATTCAAAACATTTAAATATAATGCCTACGTAAAATAAAAAAAAAAATATATATTATTTTTGTTTCAAAGTAAACTTTTTCATTTGCTTTGATACGTAGTGTAAAAAATTATTAAAAACAAAAGTAAATTTTTTTCCGGCCGCTTTCTCGATTTTCGATAGTAAACTGTTATGAATAAAAAAGTCACGATGAAATTAAACATTGTAGGTACAATAGAATTATTTAACAAAATATGAACTTATAAGGGAGGGGTAAGACTCTTTGGTACGAAATTTGAGTGGTATTTTTGATAATATAAAATAGCAGTTCCGCAATAGTACATAAATTGAACCATATATATAAGAGTTTATGGAGTCTTGGCCCAAAATTACCCACGTTTTTGCTAGGTCTTCAAAAAAAATATATTGACTGTTTTTCAGTGATCAATGATCATATTATTCATATGATATGTACTTACAGTATATGTATATAGTTTAAAAAATAAATGCGCATGATCACTGCACTCGTACGAAAATTTAATAAAAAGTTATGATTTCTGGATTAATGATATAGAAGATAATCTCGGACTATGGCAAAGAAAATTTTTAAATTTAGACTTAAAAATGAAGCAATCTGAATTAAAATATATATTATATATATATATATATTTATATGTTTCTTAAAAATAGTTTAATTTTTTTTCTTTATTTTTTAACTTTTTTTAGTGCGTATAAAATTTATATCTCGGCACAAATTTCGGGGGGGGGGGGGGCTTCAGCCCCCTTAGCCCCCCCCCCTGGATCCGCCCCTGTAACACATACTGGCGTCACAAAGAGCTTCACATCTGCTTCACGTTCGAGTTTATTGGGAAAATTGTGCTTTCATTGAGTTAGTAAAATGTTATAAATGACACACGATTTTTTTATATATTAATTATGAATTCAATTATGTTTCTGTATAGCTCAACAATATGTGCAGTACTATCAGTGCAAATATATAATATTTATTTATTTATAAATATAATGATTATAGTATTGCATTAATAAAAATATATCAATAAGTAATAATAAATAAAATATAATATTTTATTTTTTACTCGATCTCCTCTCTCTCTCTCTCTCTCTCTCTCTCTCTCTCTCTCTCTCTCTCTCTCTCTCTCTCTCTCTCTCTCTCTCTCTCTCTCTCTTCCTTGCTTAATTTTTATGTTTACACTTTTGGTAGTCTGTTTTCTAGCCGTGACTGTAATGTGGTTCTTAAATCCTATTTTCTGTTACTAAAATGACGATCAACTTTGATTATTCAAATGTAATGCGCATTCTTTGTAACAAGATAAGTGTTTACGAACCACATTATTATATTAACCTATTTATTTCATGTACTTTACTTTGAATGAAAGACAAAATAATTATTAAATACAAATTTTATGTTTCAGGTTGATTTAAAAAGATCTGCACTTCACGCAACATTACTGGTGAGTACCTAGCTAATTGACTTCTCATCTTCTAGCATTTGTATTGAATAAAGTCAGGACAGCAACATCGCCCACAGATATCGCCTACTTCAAAAGACAGTTTTACAATAATAGGGTGTATACAGTATTAACGATCATTAAATATTTATTTATTTCTTCCATCACAATGTATCTTAGGTTTTTGTCACTTATTATGCTCATGTTGACTTAAAGCCATAGACCATATAAAACAACATGTGCTTTTTAATGAATAAATACGAAATGAGATATTCAAAACTGTTGACAATTTTTACTAGAATGTTAATAAAGCCACACGACAGAGCGTAAGAAAAATAGTAAAGTATACAATTTGCGTGAAAATTCATGTTTATGACGTCAGAAACATGCAAAAATTAATATGAAAATGTTGTGCGGGTTGCATAAATCGAATTTTCTGATCACTGCTACGGCGCTATAGTTGGATTTTGAGACAAACTAACGTTATTTATGTAAATCCCATCAAGTATTATGTGATATAAATGCTTATGTTTTTCTCTGGTCTATTCCTTTAAGAATATAGTGTGTAAATATATCATAATATACTTGTAGTGTGTGTAAATATTGGAAACGTATCACACGCATGGATATATAAACAGGATAGGAAGCTATTGTTG
Source organism: Ecdyonurus torrentis (assembly GCA_949318235.1). Taxonomy (NCBI): domain Eukaryota; kingdom Metazoa; phylum Arthropoda; class Insecta; order Ephemeroptera; family Heptageniidae; genus Ecdyonurus; species Ecdyonurus torrentis. The sequence continues at coordinate 35,760,754 of OX439133.1, forward strand.
AAAAAACGATCCCTTAATGATGTAATTCAAATTTTCGCCGCAAAAATGCAAAAATACAAAATTACGTATAAAAGTGGCGCTGTAGTCTGTGTGTGAATTTTAAAATTCACACAAAGACTACAGCGCCACTTACATTTTACATGTTGATTGTGGCGGTGAAAATTTGAACTACATCAACAAGGGTTCGTTTTTAGTATAGGGCAATAACACAGGAGCTCACGACCCTGATCACGCGGCAATCATGAACTTTCGTGCCAATATACTGAACTGCAACACTGCATGCCCATTCTTATCTTTTTTGTTAGAGCGCTATGTTCCCCTTATACCTGTTATCTCATTTATGTGGCATCGTATTGTTGCCAGTTTTCTATTTTACCATAAGGATAAATTGAATAACTTAATTCTTAAGGAATGTATTCAAATGATTTGTATTTCAAAATCTTACAAGAACACTTCGAAACTTTATGATGCCATTTAAAAGTTAACAGTAACAGCTATCTTTGATACAAATTTAATAACTCATGACCATCAGATAAGAGAGAAAATAAGTAATGAAATTAACATCGGCTCTTATCAAACTAAAATGTTAAAAAATCATGGTTTAAAATCTAGCATGGTGACCCCGCCAAATTTTTACATTTATAAAAATACCTTATCCTAATGTGTCACTGTGCCAAATTTCAGATTATTCTTTCTTTGCAACTTTTTAGTCAAATCCCGTAGCTCCTGATCTCCCGCGTTAAAGGAATAGACCAGAGAAAAACATAAACATTTATATCACAAAACACTTGATGGCACTTACATAAATAACAAATAATAAATAACATCAATAGCCCCGTAGCAGTGATCAGAAAATTCAATTTATGCAACCTGCACAACATTTTCATACTAGTTTTTGCATGTTTTTGACGTCATAAACATGAATTTTTACGCAAATTGCATACTTTACAGTTTTTTCACGCTCTCTCGTGGGGCTACATAAACATTCTGGTAGAAATTGTCATCAGTTTTGAAGATCCCATTTCGAGTTTATTTATTAAAAAGCATATCAAGGGCTACGCGGAATTTCAACACTTGTGCAATTTTCGAGGGTGCAATTTTGGCACATGTGCAATCTACGCCACGCCTACTAATCATTAGTACTACTTATGTCACATCTGTACAGGCTAAGCGTATAAAGATGTTTCAAAAAATGTGAGCGCGGAGAATGCACATTTGCCAAAAATGACCCCGCGGAGATTGCACTAGTACAATCATGCCGCGTAGCCCTCGATATGCTGTTTTATGTGGTCTATGGCTTTAATAACATAATAAATTAAGTAGAAATTTTAATGTTTCATTGCGCAGAGACTGTAAACATAAAAATATTTCTATATCAAATTTGCATCGATATGCATTTTTTTTTTGTCACAACACATATGAAAATATTTGCCATGCATTTATTAATAAAAGTGATAAATGTATATGAAGTAGTTAATTATAAAACACTGTAATACTCTGTGTTAATAATTAATCTAGTCTGCGCTATAAAGATAATTAAATTATTTATGTAACAATATTGTGCATGATATATGTATTAACTTTGTCAATTATAATAACATCATTCATACATTTATAAAATATAATATATACTAATTAAATTTTACAAAGCTTTCTCACAGAATATTCTGAAGATCTGACTAAAAGATGTAAATAATGCCAAAAAAAAAAAAGGGGGGGTCTAAGAGGGGATATTTCAATTTTGTTTTCTTATTCTCTTATTATATAAGCGTCATGTTACTTTCAATTTTATTGTCCCACGCAAGTCGTAGTAACAATAAAAAGCTGCAACAAAGGTGTTCAAGTGCGGTTTCGAACAGCACATGAACTCGAACAGTGCGTGTTCGTTTGTATTTTCTGAAGTGTTACAGTGTGTGTATGATGATCACACTAACTGCTGTGTGTTCGAAAAGTATTGCAATTAGGTTGAAATCAAAAATTGAATTATAATTAATTAAATATTTAAAAGTATGTAAAGTAAAAGGAGTTTTAACCAATTCCATTATTTATATTATATACGTAAAAAATAATATCCAAAAATATGGTTTCTTTTTGGCAACATTTTTGAACGACGTATTCGAACTTTAACGAAGAGTTCGTGATATTTTTGAACTTGGAAAAAGTTTAAGATGTTCTTGTTCATAGCGTGTTACAAAGAATTTTAAGTCTTCACGTGATCGGTTCAAGTTTGTCTAAAATGTTGATCTACACTGAAAAACAACACACAACACAGACAATACAGAAATATAAATGCAAGCAATTTTCAATAGTCTCTTCCATATCTAAGAGTTCTTTTCTTTGTTGGTTTTTTATTTTTTTTGGTTTGGACCTCTTGTTTGTAAGTCGGAAGGATGAGCCACTAAGCTATACTGATTTTTATTAATTGGTTAAATGATCATTCAGTTTGTGATGCTTTTAAATTGAAAACAGTAAATCCTTTATAACAGTAGTCAGTTCAGTTCGTAGCGAATGTTCAGTCTTTATTATGGAAGAAAGCTACTCAAAATTCTTGATTATAAGCTTAAAATGATTGTGACTTAAATAACGTTAAATTTATATAAAAAATTTAAAAAAAAAAAAAAAAAAGCATATAAATTAATTATTTAAAAAAATTACATTTTGTCTTCAAATAGTAAAATAATTGCAATTAAAACAAACAATAATAATAAAAAATCATATTTAAATTTTTATGTATTAAATTTAGTATTCTATCCTATTTCTAAGATATTTCAATTATACTATAAAATAAATTAAAATTTATTTAATTTGTACTTTAAAAATTATCACACAAACTTTATATTATAGCAGATTCAAAATATGAAATCTCTTAATTGACAATTTTTGGGGTCGTCAGAATCTTAATCGTGAGATACAGTCCGTGCCACCTAAGGATGTTCACGATTAATCGAGCCATAAGCCAATAGACGCTCAAGCGCTCAAGGTCACTAGGAGATGGGGTAATGTTAACTAAATGGAGAGTTTTTAGGCGCTCTTTTATTGCTTGCAAGAGAGATTTTTAAGTTAGCAACGAAATAACATAGTTCAAAAGTTTTGCGTGATGTTCCCTAATAATATGTAACAGATTTTCATACACATAATATGTTAAAACGTTATGTTTAGCCGTTGTAGTCAGAATTGTGCCGAGTTAAATTATATGTAAATAAACTGGTTGAATTATACATAAATAAAACTAAACGAGGCAAAATTAAAAATATATTTATTACTAACATACATAATAAAAATGTTAAAATAATTTAAAAATAAAAGGCTAATTTATTTTACTCAAATTAATTTATTTTCCCATGTTAACAAAATTTATAATTATAAACCACAAAAATACAATTATAAATTTAAATTATTTTGTTGAGTATAAAATGAAAACTAACAACACGTAAAAAATGTAAACAAACTCACGAATGAAAAAAAAAAGGTTCAAATTAAACACGTGCGAGTTTTACCTGCAAGTACGGCATGCAGAATAACATTGCAATTAAAGCGGGATTTCTTTTTTTAAGATAGACAGAAAATATCTTAAATTTCCAAGCAGTCAAGAAATATACGCATGTAAGGAAATTCAAAGATTTTTTTAGTTTCAAGAATATTTATATCTTTAGACTAGAAATAAGTAGTGCAGAAATGCTTAAAAAAAAAAAAAAAACAGGCAAAGAATATTTAGAAATCTGGCTAAAGTGTCAAAGATTATTTGACACCAATAATTAAAGAAAATAACGTAAATTTTGTCTTTCTGTTCACTGAAAAATATAAATATTAATCAACATAATTTATGTCATGCTCAAAATTAAACAAACTTAATTTAACTGCAGCAAATCTGATACATGTGCAAGAATAAATTAAATATTGTATTAATAATAATCATAATGATGATGTTAAATATATTTATTTTCTATTTTAAGTTCTTAAGACATTAATTAAGAAAAATACTTAAACGAATTTATAAAAATAATATTAATAAAAAAAAAAAAAAAAAAAAAACGACAACTTTGCTTTCATGTATTTCTAAGTTTTTTATTTTATTATTTTTACGCGATATTATTAAATTTAACTATAACTATTAAATCATACAATAGGAGATGACAGTTTATTTAAAAATAATAATAGAACTCTGAGAAGATGTTGTAATATTTTCAGTAAAGAAATATGACTCTCCCTTGTGAAAACACTACACAAACATGCAAAATAATAATACGAGGAAACTGAGATGTGTGAACATCTGGAATACAAAACAAATGTGAGAAAACAAAAGACTGTCGTGTCGCGTTGTTTACTACTTTAACATTTCTATAAAAAAGCATAATGTTATAATATTTATAAAGTGTTTATAAAAAAACAAATGTATTTTTATAATATTTAATTCTATTTCGTAACATTTTTCTACTTTTTATAAAAAATATCAAATGAAAAAAAAAAAAATAATAATAATAAATAAAAACGTTTCCGCTAGGGATTTAACTTGCATTAATTTTTACAACACAATTTTATATGATATTGAATAGAGAGTGAGACAAAAAAATAAAGATATAGAAATAGAGCTTTTCTCAAAGAGAACTTTTATAGCTGTTTTATTATTACAGTGTATCATATAATGTTACTAACATTTACAATTCAACCTCCCTCTATCATTTAATTTTAAAATTATATTTAATGGTAGATTATCTAAAATAATGATTGGATATCTAACATACAAATCAATAATGCTATAAGATACTTTCTTCGGTTTCTCTGTCTTACAATCAAGCATACATAAAATCAACTTTACTTTTTAGCGTATTTTTTCGTATATTTGTCAAACTTAAATAAGAAAAGAGTGCACAGAATTTAACACAATAGAAATATTCATTTACAAAATTCATTCAAGCTCCATGTACTATAGTGTAATAATAAAAATAAAAATAATAATAATACTGCTAATTCAATAGATTTATTTCAAGTGCATGTCTCTCACTCTCTCTTCTCTCTCTCTCTCCCTGTCTGTCTGTCTGTCTGTCTGTCTGTCTGTCTGTCTGTCTGTCTGTCTGTCTGTCTGTCTGTCTGTCTGTCTGTCTGTCTGTCTGTCTGTCTGTCTGTCTGTCTGTCTGTCTGTCTGTCTGTCTGTCTGTCTGTCTGTCTGTCTGTCTGTCTGTCTGTCTGTCTGTCTGTCTGTCTGTCTGTCTGTCTGTCTCTCCGTTTACATTGAAGTCGCCACCACAACCCTGCATGTAAATTACATTAACTGTAAATACATTACATAACACATAACCTGACAATCGGTTTTATATTTTGTTAATATTATTGTTTTTAACATTAGCATTGCTATTTTTTACAATTAAAACATGTCAATTAGTATTTTCATTTTATTACATTACACACGGGCAACATTTTTGCTTTACAATCTATATTTCATCATATAATAAAGTGCTATAATATATTTCAGCTTGGTGAAGTGCTATAATATACATTAATATTAACTAAATGTAATGTTCAGTGTTTAAATTACAAAAACAATACAAGTATTTATTTTAAACGTTTAATATCAATTACGAATTCTTAAAAAATAATAATAATGATAATTTGAATATATATATATATATATATATATGTTAGCTTCCAGAAGCGAATTCGCTCCGGAAGCGGAAAATATGGTCAGAACGCGTTGGGACCACGTATGAGGCTTCGTAACGCGAAATTCGTGTTGGGAGCATGGTAAATTTAATCCCAACGCATTGAGATCAAGTTGAAAATTTTCAACGTGACGGGATCAAATTTGAAATCCCATGACGCGTTAGGAACATGCAAAATTGTTCTCAATGCGTTGGGACCAAAATTGAAATTTCACAACGCGTTTCGGTACAATAATACAATTATGTGTATAAAATATCACCAAATAAATAAAAATAAAAAACAAACGATAATTAGAGCTAATATATAAATATTTATAGCAACATTTTTTAACTCAAATTAAAACTATAATTTTATTAAGTAAAATAATCAAAAGCCGAAAAGGAACTTTTCTCAATTCAAAATTTTATGTGATATGATTTAAGACTTTGCTGTTATTACTTTTTATATGTATTATTAATATGCATGTTTATATAGGTATTGTTTGTTTTTCATCTTAAACTTATACATTTATAATTACTTTGCTTGAAATGCAAGAATACAGTATACTGTATGTGTTTTTTATGTGTTTTGAGCAAGGTATGTTGTTAAATCACACGGATGGAATATATTGAGACATGAAAATTAAACTTACTAAACGATCTATCTTATTATTAATTATATATGACCGAAACTTTTTTATTTTTAAGTGAATACTTACGATTAAATATGTAAGAGCCACTGTAAAACCGTTATCCACTCACTTAATTATTTGCGCACCAACAATACACGACAATTATTTAAATTCAAATATTTTCTTAACATATTCTATTTCCAACGACTATGGTGAAATTATAAAACATGTTTTCCGCACAGAGACGAACATTCAACTGAACGTGTATGAGAAAAAATATATCGGTATATTGTTATCACTGGATAAAATAAGGTAGACTTGAACTTTGAACCAATGTATGAGGAAAGTAGTCATAGGTCATAATAGATTAATTTTGTTGGTATATGAAATAAATACTTTTATTTTTCATTATTTAAAATCAGTTTTAAAAAAGGTGTGTTCTCTCTCTCTCTCTCTGTCCTTTTCTTCGAGAGAAGATGCCTTATAGCAAATATTTGAGTTAAGCAAAATTGTTAATATTCGACTTTTGATTATTTTATTAAATAAAATGATAGCTTTTTTTTTTTTTTTTAAATTTGCTATAAAAATAAAGAAATTTTATATTGATCTAATTATCGTTTGTTTTTTATTATTATTTTTATTTATTTTGTGATGTTTTATTCAAATAATTATATTATTTTACCGAAACGTGTTGTGAAATTTCAATTTTGGTCCCAACGCATTGAGAACAATTTTGCATGTTCCTAACGCGTCATGGGATTTCAAATTTGATCCCGTCACGTTGAAAAATTTCAACTTGATCTCAACGCGTTGGGATTAAATTTACCATGCTCCCAACACAAATTTCGCGTTACGAAGCCTCATACGTGCTCCCAACGCGTTCTGACCATATTTTCCGCTTCCGGAGCGAATTCGCTTCTGGAAGCTAACATATATATATATATATATATATATATATATATATATATATATATATATATATATATATATATATATATATATATATATATATATATATATATATTGTAAATTGTGTTATGTATGTATATATTAAAAGCATTTACTTTTAAATTCTGCAGTATACTGCTTTTTTACTGCAAGCGTACTAGACCAAAAATAGGCATTTAAATTTTTTATATAAAATAACTAAGATAACAAATGAGAAAGTCTTAAAGAATTATATAAAAAAAAAAAAAAAAAAAAAAATCTCGTCGTGCAAGTAAAAACGACTATAAAATTAATTTGTTAATGTAATAAAATACGACATTGAACCACATCATCATTTCCTCTTGAAGTGTCAGTAAATTAAAAGTCTGATGTACACAACCATTGTAGATTTTAATATAAGATTTAAAACATTCCATGTCTTTACAGAGTAGAACAAGTCGAGTCAAAACACAACATACATAAAACCAAATATATAGCAAATTATGTCGTGTTGTTCATATAAATACTGACTGGACCAAGGCTTGTTGTTACAACCAATGTTACAATCAATTGCCTGGCAAAATAACCTTAATGTTCTTAGCACAGATATTTAAACACTTTTTTTTTTATCATCAACATATTACAGTGTTTTTTTTTTTTTTTTTTTTTATAGATGAAAGTTCCAAATATTTCTCACTCTCTGACTTAAAAGATAAAACACGTTGAACGAAAAATATATCTAAAAATTAACGTTGATTTCTCATTTTCATTGATTTAAAATTTATTTTCCATTCATGAAATGGCAAATGTGGGTATATGACGTCACAGCTCTGAGCTCACTATGGTCCACGCGCGTGGAAACTAGTGAGCTGTGACATCATAAAACTGCACCTGCCATTTCTTTTATGGAAAATAAATTAGAAATCAATGACTCCGGCCAAATAAACGTTGATATTCCGGTTTGTCATTATATTAGACAGTTTTTTTTTCTTTTTTTTTTTGTGATTATGATTTACGCTTTTAAGTTCCAAACGATCTTAGTTTTAATTTAATATGTAAAATACATTTTCTTGCTTTATTTTAAACACATTTTCAGTTGTGCCTGTTTTCTCAACCTAGTAAATATAAACATAAAATTTTTACAACGAATATAATTTCTATGCAATTTTTGTGTTCTGATAATATCATCAGTCAATTTTTATTGCTCGTTCCTTCTTAGATTTCTTTGTTGAAATTTATTTTTAAATGCAAAAATTTTATAAAATTTTTTTTTACATTTTTCTGCATTAAAATATTGGAAGTTTATACGTACGGCAAATTAAAATATGTTTTTATTTTTAAATATTTTTTTATCATTAACCACGGATATGATTGTATTTATACAAGAAGAAAAATAACAAGGATACTTTCACATTTATTTTTCTTTATTGATTCCAGAAAATTGTTGTTAATACTTTTAAGGAAATTTTTCAAATACAACATTTAACTTCTTATTTAATTGTTAGGGAGGGGTGTATGAAAAATATTTAAAATAGACTAGACAAGCTGACAAATAGCATAATTCTAAGTAAAACTCATAATTTAAAATAATTTAGGGGCCAATTAATTTTTGGTATCCGACCTCTGTACGGTGCAACACTAAATTGTTTGAATTGACTAAAGTTTTAATTTAAGAAAATGCTATACTGTACATATTATATTTATTATTATTATATTATTTATTAAATAAGGAAGTTAGTTTATAGAGAAATTAATGAGTGTAAAATATAAACACATTATTTACAAATCGGATAATGTTAATTGATACATAGGAAACAAAAAGAACTTGAAAAGTAAAAGATTTGAATCAAGTTATGAAGAATTATGTTCTGGGACATTAGAAATGTACTTGAAAGTTATATTATATTCATGCAAATGTTGCGAATGATATAGGCATAAAATAACTTCTTATTAACTTCTTTCTTATAAGCTTACGATTAGATTATCATAAATCATAATTAGTATTATGACGACTTACGAAGTATAAAATTATCATGTAGAATAAAAATTTTAATTTTAACTTTTGTCATACAGTAAACATGTGCAAGTAGAAATACTGATTGATTGATTGATTGAATGATTGATGGATGGATAGATGGATGGATGGATGGATGGATGGATGGATGGATGGATGGATGGATGGATGGATGGATGGATGGATGGATGGATGGATGGATGGATGGATGGATGGATGGATGGATGGATGGATGGATGGATGGATGGATGGATGGATGGATGGATGGATGGATGGATGGATGGATGGATGGATGGATGGATGGATGGATGGATGGATGGATGGATGGATGGATGGATGGATGGATGGATGGATGGATGGATGGATGGATGGATGGATGGATGGATGGATGGATGGATGGATGGATGGATGGATGGATGGATGGATGGATGGATGGATGGATGGATGGATGGATGGATGGATGGATGGATGGATGGATGGATGGATGGATGGATGGATGGATGGATGGATGGATGGATGGATGGATGGATGGATGGATGGATGGATGGATGGATGGATGGATGGATGGATGGATGGATGGATGGATGGATGGATGGATGGATGGATGGATGGATGGATGGATGGATGGATGGATGGATGGATGGATGGATGGATGGATGGATGGATGGATGGATGGATGGATGGATGGATGGATGGATGGATGGATGGATGGATGGATGGATGGATGGATGGATGGATGGATGGATGGATGGATGGATGGATGGATGGATGGATGGATGGATGGATGGATGGATGGATGGATGGATGGATGGATGGATGGATGGATGGATGGATGGATGGATGGATGGATGGATGGATGGATGGATGGATGGATGGATGGATGGATGGATGGATGGATGGATGGATGGATGGATGGATGGATGGATGGATGGATGGATGGATGGATGGATGGATGGATGGATGGATGGATGGATGGATGGATGGATGGATGGATGGATGGATGGATGGATGGATGGATGGATGGATGGATGGATGGATGGATGGATGGATGGATGGATGGATGGATGGATGGATGGATGGATGGATGGATGGATGGATGGATGGATGGATGGATGGATGGATGGATGGATGGATGGATGGATGGATGGATGGATGGATGGATGGATGGATGGATGGATGGATGGATGGATGGATGGATGGATGGATGGATGGATGGATGGATGGATGGATGGATGGATGGATGGATGGATGGATGGATGGATGGATGGATGGATGGATGGATGGATGGATGGATGGATGGATGGATGGATGGATGGATGGATGGATGGATGGATGGATGGATGGATGGATGGATGGATGGATGGATGGATGGATGGATGGATGGATGGATGGATGGATGGATGGATGGATGGATGGATGGATGGATGGATGGATGGATGGATGGATGGATGGATGGATGGATGGATGGATGGATGGATGGATGGATGGATGGATGGATGGATGGATGGATGGATGGATGGATGGATGGATGGATGGATGGATGGATGGATGGATGGATGGATGGATGGATGGATGGATGGATGGATGGATGGATGGATGGATGGATGGATGGATGGATGGATGGATGGATGGATGGATGGATGGATGGATGGATGGATGGATGGATGGATGGATGGATGGATGGATGGATGGATGGATGGATGGATGGATGGATGGATGGATGGATGGATGGATGGATGGATGGATGGATGGATGGATGGATGGATGGATGGATGGATGGATGGATGGATGGATGGATGGATGGATGGATGGATGGATGGATGGATGGATGGATGGATGGATGGATGGATGGATGGATGGATGGATGGATGGATGGATGGATGGATGGATGGATGGATGGATGGATGGATGGATGGATGGATGGATGGATGGATGGATGGATGGATGGATGGATGGATGGATGGATGGATGGATGGATGGATGGATGGATGGATGGATGGATGGATGGATGGATGGATGGATGGATGGATGGATGGATGGATGGATGGATGGATGGATGGATGGATGGATGGATGGATGGATGGATGGATGGATGGATGGATGGATGGATGGATGGATGGATGGATGGATGGATGGATGGATGGATGGATGGATGGATGGATGGATGGATGGATGGATGGATGGATGGATGGATGGATGGATGGATGGATGGATGGATGGATGGATGGATGGATGGATGGATGGATGGATGGATGGATGGATGGATGGATGGATGGATGGATGGATGGATGGATGGATGGATGGATGGATGGATGGATGGATGGATGGATGGATGGATGGATGGATGGATGGATGGATGGATGGATGGATGGATGGATGGATGGATGGATGGATGGATGGATGGATGGATGGATGGATGGATGGATGGATGGATGGATGGATGGATGGATGGATGGATGGATGGATGGATGGATGGATGGATGGATGGATGGATGGATGGATGGATGGATGGATGGATGGATGGATGGATGGATGGATGGATGGATGGATGGATGGATGGATGGATGGATGGATGGATGGATGGATGGATGGATGGATGGATGGATGGATGGATGGATGGATGGATGGATGGATGGATGGATGGATGGATGGATGGATGGATGGATGGATGGATGGATGGATGGATGGATGGATGGATGGATGGATGGATGGATGGATGGATGGATGGATGGATGGATGGATGGATGGATGGATGGATGGATGGATGGATGGATGGATGGATGGATGGATGGATGGATGGATGGATGGATGGATGGATGGATGGATGGATGGATGGATGGATGGATGGATGGATGGATGGATGGATGGATGGATGGATGGATGGATGGATGGATGGATGGATGGATGGATGGATGGATGGATGGATGGATGGATGGATGGATGGATGGATGGATGGATGGATGGATGGATGGATGGATGGATGGATGGATGGATGGATGGATGGATGGATGGATGGATGGATGGATGGATGGATGGATGGATGGATGGATGGATGGATGGATGGATGGATGGATGGATGGATGGATGGATGGATGGATGGATGGATGGATGGATGGATGGATGGATGGATGGATGGATGGATGGATGGATGGATGGATGGATGGATGGATGGATGGATGGATGGATGGATGGATGGATGGATGGATTGATTGATTGATTATTCGCTTGTTGCTATATATTTTTTATTGGTTTTTAATTTGAATTAGAATTAAAAGTTTTGAATTTAAACTTATTTCAACATAGAAATTTAATGTATTGCTTTTGACATAAATCATATAAAAATTCAATGTAAAAATATATAATATATTTATATTTAATTTCTCTGCATCGTAAACAAAAACTTACTCTCTCAAGAAAAAACAAGCCTTTGTTATTGTTTTTCGTTACTATTAATTTTAACATGGAACAATATTTTACTGTGCAATACATTAATTACAATCAATTACTATAATAAATGTGTATTTTGTTCAAGGGTCAAGCCCTTGTTATGAACTACAATTATAGAAAAAGTAAATTATATCAAATGATATCAAAATGTATAAAACATAAAATCTTGAGCACAAAAGTGGAACATTTTTACTTTATAATAATATAGACTGCCTGAGGTTCATACACGCCATTAAAAATATCCAAAGCTTAAAATCCAAGTCATGATTTTGTGGTGACGTCAGTTTTTTCTACGTGGTCATATGCTAAGCATTCTAATATATTTCTTACACACAAATCAAATCTTTTGACAAAATATTTCTATGGCGCTGTTTGAAGTAAAGTCTTTTTGTGATCTTTTCACTTTATGCTTTAGAAATGAAAAACGATTTGATTTTTACATTTCGACTTCACATCAAGTTTTTCCGCTTAGTTTTACATTACTTTCATGATTTCTATCTCAATATCATTTTTATTTTTTTAATGTAACGATTTTAAAGAGAAAAAAATATTTCTTCCATCCGACGCTTCTACACTTTTCAAATTTCCAGAAATAGAACGATCTATTCTTTACAAAGTCGCGACATCCTGTTGCTTCTGCTATGTAAAACAGGTGCGTGACGATTTAGGTAGCCGTAAGCTTGTAAAGTGTAGATAGTATAGCTATTTTTTTGTTATTATTGTTTTTATTGCATTCTTGAAACACTAATTGAACCTGGTAACATCATGAATGCTCTTCAAAAATATTGCGAAGTATTTTTAAACTGGGAAAATGATTTATTATATTTTTTAAAACACTATTACTTATACTTATTACAGTAAATAAATAAATAAATAAATAAATAATAAATAAATAAATAAATAAATAAATAAATAAATAAATAAATAAATAAATAAATAAATAAATAAATAAATAAATAAATAAATAAATAAATAAATAAATAAATAAATAAATAAATAAATAAATAAATAAATAGTATAATTCTTTATTGTTCCAAAAAAAATATCAGCAGATGAATTACAGTAATTACACACATACATATTGAATAATGAATCATAGTTTTTGAACAAAAGGCGCAGTCAGGTCAATGTAACCTATGAACAGAACCGGAAATAAATGACGACACTTTATGAAATAATGAAAACGTTTAAAAGGAAGCATTATTTTGTGTCCACTTATAGCATTATATTTAAATAACAAAGAATTGACTGATAAAGGAACAAATGTTTTGAAGCTGACTATAAGTAGTTGCGCTCATATCCGCTTCCGTTTCGACTTACTTCGCATGCGTAGTAAGGAGAAACGGAAGCGGATGTGACCGAAATCGCTTATAGTCGGCCTCAAAACCGTTGTTCCTTTACTAGTCAATTAGTAGAATATAAGAGTTTTACTGTACTATATACGTATTGTACTATATATACTGTATAACATAAGAGTTGTATTGATAGACTAGAAATGTAAAACTTTGTGATTCATCACATGTATGTTTGCTGGTCAAGTATTTATTACAAGATATTAAGTTGCAGTATAAATTAAACAGTAAAATGATTGTACTTTGTAACTTAAGTTTTCACATATTGTTGTGGTTTGTTGTTTTTTAAATCAGGTGAAGGTAAGAGAAATGTTTTTGGCTTTAACACAATTTGAGATCTCCCTGGTGAAAATTGTGATGCCTTTTCCATGTTACTTTGAGTCTCTGGAGACATTGCAATGTTTTGTCATGTTCTCTCTCTCTCTCTCTCTCTCTCTCTCTCTCTCTCTCTCTCTCTCTCTCTCTCTCTCTCTCTCTCTCTCTCTCTGTACAAACGTGAAACACGATACAAAACCACTCTGATGCTCTTTTGTCTTGTAGCTCTTTAATACAAAATAAACTAGAGAAAATAAGTCTTTTTTTTTTTGTTTTTTTTTTTTGTTTTTTTTTTAGTTTTAAGGAGGTAGGGGACTCTAGATGGCAACGCAGTGAAATTTACACAAGAAAAAGTCGTCCATATTGGATAACAGCTGATGCTTTATATCTAATAATACCGTGCTGTCATCTATGCTCCCTTGCCTTAACTTAAAGGATTTAGATTTTTAATTAAATTTATTTTTTCGTTTTGTAAAAGATGAATTACTGTATATAAAATGAAGAGAGAGAGAGAGAGAGAGAGAGAGAGAGAGAACTTAGTGTCCTCGTTTTAGGTAAAAAAATATTATGAACTGACCGTGAGTGTGGTTTAAAATTTTTTTTCTACTTGAAACTTCTTTTTATTATTATTATTATAATTTTTTTAGTTTTGTGGGAAATATGCAGCATAGAAAATAAATAAATGATGACAAAATGCTATCAATTTATATTAATTGATTTACTTATTTTTCTATACCGCCAATTTCTGAAATTTAGAAATAATGCAATTTAATATCATGTAATATAATGTAGCAATTTAAAGAAAACATATTTATACTGTAATGATGTTTTTCTGACGTAACTGAATACACAAGATAAACATATTGGTGTCAAAGTAATAATTTCTGTTAATAGAATAGAATTATTTAGTAAAAAGCTATACATGACTATGTTTTTTTTAATATTATTTATAGAATTTCTCTCTTTTATTCACACAATATTTGGTATATTTACTTGAATACCCTGTCAAGACTTTGTCTTTTATCGGCAGTTCATATTTATACCATATAGACCGTTTGCACTCATTTTTAAGAGCCGCCATTTTGTTGGTCTGGAACACATAGGCCAGCATAGGACAAAAGTATTTTTTTTAATAGCAAAAGATGCTTCAAACCTCAATCTAAGCCATATTTTTAGCTCCTAATAAGCTAAAAGAATATGAGAAAAATTTATTCATTTGAAATAAACTCTTCTTATGTGAAAAATTAGCGATTATGATATTTCCCCTATGTTGGACAATGTATCAGGCACAAGAAACATGGCGACAAAGCGCAAGGATGTGGATATTGGGTCTATAACTCAATTATGATTTTTAATATTATTTTTAACAAATCAAAACAAATTTGAATGAAAATTATTGGCAAGACCCACGGAAATAACTAGGGACCTCTTAATGTACTATCCTTTATAATTAAGGGAGGTTTTAGCATCATGTTTTTAGCGTTTAATGAGAAAATTACAGCATCGAGGTGGGAATTACTTAGAATGAGGCATAGTTGACATCTATTTATGTGTTTTAAGCTAATATAAACATTTTTATTTTCAACACCAATAACTCTCATTGCAGGAGCTCAAATTCTACAATTGCTCTGTAAATTACAAATATTTCAAGTAAAATCAAACCAATATGTGAAAGAACAATATCAGGTGTTGTAGTTTCACAATATCTGAGATATCATCTTTATTTGACGGCTTTTTTACCATCTTTATACTTGACGATGTTTTTCTTCAAATTAAAAACGTTATATTTCTTGTTTTAGATTTTGCTTCGTATAAGCTTTTGACTTCTTAATCCTTTCTCGTGTGATATTGCGGAATTTTTCATTCTTTCAACGTAATCCCTTTTTAACTGATCTCTCTCTCTCTCTCTCTCCCTCTCTCTCTCTCCCTCTCTCTCTCTCTCTCTCTCTCTCTCTCTCTCTCTCTCTCTCTCTCTCTCTCTCTCTCTCTCTCTCTCGTAATCTCAGCCATATTCCTCACTGCATGTACATCACAAGGAGAAAGAACCGTCAATCAAAACATGACTACAAAAACAAAAGAGAAAAGATTACAACAGGGAAAGTATCGTAAAATAATACGAGATATCACATTCTAGTCAGCTGTTATTGTCAAGTAGCTTATATTCATACACGATCAAATGTTACAACTTAAGATACGTATATTTAGATAGGTACAGTATACCGCGAAAATAATATCCCTCTCTGTTCCCCGTGCCCCTCTGCGTTGCCAAACAATGGATGCTCATGCCTGTAATGTTAATCGAGTGACTTCAGAGCATTCGTACACTGTTTCCAATGATGTTGATCCTTATTTATTGGTACGTAGTTAAACTTCAATTCTTCAACTTTTATTTTACGTTGCATTTAGATTTTTAGAGTATATCAAATTTAAATGAGAAGTTATTAAAAAATATTCCTTTTTCAATAAAGTTGCGCGAGCAATCTGAAGTCATCCAATAATTCTAAACCGTAAATTAAAGTGATAAAAAAATTAAAATCTATGTCATAAATTTTTATATTGTAAAGTAATAATTTAGCAATATTTATCTGCTTGACTAAAACTCTTGATTATAAATATTTATAATATAATTTCTCAATGAATCCCGTTGTTTCGTTGCTGCCCAGCTGTTTCCAGTTTTTGGGGCTGAGTTTCTCTGCATTTTACCTTTCAAAAAATATACGTATCTTATTACAACTAAAGCTTATCAAAGTTTCATTTTAAGTTTTCCTTATTATCTAATTCTTGTTAAGGATTGTATCCATGTATGTATTCAGGTGGCTTGTATCTCATAATTTAAAAAGAAAACTTTCAAACTTGATGCTATTTGAAAGTTAATATTAACAACTAAATATGATAACATTTCCAGAACTCGTGACTATCAGATAAGAGAGAAAATAATTATTGAAATTAACATTGGCTCTTATGGGACAATAATTTCAAAAAAAGTATAATTTAAAATCTAGTATGGTGAACCTACACCTTTTAAATTTTTTTGAAAATACCTTATCTTAATGTATCATTGTTCAAACTTTCAGATTTTTATTATTTATTATTATTATTCATTATTTTTTATGCAATATACAAAAGTTTAATAATTATTTCTCATATTAAAATAAAAAAAAGGTTTCAATTAAAACTAAACAGAAAGTTTGCCATTACATTTTATTTGTTTGTTTGTTTGTTTGTTTGTTTGTTTGTTTGTTTGTTTGTTTGTTTGTTTGTTTGTTTGTTTGTTTGTTTATTTATTTATTTATTTATTTATTTATTTATTTAAATTTATTTATTTATTTATTTATTTATTTATTTATTTATTTATTTATTTATTTATTTATTTATTTATTTATTTATTTATTTATTTATTTATTTATTTATTTATTTATTTATACATTGTGTGGTTAAATCACAGCCTTATTGTTATGAAGCTCCAAGAAACTCTTATAAAATAGTTCCAGTTTTAAAAACTTTGACCAACAAACTTATATTGCAGAACTGTTAGCAATTTTGCATTGCTGTGACTCACCATTACTGCACGTTTAATGTTACTGCTCCCCAAGTAAATGAAATCAACTCTCCTCTGTAACATAAAAAGATAAAAGATAAATATGAATTCAAATTTTTTTTAACTGATAAGGACCTAATTTAATACTTTAACTGGAAATAAATAATATATTTATATTTAAACTTTTAGTATTAAAAAAAGCACTTTACAAACGTATTAATTAATAATGTTAATTTTCAAATGAAATTAATGTTGTAATAAAAAAAACAACTTATTTTTCATGTCGATATTTTCTATAGATTTTAATTTTAATAGAAATTATACTTTTTTTTCTCTCTATATCAAAATGGTATCAGTTTAAAATTAAAATGCCACAAGTGAGTTAGATAGTATATAAGCAATAAATTTAAAGTTATTTAAGAAGTTTATAAAACTGATAATGTTTAAAATATGCAAGTTGTAAGAAAACTTTTTACTATCTATAAAACTTGCAATTATGCATTTTTTTTACAGATTGTAACTTTTATTTTATAAAAACTTCATAATCAAATCATTTTTAAAAGTTATACATATAATCATGATAGAGGAGTAAAGTTTTCATTCATTCATTCATTCATTCATTCATTCATTCATTCATTCATTCATTCATTCATTCATTCATTCATTCATTCATTCATTCATTCATTCATTCATTCATTCATTCATTCATTCATTCATTCATTCATTCATTCATTCATTCATTCATTCATTCATTCATTCATTCATTCATTCATTCATTCATTCATTCATTCATTCATTCATTCATTCATTTTAACAGTTGAAAAAAAAAATAGTATGAGAAACGTATTAATAATTTTTAAGTTGATTATATTTTCAAAGAAGGAAAAAAATTGCTGTATTAGAAATTATGCAAATGTAAAAATATCCTGACTTAAAACATGAATAGTTAAATGTTGAAATATGCTTGCTTGTTTGATGTGATTTAAAACAAATTAAAATGCACGACTTAATAAACCTTGATTAAAATGTTAAAATACGAGACAAGTGAAGCAGAGCAATTTAACTTTCAAACGTCGATCAATCTCCAGCTTTGCGTGTTGCACATATTTCCGCTTCTCTTTGCTCTGCAATTATCTTTTCAGACTGGTTTTTATTTACGGTTTAAAAATATATTTTATAAATCAATACTTGATCATTACTTATCATACTTGCACTTACATCGACACTGACATCTACCAGATTGAACATTCAGTGAAAATACACTCGAGCTTTGACGTCACAGCCAAAACATTTCGTGTAGGTGCTCGTTTAACATTTGTGCGTTGAGCGGAAATATTTATTTTGTGAGTTTGTGTTTTGTGGTTAAATAGCTAAGAATATCACCTTGATAATTACTGTACATACTGCTTGCATTGTGATGACAAATTGGACCGTTATACTTACTTTAATTATTTTAGGCAATACAGTCTAATTGAAGTCCCAGTGTATGCACTGTACAGTACAGTACAGCGTGCATAGAGTCCTTTAAATGAGCAATACACGTAAAATTAAAAAAATAAAAAATAAAAAAAATAACGAAGATCAATAATAACAATAAAATTAATAGAAGTTGATATATTTAAACATTAAATATCTAGTTTTTTTTTTTTTTTTTTTTTTTTTGAAAGACGTTTGTAAAATGTTGAACTACTACGTGAGAGAGATAGAAATACAGAGTGAGAGAAATTGTGTGTGTGTGTGTGTGTGTGTGTGTGTATGTGTGTGTGTTTGTGGGTGTGTGTGTGTGTGTGTGAGAGAGAGAGAGAGAGAGAGAGAGAGAGAGAGAGAGAGAGAGAGAGAGAGAGAGAGATGCCACGTAGAAGACAGTTAGATTTGATGACACCTGATGTTTTCCTCACGTTATTCAATGTGGTGAAAAAGATGACGTCACAATGTGCAAATCTCAAGTTTTGTACGACAAAGAAAAACTAAAATATTTTTCCTTCATATCTGTGACGTCACTCTTATGGAAGTCTTGTTGTTATTTTACCTGTACACAGCTAGTGGAAAAATGACCCCCCCCCCCCCAAAAAAAAAAAAGAAAAAAGAAATGGAACTAATAAAATATTGAATACATCTAAATATGTGTAAGACAAACATTTACTTGTTAATGTTTTAGAATACAAATAACCCCAGAACGGACCACTTTCAATTAACGAACTACGTAAAACAAATTCAAACATTCATTTCTTATGAGAAAAACGTGTTATTAGAATTGTTATTATAACTAAAATGTTTTGTAATGTAAATGCTAAGGTTTTCTTCTGAGCTATTTCTTAAACATACTCTTAATTTTTAAACGTAACGATTTCAAACATTTTCTCAATAAGGAATTCAATTGATGGCTGTACCAAAACTTAAATAAATAACAGTTAATTTTTAGCTATCAAAACTGGAAAAAAAAATTTCACTTTATAAAATTCTTCAAATATTTTATAAAATATAAAATACATTTAAAGTTTCAGATATAAGGAAATAGCTCCAAAAACATTTTTAACAATTTTTGTTATTATATAAATAAAAATAATGTGATTTATTTTTGATAGAAAATATGGGTAAATTTTTTTTAATAAATATATTATGGTAATTATTTTAGTTTATTGACAATTCATTAAATTTTAAGGAAAAAAAAAATAAAAAAAAATCTTGTGCTTACTGAAAGTGAACGATATTGAAATTCACAAATTATTTTTATTTTAGTTTAACTTTAACTTTTTATTATTATTATTATTATTCTTTAACTATTTTTACGTGATTTGTGTCAAAAACATTTTACGCTTTAAATAATATTTTAACATAAAAAATTTGTGTTTGTACATTTTTTGTGTATCATTATAGGTATAAAAATACGCAAAAATTGATATTGGAATAAACATTGTACATAAACTGATTTGAAGTTAAATTGTTTTTCATTTAACAAAATATTAAAACTTGTAATTTTACGTAGAACTCTGAATATTTACAAAAAAAAATATATATATAATAATAAAAAGAAATGTAAAAGTAAAAGCAAGCAATATTTTCATATCAAATCATGTTTTCCCTTAATTGTAAAATTATTTTTCTATCATACTTCAATTATAAAATAAAATATGACTTAAGCTGATGTTAACTTTTTTTTTTTTTTTTTTTTTTCTTTTAATTGATCAAAAAGTTGTTTACAATTTACAAGCCAAGGTATAAACCTTATCGGCTTGTTCACTAAAGGTAACTGCATTTTTTTTGTAAGGAAAAACATGATTAATTTTGTTATTTAAGGACATATAAATTTATTTTTTTATCGCATAATTATATAATAATACATAAAATAAATAATAGTATTACAAGCGTTTAGTAAAAAAAAAAAAAAAAAAAAAAAATAGCACCACATTTTTCGTCCCCCCTTCCATGCTTAAATTTTACTATTGTGTTTATGTTTATAACCCTACGCACTGAAAATTTTCTAAAGAGTTCATATTTAGATTTTTTTTTTTTTTTTTTGTAATTAATTCGTTAGCTATACAGTATATTAAAATTTTAGAATCTAAAAAGTTAACTATTTACCGCTAAAGTAATTAAATTTATAATAACGAGTTACTCTTTAAACTTTTTTCAAAAAAGTTATTGGTTTGTACTAAAAAGTTACTTATATGTATCTGAATAATTTCTTAAATTTATGTTTTCCGTGACTGCTAAAATCCATAAATTTTTGTACCACATTCCACAATAGCAGAAATAAGAACTTATATCTAAACCAGAATTTTATCCAAAGGAGACTATCGGCTTAAAAATTATTAAAAATTTTCTATGTCCTAAAACACGTGAAAGTATGTCTATAGTAATTCTCATTTTAATTTCTCCGGAATTGGTACAGCAATTAGTTTTTTCCAAAAAAAAAAATAATAATAAAAAATAAATAAATAAATAAACAATTAAAAAAAGAAGGAAAGAAATCACAAAAAATGTGTTTTTCCTTATAATTGTAATGATAAATTAGAGGACCCTTTGCTTTCCCCGCGTTTCCCCGCGCAATAAGCCGATAAGTTCCATCAATAATTTAATAAGTTTCAGTTTCATATATATAGGTTTTATTATAAAAAGCAATTATACAAAAACACATATAAATGAGATCAGATAAAGAAATATAACAGTAACAGTGCTGTAACAGATTGCAAAGGGGCAAGCTTATGCATCCCGCATAACAGATATGCTGCAGTATTTGCATAGCTCACAGGATACTTCGTCACTCGCTACTTTAATAAAATATTATAAGAAATTTTATCAAAAAGAAGACAAATAAAAAAATAATCATAATACGGGGTTTCAATTGGACGTGTGTACATTAACAAATATATATTTTAAAATACTCCCTCTCAATGTAACATCAGGTATACGTAACATATGTAAGAGTAATTAAACTGACGGACACATCATCAGTTGACATGTAATAGTGGAAATTTAATCAATTATCTGTAATTAATAAACTTGGACAATTTGACTTCAATTCGTCACAGTTTTTATTTTTAATTTGTATTTGATTTATTGTTAGTCATATCATG
>OX439133.1:35788191-35833191 GCA_949318235.1 Ecdyonurus torrentis
TATATTTGGACTTGCTCTGTTGCTGAATAAAGAATTAATTTGATTTTAAGTGTTGCACCTTACAAAGGTTGGTGGCCCGAAATTAAACGACCTCTAAATTATTTTAAATAATTAGTTTTACTTAGAATTATGCCATTTGTCAGATTACCTACTTTATTTTCAGTATTTAGAATTCCCTCCACCTTGGTAATTAAATAAGAATATAAATGATGCATTTTTAAATTTTCAATGAAAATATTTATAATTCTCAAAGGAGCAGTAAATAGAAATAAACTTCAATAATGACAACAGGTTGTCTCTTATGAGATACTTCTAAGATATTTAATTTGCATTTTTACTTGTATAATATACATATTATGTAAATATTTACATTTAAAATTTAAAATAATAAAATCTGATCTTAAAATGGAACTCACAAACTTTTTTTATTTAGCTCTCTTATTCACAATTTTAAGTAAGTATAATATAAAAATACAAACAGCTGTGTTTTATGATAAAATAGGATTAAAAAACAAAAATATACATTTTAATTTAACGTATAAACTACATTTTTTAACGTAGAAAAAATATCAAAGTAAAGTTTAAAAAGTAAAAAAAAAAAAAAAAAGGAATATAAAAATAAATGTTAATGAAAGAACGAGCAATAACAAATATTTTACATTATATTTACATATATTAACATTATATATATTTACATATATTAAAAAATTGCATGCAAATTATTTCCGTTGTAATAATTATGTTTACATTTACCAAGGTGAGAAAACACGCAAGACTGAATGTGTTGAAGTAAAGAAAAGAAAATGTTATTTTAATATTTAGTTAATGAAGATCGCTAAAACTTAAGCCAGGGGAGAGCTACAAACATATAACAGAAATGGTCATAATGTAGATGATCATAGCAAAATTCTTAGTTGTTAAATTACTGTGATGTATTTCACTTTATTTTTATTGAAATTATTGCTTATTTTTATGTACTATTATATGAACACGTCAGATGATACATAGTTTATTTCTCACCTGCTTAGTAAGGAAAATGGCGCTTTTGGATCTGACGCTCTCGGATATTTGTTGGTAAGATTTATTTGTATATTTAAATTGTAAGAAAAGAAATAATATTTAAGTTTGTTTTATTAGAACTACTTTTTTAGGGTAGATCAAAGCATTGCAAAGTTTCTTATGTTGTACTAACTGTGGTAGTCATTTTCATAGTTAGAGATTATCTCACGGCATTTCATTAATCTAAAATCTAAATACATTCACAGTAATAAATTCATATTATTGTTGAGTACCAATATAAAAATAAGCCATTTTACAATTTCAAATTAATAACCACTTAATTTTAATATATTCCACACCGGCTACAATTGTACCACTGAACCAGTGTTAGTATTTCTTTTTTAATAAGGTTTAGTATTGACATATCATAAATATAAATAAAATATATTTTTATTTATAATTACTTTTTAAATTCAATAATTATATTTATATTTAATTAAAATATAGTAAAAAATAAAAAAAATTAATATACATGTATTTTAAAAATACTGTAAAATAGTTACAAAATTAATATTAAAAATTTAACAACAAATTAAAATTATTGTAATAAAATTTAATCTAAAACGTATTGTTATTGTGCAATGGCAAATGAAAGTAGGATCACAAGTGACTAATAAAAGACGACTGTTTTGATGCCGAATATAAGCGATTGCGCTCACATTCCCTTCCGTTTCAACGTACTGCGCATGCATAATAAGTAGAAACGGAAGCGGATGTGACCGAAATCACTAAACGTCTGCCTCCCCAAAACAGTTGTTCCTGTGATGGACAAAATTTTACAAAATTTGTGAAATTTCTATTTAAAAAAAAAAGAAGAAGAAGAAGAAGAAATTACTTGACAAAATAACTGAGTCTTATACCACTGACCACTGGTAATGGTCATCATCATCAGTTTTATGTTAATTTTGGCCTCGTATGGTGATTACCATGTTAAATTAAGGATTTTAGTTTTTAAAATGTCATTTCATTAGTTTTAAAACACATTAAATCACAAATAATCATAAAGCAAAAAGCTCAACTCAAAACAGTATTTAGGACGTAAATGAGCCCCAGTAATATGAATGGATTAAAAACTGTGCTCAAAGTCGACTCCAAATAGTTCCTCCAGAAATGTTAATTTAATACTTCTAAAAAGTGAAATTAAAAAACAAATATAGAAAATAATAATTCTGAATTTAGCATAATGACCCTTAATTATATATATATATATATATATATATATATATATATATATATATATATATATATATATGTTTCGAATGTTGAATTTCGAGCGAGGTTGCATGATGATAAAAATTTTTCTCGGTGAAATAGAATTATTGTCTTACCTTCTGTGAAGACACTGGGCTTTACACTCACTGCTATCACTATTTTAAATAACAATGAAAAAATAATAGTCACTTTGTACATAATTATAAAAACACTCAATTCACAGTCTTTTTAAAAAATTACATAGCTATGTTATTTACACACAATGTTTAACGTTTTCGGAGACTATATATCACAAATGATACATACTGTCTGTCTCCTTCCTCAGAACTGAAAACTAAACTCTCACTCTCTGCCGTGCTGACCTCCTGAGGGGAGGAGAGGGCGTACGCGCCTCGTCAGGTGCAAGCGAAACGTTGACTCTATTTTTAGTACGATTATATGGTACTTTCTTATCAAATGGTTTCAAAAGGGGGATCCAAATGCGTGGCAATTCAAAACTTGGTTGACTGATAATTGTTTCATTTTTCCTTCTTGCCATTTCTATTGCTTCTAAAATTTTTCTCTTTTTATAATGACTTTCTCTACCTATAATTTTAGCTTCTTCCCATTGAATTTTGTGATTATTATCCAGAGCATGGTCCACAAGTTTTGAATATCCTGTATCTCTTTTTTCTGTTTTTTGCTTGTGCTCTTTTACCCTAATATCTAAAGGGCGACCAGTTTCACCGATGTATTCCATTTCACAATCACAGGGTATTGAGTAAACAACATTTTTATTCATACTTTTTTTCATGTCTGGTTTAGTACGTACTAATTTTGATTTTATAGTTTCTCTTGACGAACACACAAATCTTAAATTTACTTCTCTGCCAACTCTTTGTAATTTTTCACTTAGTCCTTGAACATAAGGGATGCAAATTGTACCAGCTGGTTTTTCTTTTTCTATTTTTGTGTGTTCTTTATTTTTATTTCTCTGTAACTTTTTAATAAATTGTGGTGGATAGTCATTTTCTGTTAATATATTTGCAACGAAACTTTCTTCATCTTTCAATAACTGGTTGCCAACGCAGTGACTTTTTGCTCTGTGTAATAATGTAGCTGCGATACCAGATTTCGTTGCATATGGGTGTATATGGGTGTATATATATATATATAATCTGTTGTCCCGCTCTATTGGCCGATGTCCACGTTACCTTGAAAAATATTTTTTGCTGCAAATAACCTGAAATGCGAAAATCCAAAATCTGGGGTCAATCCGACGATTTTAAATTTTTTAAGGTCAAGTGGACATCGGCCAATAGAGCGGAACAACAAAGGGTAGATCAGGTTTAACATGGGCGCTTGCGCCTTTCCTGGCTACCTCGGCTACATTCTGTCACTGATCAACGGTCCTCTCGAATACGAGGACTTAATAAGACATACAGTAAATATATAAAAAAACAAAAAAACAAAAAAAAACAGCGATATATATATATATATATATAAATATTATATATATATATATATATATATATATATATATATATATATCGATGCCTCCGCGTCAAAAGCGAGCATCTACACTTTCCAGATTTCCGACCAAACGACTGTCTACACTTTCCGAGCAGCACTGTAACCCGACTACCGGCCATAAGCTTTACATTGCAGATGCTCGGCGGCGGAAAGTGTAGATAGTCGTTTTGTCGGAAATCTGGAAAGCGTAGATGCTCGCTTTTGACGCGGAGGCATCGATATATATATATATATATATATATATATATATATATATATATATATGTTTGAAAATTTGAATATCAAGCGAGGTGACATGATGATAAAAATTCATTGTAGTCTTACCTTCTATAAGACCCTGGGCTTTCACTCGCTGCTTGTTTTGACGATAAAAAATAACACACAACACCATAAAAAATTGTCACTTATATATAAGTTAATAAAAAGACTCAATTCACAGTTTTTTAAAAATTATATATACATAGCTATGTTATATTTACACCAAATTGTAACGTTTTCGAGTGCGTATGTAGAAACATACAGTGTCTGCACTCTTCTTCAGCTTACTGACTCTTGCTCACGAGGCGCGCCGACCTCCGCAACGGGGGGAGTGGCTCGTCCTCGTCAGGTGTTATTTTATTGTTTATATTTTCACCTGTACGATCACGTGGTACAGTCTTTTTACATGAATCTATAAGTGGAATCCAAATAGGCGGCAAATCAAAACTAGGTTGACTGATTGTTTCATTATTTCTTCTTGACATTTCTATTGCTTCTAATATTTTTCTTTTTTTATAATGACTTTCTCTTCCTATCACCTTTGTTTTCTCCCATTGAATTTGATGGCTGTTCTCCAGTGCATGATCTACAAGTTTTGAATATCCTGTATCTCTTTTTTCTATTTTTTGCCTGTGTTCATTCACCCTGATGTCCAATGGACGACCCGTTTCTCCGATGTATTCTTTCTCACATACACAGGGTATAGAATATACTACATCTTTATTCATATTTTTCTTCATGTCTGGTTTTGTACGTGCTAAACTTGATTTTAATGTGTCTCTGGAAGAACAAACAATACGAAGATTGACTCCCTTACCAATACGTTGTATTTTTTCACTCAACCCTTGCATATAGGGGATGCAAATGGTTGCGTCTGGTTTCTTTTCTTCAGTATTGTTTCTTTCTTTGCTGTTTTTATTTTTTATTTTATGAATAACGTGTAATGCACGTAATAGAAAAACATAAACAAACAAAAAATAATCTAATACCAGAAGAACATGAGGCATTACAAGAACTTAAGTCAAATAAATCAATAATTATTAGAAAAGCTGATAAAGGAAATGTAACAGTTGTTATGAACAAAGAAGAATATAATAAAAAGTTAAAACAATTAGTTGACAGTTCCGATTATCAACGTTTAAATTCAAACCCCACTGGAAATTTAGAGAGAAATGTTAACTCAACACTATTTAAATTAAAAGAAATGAAAAGAGAAATTCGTCTAAAATTAGCGCCACGGTATTGCAAACCACCACATATTTATGGATTACCAAAAATCCATAAAAAAGAAGTACCACTTAGACCTATTGTTAGTAGTATTGGTTCCCCAAGTCATGTTTTAGCAAAATATTTGGTGAAAATTATTAATCCGTTGTTAGGAAGCAGCACATCATTTATTAAAAATTCAAGCTGTTTTGTCAAAGAAATTCAAGGAAAAAGCATTGAAGAAAATCATATGATGGTTAGTTTTGACGTAACAAGCCTATTTACTAATGTACCGGTAGATGAAGCCTTGTTAGCTACAAAAGAAAAACTTGAAATTGACAAAACATTAAAAAATAGAACAAAACATAGCGTTACAACTATTATGAATTTAATAACGTTATGCATTAAAAATACATATTTTGAATTCAATGGATCATTTTATAAACAAAAGAATGGTTTAGCTATGGGCTGCCCATTATCACCAGCACTCAGTGATATATATCTTGAAAAACTGGAAAATAAGGCGATAACAACTTACACACCAAAGCCAGTGATATATAAAAGATACGTGGATGATACGTTCATTGTTTGGCCACAAAATGAGGTACCAGTTGAATCATTCTTAGATCATATGAATAATCAGGCAGCAACTATTAAATTCACAATTGAATATGAGAAAGAGGGTGAACTGCCCTTCTTAGATGTAAGGGTAAAAAGATCTATAGAAAACAAAATTACGACTTCAGTATATCGAAAAGAAACAGACAGTGGGAGATATCTAGATTTCAATTCAAATCATCCACACTCTACAAAAACAGGTATAGCAGCTACGTTATTACATAGGGCAAGAACACACTGTAATGATAAAAAATTAATAAATGAAGAAATTAGTAAAATAGAACACATTTTAAAAGAAAATGATTATCCATTACACGTTATTCATAAAATAAAAAATAAAAACAGCAAAGAAAGAAACAATACTGAAGAAAAGAAACCAGACGCAACCATTTGCATCCCCTATATGCAAGGGTTGAGTGAAAAAATACAACGTATTGGTAAGGGAGTCAATCTTCGTATTGTTTGTTCTTCCAGAGACACATTAAAATCAAGTTTAGCACGTACAAAACCAGACATGAAGAAAAATATGAATAAAGATGTAGTATATTCTATACCCTGTGTATGTGAGAAAGAATACATCGGAGAAACGGGTCGTCCATTGGACATCAGGGTGAATGAACACAGGCAAAAAATAGAAAAAAGAGATACAGGATATTCAAAACTTGTAGATCATGCACTGGAGAACAGCCATCAAATTCAATGGGAGAAAACAAAGGTGATAGGAAGAGAAAGTCATTATAAAAAAAGAAAAATATTAGAAGCAATAGAAATGTCAAGAAGAAATAATGAAACAATCAGTCAACCTAGTTTTGATTTGCCGCCTATTTGGATTCCACTTATAGATTCATGTAAAAAGACTGTACCACGTGATCGTACAGGTGAAAATATAAACAATAAAATAACACCTGACGAGGACGAGCCACTCCCCCCGTTGCGGAGGTCGGCGCGCCTCGTGAGCAAGAGTCAGTAAGCTGAAGAAGAGTGCAGACACTGTATGTTTCTACATACGCACTCGAAAACGTTACAATTTGGTGTAAATATAACATAGCTATGTATATATAATTTTTAAAAAACTGTGAATTGAGTCTTTTTATTAACTTATATATAAGTGACAATTTTTTATGGTGTTGTGTGTTATTTTTTATCGTCAAAACAAGCAGCGAGTGAAAGCCCAGGGTCTTATAGAAGGTAAGACTACAATGAATTTTTATCATATATATATATATATATATATATATATATATATATATATATATATATATATATATATATATATATATAAATAAACGTTTTTAACCCTCAAGCGCTCGGACAGGGTCTGTCTCATTTTTGAGTTAGTTTTTTTAATTTTAAATTTTTTGTAATTGCTCAAAAATTATGAAATTTGGATACTTCCTCAAAAGTGTTGACTTACATCTTGACAAAAAAGTTGAGCGCGCAGATATGATTGCATTAATTGTAATTCTTAATTAAAGTTTTGATTTTGCGTGGACAGCCGTACCGGGTCTGCTGGGACATCTGCATACCTGCTCTATGTAAAATATATAAAAGGTCACCCCTTGAGTAGTCGATCACTTTGGAGTGAAAATTTTATTATCCTGAGAGGTTACAAAAATAAAGAGGGGACCTTTTTTTCGCAAAGAAAAATAATGTTAGGTATAAGATAAAAAATAAAGGATGTTAAAAGCTTTATTGCATTCTTGCATTAATTATTATTATATATTATAAGTTATAAGACAATGCTGCCCTTTTGATGATTCATTCATGTCCTTATAATATACACCAGCTAATGAAAATAAATATATAAAAGGTGTAAAAAAATACGCTTGTAGTGTGGTAAGAAAAGAAAAGAAAAAAAAAAAAACAAACAAAAAAAAACGCAGTACTAAATAACGTCATAAAATAAAAATGGTAATTGTTAAAATATAGTATAAAATATGTCATCTCTGTAATTTGAAATGCCATATATATATTGCAAATATAATATCTACTTCTGAAAGATTTTTATATCTGTAAGAGAAATTATGTATAAAAATATGCATATTTAAATATAATATAATAATTTAAATTAAAAATATCATGACATAAAAAACTTCTTCTAAACGGTTATGCCGTACGTAGTAATAATTTTGATTTTTTATTTTTACTTTATTTAATTTCTACAAAAAAAAAAAAAAAAAAAAAAATATTTGTTTGAGTTAATATGGCAAGAGAGATGAGAAGGAATATACTACTATTTTCAATTTTATTCTTTAGATTCGAGATTTCTCTTCTTATAAAAGTAAAATTTGCTAGCGACCCCTCGCATCATAATTTTTTTTTTCTTATATAATCGCGCATCCCTTGCTCTATTTTTTTTTCTAACCTTAGGCACACGAGCTCCCTAATACCTGATGAGGTTTAAAATTGTGAATCGCGGTCAATGTATTTCTTATGGACAAAAGTAATTTCAGTTATTAATTTTTCGCTATTACCATAATTGCGATAAAAATGTTTCAATAATTTTGCTATACAGCTTAATAAATTTTGGATCGTCTATAAAAATTTGAGCTTTGTACAATGGATACCTTTTGTAATATTTAATTATAAAAATAGGGTCTAGTGCACTGGGCTCGGCCTTCCACGCAAAATGTTTAGTCCGGCATCTTGAGGGTTAAAAGTACTTCATCCTAATGTATCACTGGTGCAAAATTTTAACTCTTTCTTTCTTTACAATTTTATAGTCAAATCCTATAGTAGCTGACTTCATGATTCATTTTCAAGTGTACACCTTTTTCCTACATGTAGTTAAAACTACTGTATATCTCCTTCAGTTTCTCTTTTTATATTCTTTATTTCTCCTATTTATTATTACGATCTTGCTGTAACCCTAGTCAAGTCTCATGTTATATCAAACTTGGTGTTGAAATTTACAATCAGTGAGAGTCATGTAATATGATTATTACCGATTATATTATAAAGAAGAAAAACGAATTGACGATAATTATAGAAAAGAATTGCACTTTATTCATACATATTTAAAGTGTGGAAGTGAAAGATATTTGTTTAAATACTATTTTATTTTAAAATTTCATCCAAAATATTTTTAAAATAATTAATAAAAATATATATATTTTTTAAAAGTAATTTATTTATTTAGAATAATATTATTATCTCATTTTGAATTTTTACTAAAAAAGTGTTAAATTAACGAAATAGTTTATTATTATATAAATTTAAAATGTTGTTAGCTTCAGCTTATAAATACTTCATTTTTATTTTTTAAATTAAGAGCTCTACTTTGTATTCTGATTAAAAAATTAAAAAATAGTTTATGCTTGTTTAAGGATTTCCAACTTCCAACAGCAATTTTAAATTGTTAATTTTTATAAAATTAGGGTTTTTATTTATGTCAAATTTAAAAAAATGAGATTTCCTTTTATAGTTGCTACATATGACGATGATTCACAACATCTCAACAAGGTACGTTATTATTTTTATTTTCTCCTAAGCACCGTAACTGCTTTCGGATAGATCTTCAAAAACTCATTTATTACATTATGTTACGCTATTACAATTCTTTTTAAAACTATTAATTAAAATAATACTCTTACAAAGTAGGGAATATGCATACTACTGTAAGTAATTTTTGTTGTAACCATTGATATATAAAGTTATTGTTGAAAAAACGATCCCTAAATGATGTAATTCAAATTTTCGCCGCAACAATGCAAGAATACAAAATTACGTACAAAAGTGGCACTGTATAGTCAGTGTGTGAATTTAAAAATTCACTCACAGATCGCAGATCACCTACATCAACAAGGGTTCGTTTTTAGTATAGGGCAATAACGCAGGAGCTCACAACCCTGGTTGTAACAATAAAGAATTCAGATATTAAAATACGTGCAATATTATTGATCTAAAAAATTTGCACCTAATTGAAGAAGAAAAACAACAACTTACCTATGCAGTGCGTCTATTAATCCAGCATACACAGTAAATAGAAACTTGCAAAGCAAAGTAAAGTTAAATTCAATAAAATAATAATAATTTTGCACAATAACTTATATATGTTAACTCGGATAACCGATGATGTTTTATATATATTTTTCAGTAGCACGTTCGAATATGTAATATATAAAATTTTAGCACTTAGTGTTAGTGCAGAAGTATTCACAATAATAACTAATACAATGTGTCACAGTGATAAACAATAACAACTGAAGACTATGTTGCCACTTGTATCGTCGCACTTGTTTGCCTAGCGTGCTCCACCGATGAGCACCAGTGGAAAACACTCGTTAATATTTCACAATATCTCACTATATAATAAACTAGACACTTCAAGATGATAATTAAGCACCATAAATATTTCTAACAACTCTAATTATTACAAACACAATTTGACTGAATAGTTTTACTAAATAACGACACTAAATTGTGATCACTATCAGACACTAACACACTAGACACTTTATACTAATGCAACAATTTTATGTTTGTTTTATTTGGTTGGTTGGTTGTTTAGGGTGACAAAACAAACAGGATTCTGCTTGTACAGATTGCGTAAGTCTGTTCTGTCGTTGGCTAAATATTGCGATCATGAAGCCATAATCTGCTAATAACGTCTAATTAATTAATTGTTGGCCAGGGTGGCCAAAATCTTGCATTGGTATAACCCTACTAATTAATTCACTTTCTTTCCTTTGTATTTAGTTCAGTATATAGTTTTCTTTATAGTTTTAATACACTGCACTTACACAACTAGTTAACTAGGGTATGGTGCACTCACAAGACAAACATGCTTCTCACAACACCAAGCACAATGCTGTACTGAACTCCACTTGTGGTTCTTGCTCTTGTTTTACTGCAACACGCAGGCGTAACATTACTGACCTTACTCAACTGTCTGTATGTGTAGCGAGATAACAGTTCTCACTTTAAATATGGATGTATTTGAGAGGTCGTAATTCACTGAAAGTTTTATATTTAAAATGAATATCTTATACATTTTGTAAAGAATATTTAACTATATACCTCCATTAAATATTTCTACATTTCCAAAGAAAATCCCATTCAATATTTTAAATACTGCATTTTTTATTATTTCAACAAATTTTATATTTTTATTTTTGAATAAATTCCATTATAACATAAACAAAGTGTAATTTCCTTATGGCATTTTCACTGTAGGAGACGAAGTAGAGATGTTTAGAACTTGCACTTTTTTTAATTTGAAACTGAATTTTTAAAAATTTTGACATCAGTTTATAGAATAATTTGTCCATTATGTTTGAAACAATTTTTTATATCCTACTCTTTTAAATTTTGAAGTGAGAAATGTAAGCAACATAAATTTTGTGTATGCATAAATGCAAACGCCCAGTAAGAGATTATAAAAAGTTTTCTTTGATGTTTTAACTTAAACATTATTTCGATATAACTTATTTCTTGTTTAAGTTAAAATTTATGATGTATTACTTATATATATAAATTACAATGATATCCATTATTCATTACAAATCTAAAATAATAATATAATGTACAGAATTTTTTTGTCAGTTATGTTGGAAATACAAAATGAAGCAATTATTTCAATTAGTCTGTAGTTTTTTTTTTTTTTTTTTTTTTTTTGCGTTCCAATGCTTTACTTAAATAAAATTATAAAACATACAAACAACTTTAATGCATTCTGTATTTTTGTATGGCAATATATATGCCGTACAAAATATGTACATACAGTATATTGTTTTACGAGTACAGTAACTTTATTGACAATTAATATAGATTTTAATGTCTCACAAGGGATCTTCTGAAATAGATAAATAAAAACAATTAAAAATATGCACTAAAATGACTAAAACATTGACTTTTGTAAATGTGGCATCACAAGACAGCGTGAGAAAACAGTAAAGTATACGATTTGAATGACACTAAATTAGCAAAAAATATTATGAAGATGTTGTGCGGGTTGCATACGACAAAATATGCTGATCTGATCTCTGGTTTTATAATGAGGAAGACTAATGATTTTTGGGACAGTATTTGAGCACATTTTTAGAAAGAGCATAACTAGTAGATTCTATTGACATCAATATTTACCTTTATTACTTAAATTTCAGCGATTAATTAATTATTTAAAAGTGGCGGCAACGCCCCCAAGAAGCCTGTGACGTTAGTCATTTGTTTCAATTTGCAGCGGAGTCTGATCTTCTCCTGCAAATTTGGATACGAGAATTTAAAAATTCCCGTAAAATTTAAAATCTCGTATCCAAATTTGCAGAAGAAGATCAGACTCCGCTGCAAATTCAAACAAATGACTAATGGCACAGGCTTCTTGGGGGCGTGGCCGCCACTTTCAAATCATTAATTAATCGCTGAAATTTAAGTAATAAAGGTAAATATTGACGTCAATAGAATCTACTAATTATACTCTTTCTAAAAATGTGCTCAAATACTGTCCCAAAAATCATTAGTCTTCCTCATTGTTAATGTTATTTATGTCATTATGTGAGTCCTATCAAGTGTTTTATGAAAGTAATGCTTATGTTTTCTTCTGGTCTATAACTTTAGAATATAAATACAATATTATTAAACTTGCAATTATTACATGTATTACACTACAATGTTACACTACAATTCTACAATGTATTATACTAAACAGTAAACATGGCTTTTGATTCTATGTTTCTACTTCTGCGTGCAAACTTTACGTTACTCTTGCCTTTCTCTTCAACTTATAAATTAAAAACCATAAACTCCACATGTTCCCTTCATCAATAAAACTAAATATTAGAAATATGTGCGGAAAAAATTAATATAACAAAGCTTTAAATCAAACTTAACAATCAAATGTAGAATATATTGAGTTTTTTGTACTTCGAGTTTATAAGTAAAAAAAAAAAAAAAAAAAAAAAAGTTTTATAGCAGAAAGTTTGTTAAAAGGTGTATTCAGGTGAAAAAAGGGATTTTACTTAAAGTTTCATTTCAATAGAAAATCGTCTCAAACTTTTAAGCTAGATAATGTTCAACAAAGTAGTTTTTTATTTAGTTAAAGCTAAAATGAGCGCACAAACTAAATAAAAGTAATGTATTGTGTATTTTAAAAAATACAAACACGACGAAATTATAATACTATTTAAGTGATAAAATATCATTTCTTCCGAAATAAAAATCTTATCACGGGAACAGTGAAGTGTTTCAGTGGTAAATGTTTATATTGCTAACTTTTTGAAGTTTTAAAACCAAACTACATCTAAGCTAATTTATATTATCTCCTTCATCAGATATTCACACGTCTTTTGATCGCAAATCGTTTCGAAATTTGATGTATTGTAGCGGACTCAGTAACATGTTAAATTAACATATAATTAAAAAGAAAAGCAAAAAACAACAATAAAATTAAATTATTTACATAAAATATAAATTATTATTTATATAACATTTATTTTTTATTTTATTATATTTGCAATTAATTTAGATATATAATTACTTTTTTTAAGTTTATTATTTTAATACTAACAATATACATTTTTACAATTATAATTATTAATATTATATTTCATGTAAATTAAATAATTTATTTTTTATAAATAAAATGAATAACACAGGATATCGAAATGAAGAGAAATCAAAGACTCAACCGTTCCTCTTCATTCTTTTACAGCACAGCATTTTGCATTCAAATTTGAAGTAATGACAAAAACGAGATAAGTAATGAGTTAAAAGAAAAAAATAAAATGTGATGATAGTTACATACAATTATTATATTATGTGACAAAATAATTTTCTAGATCAAACATTCTTAAAAGTTAGTAGAGTAAATAAAACTGAAATAGCTACAGTATAAAACGTTCAAGTGAATACATTTGTACAATGTAGCCTGATATTTTTGTACCAGTTTTAAATTTACTCTTCGTCTTCTACACTTGACTTTGCATAACTTAATTTTCTTGTGTAAGACTATAATTTATATATGTAGAAAATCTGTGTCGTATAACAAAGCTCTTAGTGGACTTTAACATTGTAAGCTTTATTTGTACTTCCATAATATACATTATTTATAACATTATATTGTATCATTGGAGAGAAAATACACTAGTCCTTAGAGACCTTTCATTCTCTCTCTGTCTCTCTCTCTCACACACACACACAAACACTTTTACTCCTCTACTTTACTATCTCGGTAACAAAACACTATCTTTAAAGCCATAGACCACATAAAACAGCATGTTGAGCTTTTTTATGATTAAACACAAAATGGGATCTCAAAAACTGATAAATTTTTTTATCAGAATGTAAATGTGGCCCCACAAGAGTGCGTGCAAAAACTGTAACGTATATTTTTTGCGTAACTATTCCTGTTTCTGACGTCAGAATCAGGCAAATATTAACATCAAAATGTACGGGTTGCATAAGGTGAAATATTCTGATCACTACTTTGGCGATGTTTTGAGACATACTAGTGTTATGTATGTAAGCCCTTTCAAGTGTTTTGTGATGTGAATGTTTCCTTCTGGTCTATTTCTTAAAGTATTACTTCTCTCTCTCTCTCTCTCTCTCTCTCTCTCTCTCTCTCTCTCTCTCTCTCTCTCTCTCTCTCTCTCTCTCTCTCTCTCTCTCTCTCTCTCTCTCTCTCTCTCTGTCATCAATAGTTTTGTAGTAAAGTTTATCCTCTCGCTTACAAGTTGCTTGCTCTCTTGTCCAAACTTTATCACAACATCTCTATTTATACACAAACTTTTAACATCGTTCTATTGTGTAAAGATATCGTCAAGTTTTCAGTACATTCATAATGCTAGATCTTAGTTACACTTCCCCTAAAACGATAAAATTTTCATAAATTATCTTTTTCAAATATATATATTAATAAGAATAAGAATATTAGTATAATAATATATAAATAAATGCTTTTAACTTTAAATTTTTTTTAAATATAATGTTAGGGTTAGGTTATCTGTAAACTAATATCTCATTTTAAAATTAAAGTATAAGGATTCTTTTTTACTATAACAATTTCTAAATATGCATCAATAATAATAATAATTCTCAATTTACCAAGGTTATACCAAGCCATAATCAAGTACCTTTTTAAAAATATAAACAGTAAATGAAAAAAGAATACTCCTTTTCTTATTATTTTTTTTAATATTTGAAAGTTAATGTTACCCGCTACCTAATTAAAATTTCAGGACTCCTGCCCATATAGTACAATAGCAAAAAAAATTATTAGATATAACTTGAGGCGTTATTATGAATATAAAATGTCAAATATACGTAATTAAATATTTGGCGTAAGATTTTTTCTTTTCTATCCTTCTCTCTCTCTCTCTCTCTCTCTGTCTCTCTCTCTCTTCCTTTGTATAAAATTAGCTGTGTTGTGTGCTAAATACCACACACACCACACACACACACACACACACACACACACACACACACACACACACACACACACACACACACACACACACACACACACACACACACACACACACACACACACACACACACACACACACACACACACACACACACACAAATACATGAGGTGCGAGCAATACGGCTTGTGCTGACATCTCGCGTCATTCTCTCTATGTATTGTTCTACCATTATATCATGTACCGTTAGTTTATCATTTAAAAAAAATTTAATAAATAGTTATGTGTTGATGCACTTAATATGTTCATTTCATTTTAAAAGTGATCCCCTCATACCAAAAGAGAAAAATGCAACATCAGGGTAGCTAATCAATAAATATGATAATTATGCTTTACAATATTATATAACTAATAAATCAGCATAAGTCAAATACAATAATGTGAGTGAGAATACAACGTGGTAGAGACAAGTATTTTATAAATAACTAAATATCACCAAACATGTCGCACAAAGTCTACAAGTTACACCTTCATGCTGAATGCTTATACATCAAATTCTAATGCATAAAAAGAATACCTAACATCGTACAAAATTCAATACTTGATATTAAATATTTAAAATGCTTACTCTCTACCCGTGATTGTTTACTCACTACTCACTACAAAGGAGGGTATCGGTTAAAAACCTAATAAAAAAAAACTGTATTTAAACACGTAAAATAATGACTAGTATTTATTATTTATACATATCTCCTTAAGAGGCCGTTTTACTCTCTGGAAAATATAAATGTAAACAAACTGTCTAAAAGATCAAAATCTAAGATAAGGCAGGAAACTTAAATGACTGAAATCGAGTGGTCATACGTCATCAGAGTGACCAATAATCACAGGAAACGAATACAATAGATTGGTATGTAAGGCAGTGATAACAGGTTTCAAATCAAGCTCGAGCCTTGCAAAGAACGAAGAGAGTATTTTTTTACATAATATTGAATCTATAGACAGCAAACATTCTTATAATATTATAATATAACGCATTTATTTATTTTTTGTATAATATTGTAAAAGGAAAAAATAAAATCATAGACATATGCAATTTGCTTCTTCCATGCAAATATGATAATGCATATTACAATAAAAATATATTAACTTTTAAAAGTCTACGTGCAAATGATACAATATAAATAATAAGTAATAATATTATATAAACGAAAACACAAATTTGAAGATGAAAATAAATTGCCGTTGATCTCCAAATCGTGACAGTTCATCAGAAAGGTGTATAATTATATAAATTATTTGCAAGCAATATATACATTTGCATTAAAATAAAAATAAGTGATATTGTCCAAATATTTTAATTTATTAATAATATATCCATTTTCTTAGTGTGCCGATAATATCAATTTATTTTCTTCCAAATTGTTGTTTTAGTATAATAT
The DNA here is from genome assembly GCA_949318235.1 of Ecdyonurus torrentis. Lineage (NCBI taxonomy): Eukaryota > Metazoa > Arthropoda > Insecta > Ephemeroptera > Heptageniidae > Ecdyonurus > Ecdyonurus torrentis. The sequence goes on from OX439133.1 coordinate 35,804,858, forward strand.
TGTACTTTTATAATTTTATTTTTATATCATTATATATATTGCACGTATATAAATCTAAAAATATCGTGTGTATTTTTTTAAGCTTTTTTTTCCCCTTCTTTTTTTCAAAAATTGTTTTATTTAATTATAATATGATAGTTCAATATTAATTAATAAGCCTGTAGTTACCACAATCTTAATCCTTTTGATCAAAATTTTTTTTCTTACTTCTCTTCTTCATTTTTTTTTTCTTCTAATTATGGGGTAAATAACTTTAAATATATTTTCTTTAAGATGAAAGCAATGCTTGACCTGCGATGACCATAACTAAATCGCAATCATGACATTTTTAATAATTTTATAAGGTCCCAACATTATACAGATTATTGAATGTTAGCTTGATTATGTCTAGCCAGCAACTCGCATAGTCATTTTTTTTTCTCATTCACCTATAAACTACTCTGATATTAGACGAGATAATATTTTACATAACATCCGCTGTTTTGGGAGTTTACTAAGCTGACCTTCGTACACTTTCTTAGCAATAATAAAAGTATATATCGTGATGATAGAAAATATTGAAAAATACTCGACTAAAAGCAAAATAGAACATACTTCTATAAGTGTCCACAGTGGCGCATTTCCCTAGTACAATAAATATAACATCGTAATTCCAATTTAATTAATTAATTAAGCATCGGATATAAATTATATTTAAACCATTGAAAAGCTATTAAAAAAACGAAGGCATTCAAAGAGCGCTTTTTTTATAAACCCAATAGCAACTTTTTAATTGGTTAAAAACAGAACAAAAAAAGATATCGAAAATCGGCTCAGTGAAGGTCTAGATAATATATTTGTAATAATGTGTTAAAAATTTGGCATCTCTAGGTGTATTAGTTGCGGAGAAATCTTGGAAGTACGATTACATTGATTTGAATGGGCAGCAAGCAGGCAGCGTATAGAGAGTAAAACGGCCTCTTAATCTAAAGGTGAAGGTCGACAAGATTTGCAAGAGAAATAATATTACGGCGGCAGAGCGACGTAGTGACGCAAGATATTTTGTACTGCACTTGGAGTATTGCTAGCAAATTGTTTTGTATTTGAAAAACTATTTATTTCAACTTTAACATAAATAAATAATAACATATTTTCAACTTTTGCTTGCGTTCCATATTTTATTGGTATTTTTTATTTTTGTATACATTGAAAAGTTTTATAATTTATAGCGCATAAATAAAAAATAATACTTTATGACTTAAGCATTTAGCATTACAATATTATATATTGTGTGGAGAATATTAGAGAGAGAAAGAGAGAGAGAGAGAGAGAGAGAGCAACTAAACACATTTATCACAACTAAATACAAACATATTGCTACCCTAGTACTTTGCATAAATGTAACACAGCACTGTGAAAAAATAATAAAAAGCATCAAGTATTGTTCACATGACGTGTAAATTTAACGCACGTCGACGCGTGTTACAAAGTTGAAACAATGTAAACAAAAGTATTGGTTCACATTGATTTTGAAAATTACACGTACACGGCTCCATTTGTTTACATTGTTCCAACTTTGTGACGTGCGTTGACGTACGTCTAATTTATGCGTCATGTCAATATTACTTAACAATAATTGAAAAAAGAAATCCGTAATTAAAGTTTTTTTTAGATTTTAGATTATTTATGTTATTACTTATTAGAACCGTTTTAAAGAAATCTGGATTAAATATGAAGATCAGTGGATAAATACAGACTTTATCCGAGTTGGTTTTTGTAGCTCTCCTCGTTTTTGTTGCTCTTTGAAGCAAAATTTGTTGTTTCGTTTAAAAACTGAATAATGTAGACTAGAATAAAATTGTGTCGGTGAAATCTGTATTGCTCAGCCTGGATAATTATTTATCAATTTTTTGAATTTGATAATTAACCGTATATTGAAAGCACGAGTATTACATTTTCTATGTAAATAATCTCTGTATGAATGTCATTTTCCTATCATCGGTAATATAGAAATGAAACAAAAATGTTAGACTTAAATTAAAGACATAGTCAAATTTTTTTTTTAAATATGCAATTTTTTTTATTGTTTTCAAACAGTTTTTATAAATTAAGGGGCAATGATATGCAACCTGCATGACCAATGTGCTGCACTATTTGCCTGAGCTGCAGGATACTTTTGTAAAGAAATTTGTCACTGGAGTATTTGGGCTTTACTGGCATTGTTAGTAACACTTACTAGCAACATTAAATATTATTATACTTACTTATATTAATTACTTTTATAAAAAATAATAGCAATCTCCCTTTTTTCCGATTATAGCTATAGGGTTTATGCGGATGATGTTATATTTATTGCGCTTGGAGGCCATACTGGAGTAGTGAATAACATTGCTCAGCATAGGAAAAACTTCATTAAGACCAATTTTCTTTGGGAAATCAGTTCATTTTTTGTTGTTGTTATTTTTCTCACATACTTGAAATACTAATTCAACATTATTTACAGCATCAATGCTCATAAAAATATTGCATAGTGTTTTTTTACTGGCAAAATGATTTATTGTCCTATGCCACCCATGTTATTGAGTTATCCAACATGGCGTCGACTTTAACATGAATGCATACACCCTATAGTCATGCTTATAAATATAAAAATTATTAAAAGCTGACAACTGTTTGACAACACGAATATATTTCACCATATAATATCAAAAACAAAGTTTGTGTTACAAATTGTATGCTCAATAACCATGCTTGATTACAGCCACCATATTCACTGATCACTGAACACTGAGAAAATATATATATTTATATATAGACATAAACATTTCAAATAAAAACCTTGGGAAAAGTAAATAAACTGTTAAAATTATTAATGTATATTTTATGTATGTATTTTTACGATCATAAAAATGTTTTATTAATTAAATATTGATAAATGACTATTTTATTTATTAATAATATTACAACATTTTTTTAATGGTTGTATAGATGGCTTGTATCTCAAAATTTTATAATATGACAATTTCAAAACTTTATGATGCCATTTGAAAGATAATTGTAACAGCTACCTATGATAATATTTTTAGAACCCTTGACCATCAGATAAGAGAGGAAATAATTATTGAAATCAACATGGGCTCTTATGGGTCTAAAACTTCAAAAAATCATAATTTAAAGCCTCGCATGGTGACCCCCCAATTTTTTTTTTGTTTTTTTTTTGTTTTTTTTTTTTTACATTTTTGAGGATACTTTATCTTAATGTTTAACTGTGCAAAATTTTATATTTTTCTTTCTTTACAATTTTTTAGTCAAACCTGCAGTACCTGATTTCCCGCCTTAATTATTTTATAAAACAATTTTAAATACTTATTTTTGGTCTAGTAAACTTGCAGTACAATAGCAGTATAATTCAGTATTTAAAATTAAATGCTATTAAATTATTGTAGACATTTATTATGTATGGATTTTTTTTTTTCATTCCTTTTTTTTTTTTTTTTTTTCTGTCGCGTAATTGATGTTTAACGTTTAAAATAAATAATTGCATTGTTATTGTAGTCTAACAATAAACAATACATTTAGCTAATTTAAATATATATTATAGCACTTCACCAAGCTGAAATATATTATAGCACTTTACTATGATGAAATATAGATAGTATAGCAAAAATGTTGCCCGTGTTTAAAGGCGTAGAACACCTTGAACAAAAAAGTTGTGTAATATCCTAACCAACCTGAAAATCAACGTTGATTTGGCCGGTGTCATTGATTTCTAATTTATTTTTCATTCAAAAAATGCCACTGGCGGTCACTGACGTCACAGCGCGCCCGGTTTACGCGCGCGTAAAACAACCGAGCTGTGGCGTCAGTGACCGTCAGTGGCATTATGTGAAAGGAAAATATATTAGAAATCAATGACATTGGCCAAATCACCGTTGAATTTCAGGTTTGTTAGGATATTACACAACTTTTCTGTTCAAGTGTTCTACGCGTTTAATGTAATGAAATGTGTATAATAATTAGCATGTTTTAATTGTAAAAAAAAAAAAAGCAATTATAACGTAAAATTAATTATTACAAAATGTAAAACCGTATGTCCGGTTATGTAATGTATTTATAGTTAATGTAATTTACATGCAGGATTGTGGTAGCGACCTCATTGTAAACTGAGAGAGACAGAGAGAGAGAGAGAGAGAGAGAGAGAGAGAGAGAGAGAGAGAGAGAGAGAGAGAGAGAGAGAGAGAGAGAGAGAGAGAGAGAGAGAGAGAGAGAGAGAGAGAGAGAGAGAGAGAGAGAGAGAGAGAGAGAGAGAGAGAGAGAATTATTATACTAATTATTTATAATAATAAGTATAAAAAAAATAAAAAAAATAGTACGCTATAGTATTATAGCGTGAATGAATTTTGTAAATGAATATTTCTATTGGGTTTTCTTATTTAAGTTTGACAAATATACGAAAAAATACACTAAAAAGTAAAGTTTATTTTATTTATGCTTGATTGTAAGATAGAGAAACCAAAAAAAGTATCTTATAGCATTATTGATTTGTATGTTAGATTTAGATATCTAGTAATTATTTAGATAATGTACCATTAAAAATAATTTTAAAATTAAATAATAAGGAAGGTTGAATAAGAAATTTTATTGCATATGAACTTTAAATTATAAAGGAGCTATAAAAATTCTCTTTGAGAAGAGCTCTATTTCAATTTCTTTATTTTTTTGTCACTCTCTATTCAATATCATATAAAATTATGCAGTGAAAAATAATGCAAAGTTAAATCCCTAGCGTAAACTTTTTTTTATTTATTTAACATTATTATTATTATTATTATTTTTTGCATATTATTTGATTTTTTGTGTATAAAAAGTAGAAAATGTTACGAAATAGAATAAATATTATAAAAATACTAAAAAGGCATTTTTTTTTTTATAAATACACTATAAATATTATAATATTATGCTAGTTTATAGAAATGTTAAAGTACAAAAATGTAGTAAATAACGCGACACGACAGTCTTTTGTTTTCTCACATTTGTTTTGTATTCCAGATGTTCACACATCTCAGTTTTCTCGTATTATTTTGTATGTTTGTGTAGTGTTTTCACAAGGGAGAGTCATATTTCTTTACTGAAAATATTACACCATCTTCTCATAGTTTTATGTATTTTTAAGTAAACTGTCATCTCCTATATAATATAAAATAATATAATAGTTAAATTTAATAAGCGCGTAAAAATAATAAAATGCTTGCACCTTAGAAATACATGAAACCAATTTTTTTATATAAATATAAATTCATTAAAGTATTTTTCTTAATTAATTTTTTTAGAACTTAATATAGAAAATGAATATAATTGTCATTATTATTATTTTTATTATGATATGATATCTTCAAAACTGTTAAAAATTGGGGGGTCACCATGCTAGATTTTAAATTATGATTTTTTGAAGTGTTAGTTCCATAAGAACCCATGTTAGTTTCAATAATTATTTTCTCTCTTATCTGATGGTCAAGGGTTATGAAAATTTTATTAAAGGTATATAGCTGTTACTGTTAACTATCAAATGGCATCATCAAGTTTCAAAGCTTTCTTTTTCAATTTTGAGGTACAAACCATCTTTATACAATCCTTAAGCATTACTGCAATACTTATTTCTAGTCCAAAGATATAAAAATATTCTTAAAAAAAAATCTGATTTTCCTTTACATAGGTATATTTCTTGAATGCTTGGAAATTTAAGATATTTTCTGTCTACCTTAAAAACAGGAGTCACGCTTTAATTGCAATGTTATTCTGCATGTCGTACTTACAGGTAAAACTCGCACGTGTTTAATTTGAGCTTAGTTTATTTTTCATCATCGACTTTGTTTACATTTGTTAAGTGTTGTTAGTTTTTATTTCATGCTCAACAAAATAATTGTAATTTGTAATTGTGTTTTTGTGGTTTATAATTTTAAATTTTGTAAACATGGGAAAATAAATTAATTTAAGTGAAATAAATTAGCCTTTTTTTTTTTACATTATTTTAACATTTTTGTTATGTGCGTAATAAATATATTTTTAATTTTGCCTCGTTTAGTTTTATTTATGTATAATTCAACCAGTTTATTTACATATAATTTAACACAGGACAATACAGACTTCCACGCCTAAACATAACGTTTTAACATTAATATTATGCGTATGAAAATCTTTTACATACTGAGGGAATATCACGCAAAAGTTTTGAACTATGTTATTTTGTTGCTAACTTAAAAATCTCTCTACATATCTCACGATTAAGATTCCGACGGCCCCTAAAATTGTCAATTAAGAGACTTCATATCTTGAATCTGTTATAATTTAAAGTTTGTGTGGCTTTTTTTGAAGTACGATTTCAATAAATATTAATATACTTTATAGTATATAATAAAATATCTTAGAAATAGAATAGTAAAATATTAAATATTATAAATAAAATTTTAAATTTTTTTTTTTTTTTTTATTATTATTATTTGTATTTTAATTATTTTACTATTTAAAGACAATATGTAATTTTCGTAAATATTTAATTTTATTAAATATATTTATACTTTTTTTTATTTAAATTTGACGTTATCTGAGTTGCCAATTAGCAAATGCTAGCAATCACAAGTGTTCTATAATGAGGACCAACAGCTTATCGCGCGGGTCGACGCGGGGAAAGTTAAGGTTCCCCTAATTTAACATTACGCATATGGGGAAAAACATGGTTTGGCGACTTTTGAGAAAACTACTCCACCGATTTCGGAGAAATTTAAATGAGAAATAATGGACATAATTTTACGTGTTTTAAGCCATAGTAATTTTTTGGCACTTTTTAAAAACCGATAGCCTCCATTAGCTTCCATGCTTATGGATGAGGGTTCGCTTCGAACGGAACTGACTATTTTTACAAAGGATTTCATGTTTTCAATTTAAAAGCATCACAAACTGAATGATCATTCAACCAAGCAATGTTATTAATAAAAATCAGTATAGCTTAGTGGCTAATGCGTCCGACTTACAAACAGAGGTCCCAACTAAAAAAACATAAAAAAAAACATAAAGAAAAGAAATCTTAGATATGATAGAGACTATTGAAAATTACTTGCATTTATATTCATGTATTGTCTATGTTGTGTGTTGTTTTTCGGTGTAGAGTAATATTTTAGACAAACTCGAACAGATCACGTGAACACATAAAATTCTTTGTAACACGCTATGAAAATGAATCTTTAGAACTTTTTGAAAGTTTAAAAATATCATGAATTGTTCGTAAGAGTTCGAATATGTCGTTGAAAAAATGCTACAAATATAAACCACATTTTTTATATTATTTTTTACGTATATAAATAATGGAATTGGTTAAAACTCCTTTTATTTTACTTCATAATTAACACACACTACAAGTATATTATGCTATATTTACACACCATATTAATGAGCATAATAAGTGACAACAACCTAAGATATATTATCACTTAAAATATTTAAATAAGAGAAAAGATATTTTTTCTAATAAAATTTTGTACTATTAAATTAAATTATAGTTAAAATTTGAATAAGTTTAATTATAAAATATATCTAACATTATATGTCAAACATTTACTAATATCTATTGTAACTGACTGTACTGTAAAACAGTTGGGTTAAATTGAGAGGTTGTTATGCCTGATTTCGCCCAATAAAAGCCGTTAATTATTAATTATTATTATTATACATTGTGATGGAAGAAATAACTATAGAATTAATAAAGATTAAATGATCGTTAATACTGTATACCCTATTATTGTAAAACTGTCTTTTGAAGTAGGCAATATCTGTGGTTAATGTTGCTGCCCTGACTTTATTCAATACAAATGATAGAAGATGAGAAGTCAATTAGCTAGGTACTCACCAGTAATGTTGCGTGAAATGCAGATCTTTTTAAATCAACCTGAAACATGAAATTTGTATTTAATAATTGTTTCATCTTTCATTCAAAGTAAAGTACATGAAATAAAAATAGGTAAATATAATAGTGTGGTTCGTAAACACTTTTCTTGTTACAAACAATGCGCATTTCATTTGAATAAACAAAGTTGATCGTCATTTTAGTAGCAGAAAATAGGATACCAGAACCGCATTTTATTCACGGCTAGAAACCACCCCAACAAAAGTGTAAACATAAAAAATTTAGAAAAGAAGAGAGAGAGAGAGAGAGAGAGAGAGAGAGAGAGAGAGAGAGAGAGAGAGAGAGAGAGAGAGAGAGAGAGAGAGAGAGAAATAAAATGTTATTTTTTTATTATTACTTATTGATATATTTTTATTAATGCAATACTATAATCATTATATTTATAAATAAATAAATATTATATATTTGCACTGATAGTATTGCACATATTGTTGAGATATACAGAAACATAATTTAATTCATAATTAATATATAAAAAAATCGTGTGTCATTTATAACATTTTACCAACTCAATGAAAACCCAATTTGCCCAATAAACTCGAACGTGAAGCAGATGTGAAGCTGCTTCTCTCCCACCAGTAACATGTACAAATAAATTTATTTTTTATTTCCATTCTCCTAACTAAAATTGTTTTACACGTAATTACGTTTTATTTTCAAATCAAAATCAGTTCATCAATCAAGATTTTAATTACATTAAACTTTTGTCAATCACATTGGCTTGCTTCGTTAAATTAGTTATCAAAATATGACGATGCGTTTTTTTTTCTTACACTGGAAAAAAATACAAAAGGCTATAATATAAATAATATTATTATAACTTATAACACACTATATAAGTATAACACAATATCTTGCTGGCCTCTCTTACAATGAACGTCATTTCCTGGGCGCGGTGAGACACTACCCCGCGAGCTCTATAGAATGTATCCACATGACGTCATACTGAATGCGCTTCGACACCAAACTGGAGTAATGCATAACATATATAGCATAGCATAATTATGACAAATGTGGATTTTTTAAACTATTTTTTCACATACTTAAAAACCTAATCCAAAATTATTAACAGCAATAATTCTATCACAAATATTACTAATAATGTACTTTTAAACTGGCATTTTTTTTTTTTTTTTTTTTAAATCCGCCCATCTTATTTAGTGATTCAACATTGTGTCAACTTTCATACTAATGCATACAAACTACAGAGCTGCCATGATTGTCCATAAAAATCAGAGCATTAAAGGTAAGTTAGCTTTTAGCTCCCTTCTTCCCCCCCCCCCCCCTCCCTATCAATGCCTTAGCCGCCCCGATTCCACAAACGCAAGCTAGACTTAGGCTTAAGGGTCATCCAGTTTTAAATCACACCTATAGGTCCTAACTTTGTTCGGGAATGGACGTGACGCCTGGTAAAATAATTGTACCTTGACATTTGAGACATAATCATAAATCACTAAACTTTAATTTCTTTTTAATATTTTGATTATACAGACTGGGCAAATATTCACGTCACTACTTTGTACTTTGTTTTGTTTTTTTTACTTAATTACGTAGCACAGCCTAACTTGGTACACATAGAGGGTAAATGTTCTTAATTAAGGAATCAGTCTTAATTTTACCCTTCTTTAAATTTTAAGGCTTGTTCTGGGACCCTGAATGCAAAAGTCATTTTTTGGGGGGTATATCCACCCATGTTAAAATATAATTATAGTCTATACACTATACACCTATATGTTCAATTAATACACTGTCCAATGTTTACTTGCAAATATAAAGTAAGTAATTTAGAATAAATTTGAATATAAATAAATTGATGACAGAACAAATCACTATGGAACGAAATACGATATTAAGTTCAACATATTCGTATACAATTTTGTCATTAATTTTTTTTTTCTTTTTTTTTTTTTGCTTTGTATAAATTTTAAAATTGTGATTAATAAATTAAAAAAACCAAATATGTTATTACAGAATGTGTGACAGCAATATACGTACAAAAAAATTACTTAATTTAAATTTTATACACTGAGCGTCAAATAATGAATACATTAAACTTGTGAATATTGTAAAATTTTAATGAAAATATGTACACGTAAAAAAAAAAACTTAATTACTTTTGTGGTTTGGCTACTTTGGTTAGTTTTTACCTCTAGGGTATTTTAGAGGTGGTTTGAAAAAGCGTAAATTTAAACTTTTTTTTATGTCTATAATGAAAGTAATGCAAATGCTTAAATGGTATGTATATAGCGGTGGTTCGAAGTGTAAACAAGATACGAGTGGATAAACTGCATAGAAGATCCCGAAAATTCATATTCCTTGTAGCAAATTCGAGATCTTCTTTAAATGCGAATTTTGAAAAAATTCTGTAGAAGTAACGAAAACTTCACAGTATCACATTTGTGGCTTTTGTATAAAGATTGTTAACACTGGCAATAAGATATTGCGTCATTTATCTTCATTTATTTATTTTATTTTAGAAGGGTTACTTTTTAAGACCAAACCACTATTTAAAATAAGTATATGTTATAAGGTCAATAATCAAAATATTAAATTTATGAATGAATTGCATTTTACTCTTCTTAGGCTCCTCGATAAATTGAATGATATTTTTTGTTCATGTATTAGATAGTGATTGGTTTTACTAGTCATGTTGTAGTAAGTGGTTAGCAAGGTCAGGCAAAGAACGCTAATCTACTAGCGAACCAACTGTGAGTAATTAAGGCATTGAACCTACTTTAAGATAATTAGTATTTAAAGCACATTAGAATTGCTTCTGCTATGACACAATATTCCTTTTCAATAAAGTTACATCAATTTATTATATCCAGTTATCCAGTATATAAAATATATTATTATTTTTTAAATAAATAAAATAATTTTAAAATATTATGAACTGAAATAAATATATAACTAAAAGTTCTTGGAGGTTATTAGTTTGGAAGGCTAGAAGGGTAAGCTTTGGATCTTCTAATTTCCTGACCTTTAGTATTGTGGGACCGTGATTTTAGCGTTTTCAGAAGAAAAAGCTACATCGAAGGTATAAATTTTCAAAAGAATATTGCTAGTCGCACTTTCATTAGGGTGCTTGCTTTATAAAATTTTAACAAATATTCAACACCGAAAACTTTTTATACTAAATGTTTTTCATTTAAAAAATAATTTTTAGCTGATAAATTATTTAGTTGTAAACATGCTAAACATATGTATATTGAGTACGTTAGTCAGAGAGTCGTGGTATGTAACTTGACACGATTTAAAATGTTCATTCATTGCAAGTGGTCAATTGTATTTATGCTATACAATTTTGTAAACAATATTATTGATATTTGTTGTTATTTTATTGAGTTTTTACGTTTTTCTACTTTTACAATTTTGTATTTATTTATATATAATATAATATATTATATATGTATCGATATATTTCTGAATATTTTTATATTGAAAATTACCAACAAACACATTTTAAATTAAAATTTCATGCTACACGATGACTCTGCCTGGAGAGAATCTATATTAATTTCTTATATGATAATATGTATAATTTTATTTACGTAAAAAATAAATTTTCAACATTAAAAAATGATAATATGATAATTTCAAACATAAAAATTTTGTAGATAAATAAAACATAGGTATCATTGGTAGGTGTTCTACGTTTGTGTATAAAGTTTCCAATAAAACTGACTTAAAAATAAGTTTTTCAGTTGTTGCTTAGCTCGACAAATTGTGATATTAAATATGGCGGAGAGCGCACGTAAGCAACACGTGATAAAATATTATTTGATGTAAAGTCATAAAACATGACAATCATAACTTGAGCACTTTTTATTGTCACGTGACACTTCTTTGTTTACTTATTTGCAGAGTTGCGAAGTATGGTGACACAATAATAAGCTTTTGCAACTATAGTGACGCATAAAAAAAAAAATCACTTTTTATTACTTATTATACATGCAGACTTGGCCATGAGCGACTTGTTTGAGCGACGCTCATGTGAGCGCGCTCATTTTTTTTGAGTTGAGCGTGAGCGCGCTCTTTTTTGAAAATATGAGCATGAGCGTGAGCGCGCTCATTTTAAATGAGTTGAGCGACACGCTCATCCCTTACTCACTCGCTCTTTTTTTTCCCCCCTTTATGTTTTCATGTTGTAATGTAAAAGCTCTCAAGTAGAATCTACCTGCTTGTGATATTGTTTACCAAACCAAAACACCTGACTATTATTTACAATAAATAACAATACTTGACTTGTTGTTTGATTCAATACAAAGTTCGAGATGGAGACAATTTTTAGGTTAATTAAAATTAAAGTTGACAGTTATCAAGACTTACTGCTAATATTATATATTATTATTTGTTAATCATTTAACTATTATAACTTATAACAAAGTGATGCAAATATAGGTTCAGAAGAGTACTTACATTTATTTTATTTTCAATAATTTTTGTATATATTTTTGTATACATCATAAAATTTAATATGCACATTCAAACATGTGCAATTTTTTTTAGAGTGGTTCCATGACTAATCATTGATTGACATTCATAATAAAAAAAAAGCAAATTTTTTATCCACTTATTATTTATTAATAAAAATTATTTTTTAATTAAAACTTAGTAAAAAAAACTCGATAACACAACCATATTATGTTTGCATTTTATAATATTTTATACAGAAGTGCATGATATATATAATTTATTGTATTATTATTTTTATGTAATTTTAATTACATAACTTAACAAATAAGTATAGAAACTCACATACTTGACGCTTACATTTTAATGAGAAGTTTGTGTTATTATTGTTTTTATTATTATTTTGTTTAAATGTTCTACCTAGTCCTCTTCTGTATATATAAATCACTATTATACGTATAAATTAAAAGCTCCAGTTAAAAAATTTATTTAAGTATAATATTGTGTGTATAATATATATATGAGCGACAAATGAGCGCGCTCAAAAAATTCATGAGCGTGAGCGTGAGCGCGCTCATTTGCAAAATCATGAGCGAAAGCGTGAGCGCGCTCATTTACGTGAGCGTGAGCGATGAGCGTGAGCGCGCTCATTTTAAAAGAGCGCTGGCCAAGGCTAAAAAGTATTTTGGGAAACATCATAATATCAAATCATCAATTTTATTGCACAATATTTTGAAACATACACTATAACTGGACAATCTAATGTACCAGTTATATTTGAAATACATAGATATCATGTAAGTCAGCGAGTACTTTCCAATTTTTTTCAATTTTTATATACGATATACTTATATAAAAAAGTTAAACGTCAACATCTCAAGTGCATAAATACCTATAATGTTACTTTGAGATTGCACTTACTTGACACTCCATGTCTCCAAACTGCATTGAGAATTTTGTGATACGTTGATGAAATAAAAACTGTGACGTCACACTAGCAATAATTTTCTCAAAACAGCTTCATGTTTTTATGATCTTACAAAAATGTACAAGGATTTTATTTTCATACAGTAACCCAAGTCCCTATAGAAATATAAAATATAACGTATTATATTGCTGAATATAGTTTTTGTCATGCCAATTTTTTATTGCATTTCTTTTATTTCGACACATCATAACTATAGCTTTTTTACGCGTGTTTTTATTTTCTTTAATATATTTTTTTAATGTGATCTTATAAAAGTTTATATTTTGCACCTTTTGACAAAAAAAAGTATAAACAAGTCATATTTTAAAATTTTATTGTTGATTTATATTGTTTATTTATTATTTTTTACATAATAATAAAACAAAAAATTGTGGATTTTTTTTTTCATTTTAAATTCGTAAAGTTTATTTTTTTTTTATTGATTTTTTTTTGCTTTAAAAATCAAGGTTTTCATCAATTTAATAGCGGCCCGATTGCGTCCTCTCTCTCTCTCTCTCTCTCTCTCTCTCTCTCTATCTCTCTCTCTCTCTCTCTCAATATATTTCGACATTGACATCACTCAATTAAGTGTGAAAATGTTTCAGCTATATCACCAGCAGACCACTAAACACAAACGAATATTAAAATTAAATTATACAATATCTAAATATATGAAAGTAATTAAAATATAATGATAGTAAAATGATTACTAAGCGCTTACATTATGTTATATCTCCCTTGTGGATTGAAATGATCATTAAAACTCAATACAAAACATACGCTTTTTAATTATTAGATAAATGTAGTAAAATGTGGCTATATATTGAAATATCATTGCGGTGAGCATTAATACATCGTACGTTGAAATATAACTTGCTTGAAAATATTATCGGCAAAATATTTATACATTTATTTCATTATTCAACCAAACGTGCAAGTTATGCAGCATTATTTATGCATTGCGTCCTAATTTATGCTATATTGTGCACTGGAGGTTATCTGTTTAAAAAATTGTAGAAAAAAAAATCTGTGGCTTTAAACACGTAAAATTATGACTAGTATTTCATATTTAAATTTCGCCAAAATCAGCGGAGTAGTTTTCTCAAATATCCCCCAAAAAATGCGTTTCCCCCAAAAATTAAGCATAATGTTAAATTAGGGGACCCTTAGCTTTTCCCGCGTCTCCTAGCGCGCTAAACCGATAAACTACAGAGCATAATAGTTAAGATGTTTAGCATAATAACTTTTATTAAATAATAATAACAATATTATGTGCTAATGTGCTATACATAGATTATAATATTTATTTATTTATTTATTTTTTTATTTATTTATTTATTTATTTATTTATTTATTTATTTATTTATTTATTTATTTATTTATTTATTTATTTATTTATTTATTTATTTATTTATTTATTTATTTATTTATTTATTTATTTATTCAACAGAAATTACCCTAACATATGCAGCTTATATGTGCTTTTTCAGTAAATGTGTTAATGATATTAAAATCTCTGTAACTTAAAATCCTGTTGTTAAAAAAGAAAAGAAAAGAAAAAAAAAGAAGAGCTGGATAAACCGCACCTTAGTATACTTCAGAAGCAGCACATTATTGATTATTGAAAACAAGCAATGTTATGTATTAAAATATAACAACAATAATCTTGGATACATACAAAACAAACAACATTAATTTTTAAATATGATCTCTCGCCGTTCTGTACCTGAAATAAACATAAGTGAACTAAATAAATACTTAAAATTTGGCAAAATAAAAAACAACAGGTTGTTCTGTAAAGTAAAGTGAATCTCAACAACAGTGATTGGCTGACCAACAAAATACGACACATTCATTGGTTGATCTTTTTTTTGAGCTAACAAAATTGACAAAAATTGAGTCACATGAAGAGCATGGAACTTTTTTGTGGGGAGTTTCTTTCATTCTTATCAAGTTCAAAGTTCTAAACGAAGAAATAACAATGATCAACCATATGTATAAACGTAGTAAACAGGTAACGAAGTCATAATCAGCTGTTATAACAAAGGAACATATGGACACAAAAGTTGCGCCGGAAGTCTGACTTTGCAGAACAAGCTCTGATCAATATTTCTAATATTTAATATTGCGTCCTCAAGCTTTAAGATCTTTATTAAATATTTGTGATAAAATTAATTTTGTTTGTAAGTAAAATTATTAAAAAGTTTTGTGGTTTATAAAGAAAGTTAGAACAAGTGGATTAAAAACATTGAAGTCAAGTCTTTGTGTCAAACTGAAGAGGGGAAAATGTTCAAGGAAAATGTCAACAATCGAGCTTTGATGAAATACGAGGGGAAAACTTAAAGAGTTTAATGTCTATAGCGTTTTTTTTTTTTTTTTTTTATCTTTTTTTTTTTTTTTTTATTATTATTATTATTATTTTTTGGTATAATAAAATAATTACAGATAAACTTCATTATATTGACAGTAACATGTTAATTCTGCTTGTAATTAAGTGTTATAAAAATAATTGTAACCTCTCTTCACAATCTAACATAAAAAAAAATGCTTCAAATATCATAGGGATAAAAAA
Source organism: Ecdyonurus torrentis (assembly GCA_949318235.1). Lineage (NCBI taxonomy): Eukaryota > Metazoa > Arthropoda > Insecta > Ephemeroptera > Heptageniidae > Ecdyonurus > Ecdyonurus torrentis. Next base: position 35,820,746 of record OX439133.1, read on the forward strand.
TCTCAAGCGTTATAAATAATCTCAGGACCTAATTACACGGAACAGAAATGAATTGTCGTATAATAGCTCATATTCACCCCAATTTCTTCAATATATCATACTTTGCGTTATACTTTAAAACAACTATGTAATGAAGCATAAATATTATGTTGTAGTCGAAGACAATTAAAAGGTTACAATTTAAACGTGATCTTTATTTGCGCGCTTCAAAACTTTATGTGAAAACGAGATTCTCGTGCCACTAGAGGCCACCACAATCGGTTACGTTTAGAGTTCTCTTTCAGGTGAGCTTCTTGGCTGCTTGGCTGGCAAAAGCTAGACAATCCTCGTGTTGTTACGCACTTTGCTCTCCTAACCTCCACATCATGCTCTCTCTCTCTGCCGTTGCGACAGCAGACAATATTAAATATATCTTCTTCTCAATCAAATGCATAGAATAAAAAAAAAATATTGAACAAAAAAAAAAAAAAAAAATAGAAAAAAGTCATTTCAATGAATATTTAAAATCATAATGAAATAAATTTCTAATATATGTTTTATTTATTTATTAAATTTAATTTTTTGTTTGTATGTTGATTTATTTATATATTTGCTTGAAAATTAAAATATCAAGTTGATATTTAAGGTAAAGGCTACCTAATAAATAGAATTATATCAAGACTTTATGTCCAAACATGTTCGTTATGAAGTATGTAACTTTTGCTTGGCAGTGAGTTTGAGTTGGGAATGTTTTATCTTTTTTTTCGAATAGTAAAATTACAAATATATATATTAACGAATGTAAGGTATAAATGAGTCATATATTTCATGATTTCTTAGAAATGTTCAATTAAATAAAAGAACAAATCTAGGAGATTTATTTCTTTACTTTTTTTAAAAACTGATATTGCGCATTTGCTTGAGAAGAAACGTGTTCAATATTGTCTGCTGTCACAACGGCAGAGAGAGAGAGAGAGAGAGAGAGAATGATGTGGAGGTGCGGAGGAGCGACGTGCGTATACGCGTGCAACACGAGCCAAGCAGCTCACCTGAAAGAGAACTCTAAACGTAACCGATTGTGGTGGCCTCTAGTGGCACGAGAATCTCGTTTTCACATAAAGTTTTGAAGCGCGCAAATAAAGATCACGTTTAAATTGTAACCTTTTAATTGTCTTCGACTGTACAGTATACTTATTTATGTTGTTATAGTTTAGCATGGTTTGTGACAAATGCAGCATAAATTACGTAAGTTATTCTTGCCGTGTAGCAAGGTACAAATATGAACAAACTACAAAATCAAAATTTTCTCGTGTGGTCAACATTTAAATATTTTACATTCCATCAATTCTAGAATTAAATATTATAAAAATTTGCTGAACTATGAAAGTGAAAACCTGAAGTGTAAAATGTGTATTTGATTTGCAGAGCAGCGATCTTGGCTTTAGACATTTTTTGTTGGCACAATACCCAAAAAAAAAAAAAAAAAAAAAAACTTTTTTTTACAGGGTTTGTATTTAAATATATCGAAATCTTAAAAAAGTAATAATAATAAAATAATAATAAATACTTGGCAAATAAAAATGCATGTTGTTATTTGAAAGTTAATAGTAACCTATGATAAATATTTCATATCCTGTGACCATCAAAAGCAAGAATATAATTATTGAAATTAACATGGGCTCTTATCGGACTAATACTTTTTTTTTTTTTTTTTTTTTTTTTCTGTTTACAAGATGCCTTATCCTAGGATAATATCACTTCACAATTTCAGATTTTTTTCTTTAGCTTATAAATATTAATAATTTTTTTATTTTTCCAAAGCTTTTTACTAAAACTTCTGCCAACAAATTTTTACTTGTTTAATTTCCTTTTGAATAGTATAAAGAATATGTACAGTAAGTAATTTCAAATGGTATAAATGTAACATGTAATAAAAAAAATATTAAAATTCAAAAACGACAGTAAAACAAAACACTGTCAAAAGAGAAACTTGTCTTAGTTTTAATTATATATTTTTGGGGAACATAAAATTTTTCAAGTCGTATTAAAATAAAATGATTTACCAGCTGTTAAAACAAAAGAGCAACGATAATTGCTACACGGTACAATAAGTATGTCAGTGGAATATATTATATAACATTGTAACATTTTCAAGACAAGGGTACTAAAGGCAAGTGGTAGAGACAAGGAGAGAGAGAGAGAGAGAGAGAGAGAGAGAGAGAGAGAGAGAGAGAGAGGTAGACTCTTTAGAAAGTGTTTAAAAGTGCGGTGGAGATTACAAAGACGAAAGAACACAAAAGTCAAAAGTCAGAGAAGTCTTAAATATGTACAGGCTTTTGAGAGCGAGAGAGAGAGAGAGATAACTTTTCTTCAAGATATTAAATTTAGTGAGGAGAAAGTGTAAGGGGTATAGTCAGTTAAGAGCAGCACAAAACAATCAAAGTTCGTTACATTCTTTCTTAAAAGTTATGTTTTTGTCTGCTTAAGATCTTATTTTATTTGTCAAGTTATGTTTTGAAAAAAAGACTCATTGTTCAAAATGTAGAATAAAAGTATATAATTTAAGTATTTGAGATAATTTTCATGTAAAACTCACATTTTACAAGAAAAAAAGTCGTTAGTTATTATTTTGATAAGGTAATTATAAAAAAAAGTTAGAGGGAAGTGGGTCAGTAATGTTAAGTTTTTTTTTTTTTTTTTTTTTTTTCCATGTTGATCAACTTTGCAAATTATATAACTTAAGGAAGTAGGGGACCGACGTCGGCCATTAGACTAAAGCTTTACTGTTCAAAAAAAAATCTGAAATTTTGTAGAATGATACTTCAGCTTGAGACAATTTCAAATATATAAATATTTTGGGGGGTCACCGGGAAAATAATTTTATATGATTTTTTGAAATTTTAAGCCCAAAAGACCCAATGTTAATTTCAATAAATTTTTTCTCTTTATTTCGGGACGGTCAAACATCATGACATTATTATCACGGCTAGGTGTGACCCTTAGCTACAAAATGACACCAAATTTAGACCCAAAACACTTCTAATTTTTTAGATATAAGGAAGGTACCCTACTCCCTTAAAAAGTTTTTTTATTATTTATTTTTTTTGTTTTTTAAATTTTTTTTTAATTTTAAATACAAAATATGAATACTTACATTGAAAGTTCTGGAAATCAAGTAACAATGTATATGCGTTCATTGTATTTATATTTATTCGACATTTTTGGTTTACAATAACATCAAATGTTATGTTACACTAAATTTATCTCTTTTATTTCCAAACTGTAAGCTAAAGAAATAAATTAAATTATATATTTACATCTAAATATAAAGGTGTTTTCACATATTATTTCAATTATTGACAATTATTGACGACTCTACTGAGTTTAATGTACCTAGAATCAATGTTAACTATTATAATGATTCTTTTTTCCTAGAAGCGTTGGTTTATATAATAAATTAAATTGTAACATTAAAGATATGTCAGCAGCTTTGTTTCAAAAACATGTATAATGTCTGTATGTTGTATTTTTACCTCTTTTTTTTAACTTTTATGGATGATGAGCACTTGATAACTTGATGAGCTTTGCCTTTTGAGCAATACTTCAATGTTTTGTGACTTGACTGTATATTGTCTGTAAAATTTTCTTGCTCAATAAATCAATATTATTATTATATTAACTTGGAGCAGCAAAATTATTATTCCCATTTAAAACAATTATATTGTAAAATTTAGTGTGCAATGCTACAACAAATCAATGAACATTTAAACACCTCTTTTTAAAGTGCAGTTCACACAAAGCAAAATTTTCCATGTCTGATAATTTTGATTAATCTTTTAAAATTTGCATTTTATTTATTTATTTTATTTATTAATTTGTCATTTAAACAGGTTACAATAATTGAAAAGCTTATTAAAATTAAATTCTACTTTGAAAACTGTAGCATTTTGGAAATATTCATGCTACATAAAATGCACCAAATGCTTATTGCTTCAGTTTAAACAGGTCATATTATATGCTAGTGTGATTTAGAAAACCATATTAAGAAAAGTAACGTTCACACACACAAAAAAAATAAAAATAAAGATACAGAATTTGTTCCCATAAAAAATATTTAGTGTAAAAGTAAAAATGTACTTAGAAAATTAGTATTCCAATCCATTGTTGGCTACACTATGTATTAGTGTTTGTTATTGTCTCCATAGCAACCGTCCTACATTGTTATCGTTACCTTGACAACCAACTACGTACAACAAAATAAAATTAGACCTTCAATACGGACAACATGGAATGAAAAATCTTTTTTATGTTTTGTCTTTAATATACATTTCACACCTGACTTTAATATGTTTAGAAACTAGCAAGTTTTGTTAACATAGTTTAAAAATGTTAGGGAAAAAAGTTTTAAATAACTTTATCTTAAAGCCATAGACCACATAAAACAACATTTGCTTTTTAATGAATAAACACAAACTGGGATCTTCAAAACTGATGACAATTTTACCAGAATGTCAATATAGCCCCACGAGAGAACGTGTAAAAACTGTAAAGTATGCAATTTGCGTGAAAATTGTGTGACGTCAGAAACATGCAAAAATTAGTATGAAAATGTTGTGCAGGTTGCATAAATTGAATTTTCTGATCACTGCTACGGGGCTACTGTTGGGTTTTGAGACAAACTAAACTTATTTATGTATATCCCATCAAGTGTTTTGTGATATAAATGCTTATGTTTTTCTCTGGTATATTCCTTTAAGGAAATAGAAAGATTTTTTTTATATGTGGTTTTAAAACTTTTTAGCCGGGTAGAAGTTAATTTAATTATCTATAAGCCAATATGTAATTTTTAATAAGTTACTTTTAAATAAGTCATAAGATTCTTTAACATAAACAAAATTTATCAATTTTTTTTTCTTCTGAAGAAGCTTAATTTTTAAATTACTTTCTTTTTAATTCAGAAGGTTAGATACAAATTATTTTTCAACGACAGGTGATTTAAAAGGTCAGCCAATGCTTACAATATCATTGATCTATCAGAACACTCCTTAGGATATCCAAAATATCAGTTTTCCAAATCTTAATTAATTTTTTTTTTTTTTTTTATAATCTCTACGCTTTTAACGTTGGTGATGTGCAACCTGTAAGAAGCGCTCATCAAAAAAAACAGGAGATTCTAAATTTCCTATCCTCTAGTATTTATGAAGCAATATAAATATTATTAAAGGAGAAAAATTTAAATTGAGAATGATATTCACTTTTGCGCGTTTTGAGCTAATAAAAAAAAGGCTTTTTTTTTTTGAACACTGATTTAATTGGTATACTGACAATTTGAATTAACAATACAGAAATTCAAAACAGCATCCAGTTTGAAAGATATTAATTTCATGAAATATATATATATATATATATATATATATATATATATATATATATATATATATATATATATATATATATATATATATATATATATATATATATATATATATATATATATATATATATATATATATATATATATATATATATATATATATATATATATATATATATATATATATATATATATATATATAAAACTAACCGGTATTTATTACACAAAGTTATGCTTACTTATTTTTCTCTACCTATTGCATAGTAATTTTGTATATTCCTATCACATTATAAGAGTAAATATGTAAGCGATACTTGTGTATAGACCGTTTGCACTCATATTTAAGAGCCACCATTTTATTGGTCAGGAATACATAGGCAGCATAGAAAAAACATCATTTGTTTTTTGTTAATAGCAATAGAAGCTTCAAACATCAATCAAAGCCTTATTTCTAGCTCCTAATAAGGTCAAAGAATATGAGAAATTTTCGTTTAGTTGAAGTAAATTTGTGTGTGTGTGTGAAAATTTAAGAGAAATGATGTTTCCCCTATGCTGAACAATACATTAGGCACCACAAACATGGCGACAAAGCGTAAGGATGTACAAAGGGTCTATTAGCTACAACTTGCTGCGTGCTGTGCAATAATCTATTTGTTTAGTCGTGCAGCTTTGTGACCAACACAAACTACAAACAATATTTCATAATTACCAAGTCATAACAACAATATCACCATAACAATGACTGAATCACATCACCATAATTGTTATGTATAACAATGTAAAATTATGTAGTAGTACTTCATATAGTGTTTCATTGTAGCGATTATGTAGCTTAATGTTTCTAGCCATATATCAATATCAATTTTGTGATGGTTTTATTAGTGATATAAAAATAAACAATTATGATGCTCCTCATAAATTAATCAATGAGAGAGAGTAGAATAAGAGGATCTTCTAGTAGTTTTCACTTTGTTAGTATTTAACATCGTAAAAGTAATCTGCAGTGCTTCTTAACATCTTAACTGCGGTGACGTAGCACGATTAACAGGCGCGCTAGAAAAAGGTACAAGACCTCTAATGTTTCATGTATCATACTAAGAAAAATAGAACGATTTTGTGTGTCAATACGGAAGACAATTTTCACTAAATTATTGCTTTTCAAATATTTAGTGTCATGATCAGAAACAAAATCAATATTACATTTCAATTTTTTGTATTAATATATTTATCTGTTCATGTTTACTGAATTATTATGTGTGGCATTTTAGGATCATTATAATTGATTAAAAAAAATGTAAATATTTCAGCAGTAATTAAATGGTAAACATATGACATGATGCAGCACAATTGCATTGGAATAAACTTGACGCTAGGTATATTTCAGTAAGGATTTTTATTTCCTAATCATTAAAATTTACACTTGATCAGTTGTGTAAAATTTCTGCATTGCAATTTGTTATTCATGACATTTTTGCAATTATAATTTATGAGAGAAATTACTGGAGCGTGGTACGTAATACGTATATAAAAATGTAAAATATCAGTTTTATAGCGAACAGCATTTATATCACATAAAAGTATTGATTTGCAATTCTTTTGATTGTATATGCTCCAATCTTATAGTAATAAAAAAATGCGTTAATAAATAATAATAACAAGGAAGTTAGTTAATAGTGAAATTAATGAGTGTAAATTACAATCACATTATTTACAAATCGGATAATGTTAATTGATACATGCCATTTAAAAATTCTTTCACTTTAACATCAGATCGTCTTTGGAATACTCTGCCATGTAGATTATTAAGAAATTCTAAGACATTATCAACATTTAAAAGTGATTATAGGCGCACATATCTGAATGCCAAACACGTTCGCTTGTAGTACGTTTTTTTTTCTCTCCTTTCATTTTTTTTTATTCATCACTTCTTTTTTTTATTATTTTTTTTTTATTCACAATTTTGATATACAATTATTATTTTTTTTAAAGATATTTGTAACTTTTTTTTTCTTTTTCTTTCGCTCTCTTGCTACGTAGTATTATTACTACTTCTCTCTTATTATAATTTTGTATGCAATCAAAGACTTTCATGAATGTTTTGTGTTGGGGTTAGGTGTAAGAGTGGGCCAGACATATTGTCAGGCTTAAATCTCGCCCTTTCAAAAAGTTGTATTTTTTTCTATGCATTTTTTTTAATGAAGACGATTATTTATTTATTTATTTATTTATTTATTTATTTATTTATTTATTTATTTATTTATTTATTTATTTATTTATTTATTTATTTATTTATTTATTTATTTATTTATTTATTTATTTATTTATTTATTTATTTATTTATTTATTTATTTATTTCTACATAGGAAACAAAAAGAACTTAAAAAGTAAAGGATTTGAATCAAGTTATGAAGAATTATATTCTGGTACAATAGAAATGTACTTGAAAGTTATTTTATTTTCATGCAAATGCTGCAAATGATATAGGCATAAAATAACTTCTTGTTAACTTCTTTCTTATAAACTTACGATTAGATTATCATTGATTATATTGATTGAATGATTGATTGATTGATTGATTGATTGATTGATTGATTGATTGATTGATTGATTGATTAATTAATTAATTGATTGATTATTCGCTTGTTGCTATATATTTTTTATTGGTTTTTAATTTGATTTAGAATTCAAAAGTTTTAAATTTAAACTTATTTCAACATAGAAATTTAATGTATTGCTTTTTACATAAATCATATAAAAATTTAATGTAAAAAAAATATATATAATATATATTTAATTTCTCTTCATCGTAAACAAAACTTTCTCTCTCAAGAAAAAACAAGCCTTTGTTATTGTTTTTCGTTATTATTAATTTTAAATTTAACATAGAACAATATTTTACTAAGCAATACATTAATTACAATTACTATAATAAATGTATGTCGTATTTCTTTTGTTCAAGGGTCAAGCCCTTGTAATGAACTACAATTATAGAAAATGTAAATTATTTATCAAGTGATATCAAAATGTATAAAACGTAAAAGCTTGTACACAAAAGTGGAACATTTTTACTTTATAATAATAAAGATTGCCTGGGGTTTATACACGCCATTAAAAATATCCAAAGCTTAAAATCCAAGTCATGATTTTGTGGTGACGTCAGTTTTTTCTACGTGGTCAAATGCTAAGCATTCTAATATATTTCTTACACACAAATCAAATCTTTTGACAAAATATTTCTATGGCGCTGTTTGAAGTAAAGTCTCTTTGTGATCTTTTCATTTTATGCTTTAGAAATGAAAAACGATTTGATTTTTACATTTCAACATCACATCAAATTTTCCTGCTTATTTTTACATTACTTTCATGATTTCTTTCTCAATGTATTAATATTTTTTTACTGTAACGATTTTAAAGAGAAAAAATATTTCTTCCATCCGACGCTTCTATACACTTTACAAATTTCCAGAAATAGAACGATCTATTCTTTACAAAGTCTCGGCATCCTGTTGCTTCTGCTATATAAAACAGATATGTGACGCTATATATAGGTAGCCGTAAATTTGTAAAGTGCAGATTGTCCTTTTTTTCGAAACTTGTAAACTTTTGATGCGAGAAAATTGAATTATAATACATACAAACTTTATCAGTCAAGCATGAAATTGCTTTACAAAACATTTTTTTCTTTTCTTTATGTTGTAAGTGTTAAATTATGAATGTACAGTAGGATTTTTTTAAAATGGGACAAAAGGATTTTGCCGAATATGCCGCACGAATGAAATCGGTAGAAAATAATTGTCACAACAACAGTTAGGTGTGTCTACTGCTGCATTTCTCCGCCTTCTTACATCACTCGTATGTGTGAGCACCAAAATATTTATGCTTGCTTGCTTGACCAGCCGACTGGTGCATCTCTCTCTCTCTCTCTCTCTCTCTGCTACTGTCTCACTTCCTGTGTGAGTATCATGCAAAACCAAACTAGACAGCAAACTATCACCTTCATTCTCTCTCTCTCTCTCTCTCTCTCTCTCTCTCTCTCTCTCTCTCTCTCTCTCTCTCTCTCTCTCTCTCTCTCATTTTATTATTATTGTTTATTTATGTTGAAATTGATTATATATTTTATGGTTGTCAAATTTTAGTAATTGTTTTTTTTCTTTCTCTCTCACTCTCTTATCCTGTCTCGAGAAAAATATCATGCAATGACAGCAGAGAGAGAGAGAGAGAGAGAGAACAAAGGTGTGCGCTAGCGTGCACCAGACGGCTGGTCAAGTAGGCAAGCAAATTTTGGTGCTCACCTAGTATAATAATTTTTATACCAATCATACAGGAAGGCGGAGAAATACAGCAGTAGACACACCTAACTGTTGTTGTGACAATTATTTTCTAGCAATTTCATTCGCGCGGCATATTCGGCAAAATCTTTTTGTCCCATTTTAAAAAAATCCTACTGTATGTTATGTAAGTATTTCGTTTTCGTATTGACTTTTACTTTACTTTAAATTGTACCTTAATAATGAAACAATATCCTACGAGTTGTGCATTTTTGTATATTGTAATTGGAGAATGAAAGAACTGAATAAATATATATTTTGAATTATGTATAAGCATAGCATAAATTACGTTGTTATGCATTAAATTTAATATTGCTGCAGTCAGATAGCATAAGTAAAATATATTAACTTTTGTCCTTTTATTCTACTTTTTTATACCACGTTTTATTACGATGATAATGTCGAATAAAAAAAAAAATAATTTAAATAATGATTAAATGTGCACTCTTTTTTATAACGTACAACGTAATGTAATATAAATAAAATTCCATTTATTAAATTTGAGACTATTGATGTAAAAAGTGATACTTCAGCAGTAAAGTTTGCTTTGATGTAACAAACGTTGATCCACTTGAACGTTCTCTAATTAACAACCACATAATCTTCTTTATTGCTGTATCAAAATATAAAAATTATAATACGATTTGATTTGACTATAATATACGTTTTTATAATTTAATTACAAAAGAAGGATAAAAGTTACCAGAATATTTTAAAATTATATTGATATTCTACATAAAAAGAGAGTACTATTATAGGGTGTGTGCGCATGACGTCATTAGGAATGTTTTTCGATGCTCATCTTGAGCAATGAATAACATTGCTCAGCATAGGACAAACGTAGTTTTTGGCTATTTTCTATGGGAAATTAGCTATTTTTTTGTTATTATTGTTGCATACTTGAAACACTAATTGAAACTGTTAACTTCATGAATCCTCTTCAAAAATATTACGAAGTGTTTTAAACTGGGAACATGAATAACTAATATAACTAATATTAGTTATTAATTATTATATTACACTATTACTTACAATCATTCTGATACTTATTACAGTAAATAAATAAATAAATAAATAAATAAATAAATAAATAAATAAATAAATAAATAAATAAATAAATAAATAAATAAATAAATAAATAAATAAATAAATAAATAAATAAATAAATAAATAAATAAATAAATAAATAAATAAATAAATAAATAAATAAATAAATAAATAAATAAATAAATAAATAAACAAATAAATAAATAAATAAACAAAAAGATAGTATAATTCTTTACTGTTTAAAAAAAATTAGCAGCAGGTGAATTATACACATACATAATAAATCTTAAGTTTTTGAACAAAAGTCGCAGTCAGGACAATGTAACCTATGAACAGAACCGGAAATAAGTGACGACACCTTATGAAATAATGAAAACATTTGAAAGAAAGCATTATTTTGTGTCCACTTATAGCATTATATTTAAATAACAAAGAATTAGTAGAATATAAGAGTTTTACTGTACTATATACGTATTGTACTATATATATTTTTTTTAACATAAAGAGTTGTATTGATAGACTAGAAATGTAAAACTTTGTGATTCATCACATGTATGTTTGCTGGTCAAGTATTTATTACAAGATATTAAGTTGCAGTATAAATTAAACAGTAAAATAATTGTACTTTGTAACTTAAGTTTTCACATATTGTTGTGGTTTGTGGTTTTTTAAATCAGGTTAAGGTAAGAGAAATGTTTTTGACTTTAACACATTTGAGATCTCCCTGGTGAAAATTGTGATGTCTTTTCCATGTTACTTTGAGTCTCTGGAGACATCGCAATGTTTTGTCATGTTCTCTCTCTCTCTCTCTCTCTCTCTCTCTCTCTCTCTCTCTCTCTCTCTGTACAAACGTGAAACACGATACAAAACCACTCTGATGCTCTTTTGTCTTCTAGCTCTTTAATACAAAATAAACTAGAGAAAATAAGTCCTTTTTTTTTTTAGTTTTAAGGAGGTAGGGGACTCTAGATGGCAACGCAGTGAAATTTACACAAGAAAAAGTCGGCCATATTGGATAACAGCTGATGCTTTATATCTAATAATACCGTGCTGTCATCTATGCTCCCTTGCCTTAACTTAAAGGATTTAGATTTTTAATTAAATTTATTTTTTCGTTTTGTAAAAGATGAATTACTGTATATAAAATGAAGAGAGAGAGAGAGAGAGAGAGAGAGAGAGAGAGAGAGAGAGAGAGAGAGAGAGAGAGAGAGAGAGAGAGAGAGAGAGAGAGAGAGAGAGAGAGAACTTGAGAACTTGTTAGTGTCCTCGTTTTAGGTAAAAAAAAATTATGAACTGACCGTGAGTGTGATTTAAATTTTTTCTACTTAAAACTTCTTTTTATTATTAATATCATTGTTTTTCTTTAGTTTTGTGGGAAATATTTAGAATAGAAAATAAATAAATGATGACAAAATGCTATCAATTTATATTAATTTATTTATTTATTTTTCTATACCACCAATTTCTGAAATTTAGAAATAATGCAATTTAATAACTTATAATAATGTAGCAATTTAAGGGAAACATATTTCTACTGTAATGATATTTGTGTGACGTAACCGAATACACAAGATAAACATATTGGTGTAAAAGTAATAATGTTGATTAATAGAATAGAATTAATTAATAGAAAGCTACATGATTTTTTATTTAACATTATTTATATTATTTCTCTCTTTTATTCACACAATATTTGGTATATTTACTTGAATACCTGT
>OX439133.1:35838191-35888191 GCA_949318235.1 Ecdyonurus torrentis
TTATTGATCAAAAAGTTGTTTACAATTTACAAGCCAATTAATTTTGTGATTTAAGGACATATATATTTATTTTTTATCGCATAATTATATAATAATTAGGGACCGGATTTCCAGTTTTGAAAATGTGCATTTTCAGTGCTGAATTCAGTCGAGTTTTTTTGCATAATCAGTTTGCAAAAACGGCAAAATCAGTTCACTTTCAGTTTAATTGTACAGAAACAGTGAAATTCAGTTTTGATAATTTTTAACTTAAAAACGAAAATTTATCAACAAAGAAGGTTAAAATTTATATTTTTTTATGAAAAAAAAATCCGTTTAATTATTATCCGATACACTTTACTTGCGAGTATCAATGAGAGCTGTTTTTTGTCTTTTTGAAATTCTTTTTAACAATTTTTAATGGTGTTTATTTGAAAATATATATTTCCAAAAAAAATTTGTTTTTCTTTTTTCTTTTCTTTTCTTTTCTTTTCTTTTTTTTTTTTTTTTTGTTAAAACACGTCGTTTTAAGTTTTTGTGTGGTAAAAATCCATTTTCAGTTTCCAAAAACTGAGAAAAACTGGGAAAAACTGACAAAAACTTAAAATAACTGACCCAGTTTACAAATTTCAAAATCAGTTTTTTTCAGTCCAAACTTTTTTGCATTTTCGGCAATAAAACTTCATGATTCGTCGACATCTGAACTCAGATGTGACCTAGCATGCATATTTCAAAAACTGAACAAACTGGAGATCCGGTCCCTAATAATAATACATAATATAAATAATAGTATTACAAGCGTTTAGTAAAAAAAAAATATATAAAAAAAAATAAAAAATAGCACCACATTTTTCGTCCCCCCCTTCCATGCTTAAATTTTACTATTGTGTTTATGTTTATAACCCTACGCACTGAAAATTTTCTAAAGAGTTCATATTTAGATTTTTTTTTTTTTTTGTAATTAATTCGTTAGCTATACAGTATATTAAAATTTTAGAATCTAAAAAGTTAACTATTTACCGCTAAAGTAATTACGTTTATAATAACGAGTTACTCTTTAAACTTTTTTCAAAAAAGTTATTGGTTTGTACTAAAAAGTTACTTATATGTATCTGAATAATTTCTTAAATTTATGTTTTCCGTGTCTGCTAAAACCTATAAATTTTTGTACCACATTCCACAATAGCAGAAATAAGAACTTATATCTAAACCAGAATTTTATCCAATGGAGACTATCAGCTTAAAAATTATTAAAAATTTTCTATGGCTTGAAACACGTGAAAGTATGTCTATAGTAATTCTCATTTTAATTTCTCCGGAATTGGTGCAGCAATTAGTTTTTTTCCAAAAAAAAAAAAAAAAAATAATAATAATAAAATAAAATAACAAAAATAAATAAATAAAAAAAGAAGGAAAGAAATCACAAAAAATGTGTTTTTCCTTATAATTGTAATGATAAATTAGAGGACCCTTTGCTTTCCCCGCGTTACCCCGTGCAATAAGCCGATAAGTTCGATCAATATTTTAATAAGTTTCAGTTTCATATAGGTTTTATTATACAAAAACACATATAAATGAGATCAGATACATACATAATCTTTGTTCTCCTCTCAACCTGATCTAAAATAAGAAATATAACAGTAACAGATTGCAAAGGGGCAAGCGTATACATCCCGCACAACAGATATGCTGCAATATTTGCATAGCTCACAGGATACTTCGTCACTCGCTACTTTAATAAAATATAAGAAATTTTATTTAAAAGAAGATAAATAAAAAAATAATCATAATACGGGGTTTCAATTGGACGTGTGTACATTAACAAATATATATTTTTAAAATACTCCCTCTCAATGTATTATCAGGTATACGTAACATATGTAAAAGTAATTAAACTGACGGACACATCATGAGTTGACATGTAATAGTGGAAATTTAATCAATTATCTTTAATTAATAAACATTAACAATTTATATTATTTGACGTCAAACTTTTCATTTTAAATTTGTATTTGATTTATTGTTAGTCATATTTATCATGTGGCACATTTTTATAAAAACTACAATTAATTGCTTTTATTGGATTATATTTGTTATTCAATATTTGAATTTCATAATCATGTTCATATTGAGCTTTTATCATTAATTTACTGTAGATAATTGAGTTATTAAATATTATTACTGGTTTTTAAATTTGTGCGTTTTTTTACCCCTATTTATTTTGATTTAAAAGTTTTGTTCATTTGTTGGGGTACTCGTTACTCTCAAAAATAAAAATTACAAAATTTGACCCCATTCTTTTGTGTTGTCTTGCATTGAAAATAAGTCAATGTTTGCAATATATTATGTTGTATAAATTAAAGACCCGTGATTGTAAGACATGTTATAAACATGTTAGCAAAGATAGAGAAATCTTATGTCACTCATCTCTTGTAATTTTGCTCAATCATCAAGATCCATTTCCGGTAAAACTTATATTTTGTGGGAGGGGGGGGGGGGGGGGGGGGGAGAGATGCAAAATATTTCAAATCCAGTAAAACTCTGCGCGGTCAATACAGATTATGTCTTGTTTTTGCAGTAAATGCAAATTGTAATTTCTAGTATACAGCATTTAAAAAACCTTTAATATACACATTAATTGCGACAAATAGGTATTTTCATCATTTCATCTTTCAAATGAGTCCTTGGATTGACCTAGCAAATGAGCTACTAAATATCAAAATGCAAGATAATTTCAGTTTATAGATTGAAGCATTATCAAACTGAATACAATATTTAAATTTTATTTTACGAAAAGAAAAAAAAATTCCAAAAGACTTTGCAATTTAAAATAAATAATGAATAATTTATTTAATTTTGTTATTATTAATAAAATAATTTTAAGTTTGTAGTAAATATAATTATTGTAAACTTGAACTGCAATTCCAGTGCACCACTGTAATATTAGGCCAGCTATGTTAGCATAAGAATAATCATGTTTTGTTTTGAGACACAGCCTGTGTTACTGTCTGTACATTTAATTAAGTAAAACTGAGACGTGCAAACATTGCTAATCAAGTCTGCAAGAAGACACAATCTCAGTAAACTAATTACTAAAATAGAATATAATTATTAATAAACATACATATAACTTTATTATATTTTATAACAATTTTAGAGATTTTGAATTAAGTAATTTATTCATGTATTCATTTTTATTATAATTTGTTATATACATTTTACCTGCAAGTAGAATACTTGGTTGGTTTAGGGAGAGAATAAACTCAAGAACTCAGTAATACTAACAAAGTGATAGCAGATGGCTGTAATATCGTTTTATACTTGAACACTTTTCCTTATGGGGAAATTAAGTAGTTAGAATTGTTTCTCAGTGTTAAAATTATTATTGTAAAATGTATTTTCTTGTGGTGAAGCAAGAATCCTCCATCAGGCTTTTACTAATACAATATATTACTCCCTCTCCCACCCAAAAAATAATAATAAAGTAGTATTTTTTTAAATATTATTATTTCTTATTTTTTTTAATGAGACGAGTTTCACTTTTTGTATTAGTTTTATTGGAAATGTATATAAATTGCATTTGGCTTTGAGCCTCAAAGTTTTAGTATTGCTGAATAACAAAAAAATTGATGCAACGTTCTATATTTTAAACTCTAGTAACATCAATGAAAATAAGAAGTAGTTAAATTTTATTTCATATTCTAAAAGAGGCCATTCTCCTGCTCTATCAATGCAATTGTGTCTACCTTTTTATTTTTTTCAGATAATAATATGAAGTATATTTTTTTTTTTTTTATTTTTAGAAAATTTTGAAAAATAACGCTATTGCCGGTAGCTCATGCATGTGGGCATAGGAAATTTAGTTCCGACCGTGACGTCCTTTTGTTCGAAAATTCTAATAAAAATACTCAATGAACTTTTAAATTAGAAATTCACATATCTATCAATTCAAAATGAACATCATTTTGAATTGATAGATATGTCAATTATCTTGTTATAATGTTCCCTCATAGATCATAGAATATGAAATACAATTAACCCATAATTATTTAAAGTCTTCCACATTTCAAGAAAACAGTTACAGTAAAAAGGTCAATATCTGGAGGGAGAGAAAAAAAAGGGAATTAGAGCTGCTTTATTTCCCTCATTAGAAAGCATGGTAAATCAAGACAGAAACATAAAGTTGTCTGATGTTAGTATTTCTTGGCTCTCACAATCTTTTTTTTTTTTTTTTTTTTTTTTTTTTTGCACCAACCATATTTTGCAAGGGATTGTATTGGAGCACTCGAGGTAAAGCTTATTTTTTGCATTATAATATATTATTATTGAGGTTATCTAAATGGCATGAGCAGTAAAAATATATCACCACCTCACTTGTTTTATAGAAGATCATTTTATTTTCCAAAGCCACTTTCTATATATAAAAGAAATGCACTTAATATTGATTATTATCTAGGGGACGCTTCGAAACTTTTTTTTTCTGTAATAGATGGTCTATTTAAGGACTATCTAGAGTTGTACTTTGCATTATTTTCTGTAGTAAATGTGGCAGTAATAAATAAAAACTATACCCACAAATGATCTGTATAATAGTTTCTATTTTCTTTTCCTAATCTTTTCATTTTACTTACAGTTATATAATATAAGAATTCGTAAGTAAAATTACAGATTCATACTTATTTCTTTTTTCAATTCTTACAAAAAAAGAAGAAAAAAAGAATGGAATGTTCGCAACCACCCCCCCCCCCCCCCCCCCCCCCGTCCCGTCCCGAATTGTTTCACTTTTTATCACAAATTGTTTAATGTGGTAGTGACACCGTATCATTCACCCTCTCTCTCTCTATCTCTCTCTCTCTCTCTCTCTCTTACACACACGCACTCTCATATGCTAACTGTGTAACTAAAACTACCACATTTGTCAGTGCTGAAAATATTTGACAAATTTGTTAGTTGTTCTGTTTCTCTTTGTCACAATCAAAGTCAAACAACGACAAAACTTTCAAACATCAAGACTAAAAAAATATAACAGCGAAGTTCCATTACATCACGCGATCCATCACTCTAGCTAAAATCAAGAATATGTTTTGCAAAATTTTAGTTTTCAAATTTATATCACTTTTTGTGTATTGTGCACTCATGCAGAAATTGATGTATTGATTGGAAATAACAACTACAAAAACTTGCAAAACTGTCCGTAGTTCGGTGTTTGAAAAAAAAAGAATAGACATTTATATATATACAGTATATATATATATATATATATATATATATATATATATATATATATATATATATATATATATATATATAGACTGATATGAAAATTATTTTAATGTGAAGATAAAATAAAAATAATAAAGCATTATTTATAAAAAGAAAAGAAAAACTTTTTATATTGTAAATTCTGCTAGCTAAATATCTCGCATATTTTTCTCTTTATTTTATGATTATTATTATATGATGTAAAATACTTTTTAATTTCTAGAAACCTGAAAAAAATAATAAATATAAATAATAATAAAAATCGAGTTTTTACGTAAATTTCATTTTATTCAAAAATATTTGTTAGATTCAATTTTCTTTTAACAAATTGTTATATTTATTTTATATATTATTAATATAATATGGGTTTTAATTTATATTTATTGCAGTGCTTTTTTTTTTTCAAGAAAATCATAAATTTATTTTTGCATAAAAATAATAATAATATTGAGCGCATTTCGTCTATGTTAGTGCAATATAAACCTTAGACAAACTGCCGACATAACAGATGTGGGTAATCAACCAGCGCCTACAAACATCTTAGTCTGATATTTATATCAAACATATTTCTATCGTCCATTTAGTTATAGACAAAAGACGAGATGTGATTTCTATATTGTTTGTTTTCAATACTACGGCTAAGCAACGTTTGCTATCTGCTAGTCTGTTGTCAAAGTAAATTACCAATGTATCATAGCTTGGTTTTATATTTTGTACTTTTGTGATGTTTTATATCAAATATATAATAGACAATTACTTTGTAGTCGACAGTTTTGTTTTTTGTTCTGATTTCTTTTACTTATAGCTCTACTTTGATGTATGATACTCTCTCTCTCTCTCTCTCTCTCGATTTCTCTATGTGTAATTTTTCTTTTAAGAACAGAATCTTTTTAAAGTTATATCAGTTCTATTTTCCTTATTCGATTTTCTATCGATGAAGATAAAATGATGTGATAATATGTTGTCTGATTTATACTACAGTAAAAAAATAGTTTAAAAAAACGAAATAAATTAAAATATATAAAAAGTAATGCTTTCTTTTACCAGAACGTTATATAATACAAGTAATACAAGTACATGATATTATGCCGTCTAATATAAATATAAATATTAAGATAAAGCTATTATTATAATAATGTATAAGTTTTATATTTGTAAGTTTGGTTTTATCAGAACTATGTTTGAAAAGTTATTCTCGACGAAGTATATAATACAAAATGTAATAAATTTAATAAGTATATTATTTTCTGAAATTAACACTTAAAGCAATTTAACTCTATTTATTATGTTCAGTATATTTGGACTTGCTCTGTTGCTGAATAAAGAATTAATTTGAATTAAAGTGTTGCACCTTACAGAGGTTGGTGACCCAAAATTAAACGACCTCTAAATTATTTTAAATAATTAGTTTTACTTAGAATTATGCCATTTGTCAGATTACCTACTTTATTTTTAGTATTTAGAATTCCTCCCACCTTGGTAATTAAATAAGAATATAAATGATGCATTTTTAAATTTTCAATGAAAATATTTATAATTCTCAAAGGAGCAGTAAATAGAAATAAACTTCAATAATGACAACAGGTTGTCTCTTATGAGATACTTCTAAGATATTTAATTTGCATTTTTACTTGTATAATATACATATTATGTAAATAATTACACTTAAAATTTAAAATAATAAAATCTGATCTTAAAATGGAACTCACAAACTTTTTTTATTTCGCTCTCTTATTCACAATTTTAAGTAAGTATATAAAAATACAAAACAGCTGTGTTTTATGATAAAATAGGATTAAAAAACAAAAATATACATTTTATTTTACGTATAAACTACATTTTTTTAACGTAGAAAAAATATCAAAGTAAAGTTTAAAAAGTAAAAAAAAAAAAAAAAAAAAAAAAAAAAAAAAGGAATATAAAAATAAATGTTAATGAAAGAACGAGCAATAACAAATATATTACATTATATTTACATATATTAACATTATATATATTTACATATATTAAAAAATTGCATGCAAATTATTTCGGTTGTAATAATTATGTTTACATTTACCAAGGTGAGAAAACACGCAAGACTGAATGTGTTCAAAGTAAAGAAAAGAAAATGTTATTTTAATATTTAGTTAATGAAGATCGCTAAAACCTAAGCCAGGGGAGAGCTACAAACATCTAACAGAAATGGTCATAATGTAGATGATCATAACAAAATTCTTAGTTGTTAAATTACTGTGATGTATTTCACTTTATTTTTATTGAAATTATTGCTTATTTTTATGTACTATTATATGAACACGTCAGATGATGCATAGTTTATTTCTCACCTGCTTAGTAAGGAAAATGGCGCTTTTGGATCTGACGCTCTCAGATATTTGTTGGTAAGATTTATTTGTATATTTAAATTGTAAGAAAAGAAATAATATTTAAGTTTGTTTTATTAGAACTACTTTTTTAGGGTAGATCAAAGCATTGCAAAGTTTCTTTTTCTTATGTTGTACTAACTGTGGTAGTCATTTTCATAATTAGAGATTATCTCACGGCATTTCATTAAACTAAAAACATTCACAGTAATAAATTCATATTATTGTTGAGTACCAAAATAAAAATAAGCCATTTTACAATTTCAAATTAATAACCACTTTATTTTAATATATTCCACACCGGCGACAATTGTACCACAGACCAGTATGTAGTATTTCTATTTTAATAAGATTCAGTATTGAAATATCATAAATATAAATATAAATAAAATATATTTTTATTTATAATTACTTATTAAATTCAATAATTATATTTATATTTAATTAAAATATAGTAAAAAAAAAAAAAAATTAATATACATGTATTTTAAAAATACTGTAAAATTGTTACAAAATTAATTTTAATTTAACAACAAATTAAAATTATTGTAATAAAATTTAATCTAAAACGTATTGTTATTGTGCAATGGCAAATGAAAGTAGGATCACAAGTGACTAATAAAAGACGACTGTTTTGATGCCGAATATAAGCGATTGCGCTCACATTCCCTTCCGTTTCAACGTACTGCGCATGCATAATAAGTAGAAACGGAAGCGGATGTGACCGAAATCACTAAACGTCTGCCTCCCCAAAACAGTTGTTCCTGTGATGGACAAAATTTTACAAAATTTGTGAAATTTCTATTAAAAAAAAAAAAAAAAAAAAAGAAGAAGAAGAAGAAATTACTTGACAAAATAACTGAGTCTTATACCACTGACCACTGGTAATGGTCATCATCAGTTTTATGTTAATTTTGGCCCCGTATGGTGATTACCATGTTAAATTAAGGGTTTTAGTTTTTAAAATGTCGTTTCATTAGTTTTAAAACACATTAAATCACAAATAATCATAAAGCAAAAAGCTCAACTCAAAACAGTATTTAGGACGTAAATGAGCCCCAGTAATATGAATGGATTAAAAACTGTGCTCAAAGTCGACTCCAAATAGTTCCTCCAGAAATGTAAATTTAATACTTCTAAAAAGTGAAATTAAAAAACAAATATATCAAAATAATAATTCTGAATTTAGCATAATGACCCTTAATTTTATATATATATATATATATATATATATATATATATATATATATATATATATATATATATATATATATATATATATATATATATATATATATATATATATATATATATATATATATATATATTCTGTTGTTCCACTCTATTGGCCGATGTCCTCGTGACCTTGAAAAATATTTTTTGCTGCAAATGACCTGAAATTCGAAAATCCAAAATCTGGGGTCAATCCGACGATTTTAATTGTTTTAAGGTCAAGTGGACATCGGCCAATAGAGCGGAACAACAAAGGGTAGAACTGGTTTAAAAAAACAAAAAAAAAAAACAGCGATATAATATATATTATATAAATATATTATATATATATATATATATATATATGTATATATATATATATATATATATATATATATATATATATATATATATATATATATATATATATATATATATATATATATATATAAACGTTTTTAAAAGTACTTCATCCTAATGTATCACTGTGCAAAATTTTAACTCTTTCTTTCTTTACAATTTTATAGTCAAATCCCACAGTAGCTGACTGCATAATTCATTTTCAAGTGTATACCTTTTCCTACATGTAGTTAAAACTACTGTATATCTCCTTCAGTTTCTCTTTTTATATTCTTTATTTCTCCAATTTATTATTACGATCTTGCTGTAAGCCTAGTCAAGTCTCATGTTATATCAAACTTGGTGTTGAAATTTACAATCAGTCATGTAATATGATTATTACCGATTACATTATAAAAAAGGAGAACGAATTGACAATAATTATAGAAAAGAATTGCACTTTATTCATACATATTCAAAGTGAAGTAGTGAAAGAGATTTGTCTAAATAATATTTTATTTTAAAATTTCATACAAAATATTTTAAAATTATTTAATAAAAGTATATATACTTATATATCTTATTTTGAATTTTTACTAAAAAAGTGTTAAATTAACGAAATAGTTTATTATTATATAAATTTAAAATGTTGTTAGCTTCAGCTAATAAATACTTCATTTTTATTTTTTAAATTAAGAGCTCTACTTTGTATTCTGATTAAAAAATTAAAAAAAATAATTTATGCTTGTTTAAGGATTTCCAACTTCCAACAGCAATTTTAAATTGTTAATTTTTATAAAATTAGTATTTTTATTTATATCAAATTTTAAAAAAGGAGATTTCCTTTTATAGTTGCTACATATGACGATGATTCACAACATCTCAACACGGTACGTTATTATTTTTGTTTTCTCCTAAGCACCGTAACTGCTTTCGGATAGATCTTCAAAAACTCATTTATTACATTATGTTACTCTATTACAGTTCTTTTTAAAACTATTAATTAAAATAATACTCTTACAAAGTAGGGAATATGCATACTTTGCATGATTTTTGTTGTAACCATTGATATATAAAGCTATTGTTGAAAAAACGATCCCTTAATGATGTAATTCAAATTTTCGCCGCAACAATGCAAGAATACAAAATTACGTACAAAAGTGGCACTGTATAGTCTGTGTGTGAATTTAAAAATTCACTCACAGATCGCAGTTCCACTTACATAAAACATGTTGATTGTTGCGGCGAAAATTTGAACTACATCAACAAGGGTTCGTTTTTAGTATAGGGCAATAACACAGGAGTTCACAACCCTGGTTGTAACAATAAAGAAATCAGATATTAAAATATGTGTAATATTTTTTTATCTAAAAAATTTGCACTTAATTAAAGAAGATAAACAACAACTTACCTATGCAGTGCGTCTATTAATCCAGAATACACAGTAAATAGAAACTTGCAAAGCAAAGTAATGTTAAATTCATTAAAATAATAATAATTTTGCACAATAACTTATATATGTTAACTCGGATATGAGGCACAGTGATAAACAATAACAACTTAAGACTATGTTGCCTCTTGTATCGTCGCACTTGTTTGCCTAGCGTGCTCCACCGATGAGCACCAGTGGAAAACACACGTTATAATTTTACAATATCTCACTATATAATAAACTAGACACTTCAAGATGTTAATTAAGCTCTAAATATTTCTAACAACTCGAATTATTACAAACACAATTTGACTGAATAGTTTTACTAAATAACGACACTAAATTGTGATCAGACACTAACACATTAGACACTTTATACTAATGCAACAATTTTATGTTTGTTTTATTTGGTTGATTGGTTTTTTAGGGTGGCAAAACAAACAGGATTCTTCTTGTGCAGATTCCGTAAGTCTGTTCTGTCGTTGGCTAAATCTGGCGGTCATGAAGCCATAATCTGCTAATTACGTCTAATTAATTAATTGTTGGACAGGGTGGCCAAAATCTTGCATTGGTATTACCCTACTAATTAATTCACTTTTTTCCACTTTTTTTCCGTTTGTATATAGTTCTATAAATTGTTTTATTTATAGTTTTAATACACTGCACTTAAGGGTATGGTGCACTCACAAGACAAACATGCTCCTCACAACACCAAGCACAAGGCTGTACTGAACTCCACTTGTGGTCCTTGCTCTTGTTTTAATGCAACACGCAGGCGTAGCATTACTGACCTTACTCAACTGTCTGTATGTGTAGCGAGATAACAGTTCTCACTTTAAATATGGATGTATTTGAGAGGTCGTAATTCACTGAAAGTTTTATATTGAAAATAAATATCTTATACATTTTGTAAAGAATATTTAATTATATACCTCCATTAACCATTTCTTCATTTCCAAATAAAATCCCATTCAATATTTTAAATACTGCATCTTTTATTATTTCAATAAATTTTATATTTTTATTTTTGCATAAATTCCATTAGGACAAAAACAAAGTGTAATTTGCATATATGGCATTTTCATTGTAGGGGACTTTACAATATATACTTTTTGTTTCGTATATATTTTTAAACAGTATAGTAAAAATCTTGAAAATTAGTTACAATTATTAAATTTGACCTCTGATATAAACTATATAAATAATATATAAAAAAAAGTGTTAAAAGATATACACTGAATTAAATTGTATGTTTTTCAAGAAAAAAAAATCAGAAAATTTTGTCAGTTATGTTGGAAATAAATAATAAGGCACTTTTTGATCCTTTCCTATCATTTTGTTTGTATTTCATTTGTTTATTTCAACAAAATCATACAAACAACTTTCATTATTATTTTTTTTGTACAGTATAATACTATAATATTTTTACGAGAAGAGTAAAAATATTGATAGTTGCATGAATTTCTAACGTGATTTCTTAGGTGGTTTCAGGAAAGTTATAGTAAATATGCAAGGTAAATATTATCATTACGATATACTGAATTGAATTTTAAGCTTTTTACTAAAAGAAGAAGAGATAAGTGATATGCGTAGATTTGTTCAGCCGATGTTCAATACACATTTATATACGGAATCCATCCTAATTGCATAATTTGTTTTGAAAATCTCTTATAAGAGACTACAGGGAAGTACTCTCCTACTTGGAGCCATCAACAGTCAAATAAGTACCCTTACCTTATTTTCACAATAATTCTTCAGACGCAATTTATATCCAGCAAAACATAAATGAAAAAAATATGAAATCTTTAAAGAGATTTAATTAAATAAAAATAAGTTTCATTTTTATTATTTATTTATTTATTTATTTATTTATTTATTTATTTATTTATTTATTTATTTATTTATTTATTTATTTATTTATTTATTTATTTATTTATTTATTTATTTATTTATTTATTTATTTATTTATTTATTTATTTATTTATTTATTTATTTATTTATTTATTTATTAAACAACTAAAAAAAAAATTTAAGAATGTTTGTCAGTTATGTTGGAAATACAAAATGAAGCAATTATTTCAATTTGCCTGTATTTTTCTTTTATTATTATTATTTTTTTTTTGCGTTCCAATGCTTTACTTACACCAAATCATACAACATACAAACAATTTTAATGCATACTGTATATTTGTATGGCAATATTTATTATATATTTATTATATGCCGTACAAAATTTAATTTTGTAATGAATAATGGATATAATTGAAATTTTTATAGGTATTACATTATAGGTTTTAACTTAAACAAGAAAGTTATTTCGAATATTTTTGAGTTAAAATAAGATAACACATAAGAAAACTTGTTATAATCTTTTCTATAGAGCGTTTGCAGTAATTTATACACAAAATTTAACTTGCTAACATTTGTCACTTTAAAATTTAGCAGAGGATATAAAATATATTACTTTTATTTGAAACCTAATGGGCAAATTATTCTTTAAACTGGTTTCATTTACTTGCGCGCCAGCGCCATGCTGGAGCAGATAAATGCATTGCCGAGCATAGAACAAAAACGTATTTTTTTATAACGTGAATTCAATTTTTATGTAACTTATTAATTGTCTCGAAAATATATTGTCATATTAATAAATAAATAAATAAATAAATAAATAAATAAATAAATAAATAAATAAATAAATAAATTAATTAATTAATTAATTAATTAATTAATTAATTAATTAATTAATTAATTAATTAATTAATTAATTAATTAATTAATTAATTAATGCTGATGTGTTCTCTGGTTTTACAGTTGCTAATGCTATTTATGTAAGTCCTATCAAGTGTTTTGTCATAGAAATGCTCATGTTTTCTTCTGGTCTATAACTTTAGAGTATAAATACTACATATTATTTATTTGCAATTATTTAACATTTTCTACAATGTATTATACTAAACAGTAAACATGGCTTTTGATTCTATGTTTCTACTTTTGCGTGCAAGCTTTACGTTACTCTTGCCTTTCTCTGCAACTTATAAATTTCAAAAAATAAATTCCACGTGTTTCCTTCATCAATAAAACTAAATATTATTAATATGTGCGGAAAAAATTAATATAGCAAAGCTTTAAATCAAACTTAACAATAAAATGTAGAATATATTGAGTTTTTGTACTTAAAGTTTGTATGTAATAAAAAAAAAAAAAAAAGAAGAAGAAGAAGAAGAAGAAGAAGAAGAAGAAGAAGAAGAAGAAGAAGAAGAAGAAGAAGAAGAAGAAGAAGAAGAAGAAGAAGAAGAAGAAGAAGAAGAAGAAGAAGAAGAAGAAGAAGAAGAAGAAGAAGAAGAAGAAGAAGAAGAAGAAGAAGAAGAAGAAGAAGAAGAAGAAGAAGAAGAAGAAGAAGAAGAAGAAGAAGAAGAAGAAGAAGAAGAAGAAGAAGAAGAAGAAGAAGAAAAAGAAAAAGAAAAAGAAAAAAAAGTTTTGTAGCAGAAAGTTTGTTAAAAGGTGTATTCAGGTGTAAGGAGGGATTTTACTTGAAGTTTCAATTCAATAGAAAATCGTCTCAAACTTTTTAGCTGGATAATGTTCAACAAAGTAGTTTTTTATTTAATTAAAGCTAAAATGATCGCACAAACTAAATAAAGTGTATTGTGTATTTTTGAAAATTCAAACAGGATACAAATACAATATTTTTAAAGTGATAAAATATTATTTATTTCGAAATCAAAATCTTACTACGGGTACATTGAAGTGTTTCAGTGTCAAATGTTTACATTGTTTACTGTTTGAAGTTTTAGAACCAAACTACATCTAAGCTAATTTATATTATCTCCCTCATCAGATATTCACACGTCTTTTGATCGTAAATCGTTTCGAAATTTGATGTGTTGAAGCGGACTCAGTTACATTTTAAATTGACATATATAGTTAAAAAAAAAAAGAAGCAAATAACAACAATAATATTTTAGAATTTACATAAAATCAAAATATTATTTATATCATTAGTTTTTTATTTTATTATATTTGCAATTAATTTTAGTATCAATTATTTTCTTAAGTTTATTATTTTACTAACTAATAATATAAAATTATAATTAATAATATTATATTTTATATAAATTAAATTATTCAATTTTTTATAAATATATTGTCTTACTAATTAATTGATCTGAAAGTAATAAAATACACTGTATTACTTGATCTTCTATTCACAGCTCTTTGAATTTTAATTTTTTTATTATGAAGGAATGAGATAAACGAAATTTTTAATAATTTCAATGAAAAAATACGATGCTTACTTTTATTATGTTTGTTGAGCCAAAAAATTTCTAGATAAAAAATTATATAAAGTAAATAGAATTTAAGTGAAGTAAAATCAACTGAAGTAGCATCAGTATAAAACTTTCAAGTGAATACAATGTAACCTGATATTTTTGTAGCAATTTTAAATTTGCTCTTCGTCTTTTACACTTGACTTTGCATAACTTAATTTTCTTGTGTAAGAATATAATTTATATAGAGAATCTGTGTTGTATAACAAAGATCTTACTGTTAGTGGACTTTAACATTGTAAGCTTTATTTGTACTAAAAATATGCACTTTTGTAACATTATATTGTATCCTTGGAGAGAAAATGTACTAGTCTTTAGAGACCTTTCATCCACTCTCTCTCTCTCTCTCTCTCTTTCTCTCTCTCTCTCTTTTCCTTTGTCCAAAATTACCTGTTTGCTAAATAACACACACACACACACACACACACACACACACACACACACACACACACACACACACACACACACACACACACACACACACACACACACACACACACACACACACACACACACACACATACACACACACACACACACACACAGAAATACATGAGGTGCGAGCAGTACGGCTTGTGCTGACATCTCGCGTCATTCTCTCTATGTATTGTTCAACCATTATATCATGTAGCGTTCATTTATCATTTTTAAAAAGTTTAATAAATAATTAAGTGTTGATGCACTTAATATATTCATTTCATTTAAAAAGTGCTCTCGAATATCAAAAGAGAAAAATGCAACACCAGGGTAGCTAATTAATAAACATGATAATTATGCTTTACAATATTATATAACTAATAAATTAGCATAAGTCAAATATATTGAGAATACAACTTGGTAGAGACAAGTATTTTATAACTAAATATCACAAAACATGTCGCACAATGTCTACAAGTTACACCTTCATGCTTAAAATGATTATACATCAAATTACAATATATAAAAAGAATACTTAACATCGTACAAAATTCAATACTAGAAATTAAATATTTAAAATGCTTACTCTCTACTGGTAATTGTTTACTTACTACAATGGAGGTTATTGGTTAAAAAAAAACTAATAAAAACAAAAATAAATAAAAAAATACGCGAAAGAATGACGAGTATTTATTATTCATACATATCTCCGGAATCTAAAGGTGAAAGTGGACAAGATTTGCAAGAGAAATAATACTACGGCGGCAGAGCGATGCAGTGACGCAAGACATTTCGTACTTCACATGGAATATTGTTAGTAAATTGTTTTGTATTTGAAAAACTATTTATTTCAACTTTAACAAAATAAACAAATAATAATAATAACATATTTTTAACTTTTGCTTGCATTCCTTATTTTATTAGTATCTTTGTTGTATTTATGAAAAGTTTTATAATTTATAGCGCATAAATCAAAATTAATACTTTATGACTTAAGCATTTAGAATGACAGTATTATATATTGAGTGGAGAATATTAGAGAGAGCGAGAGCGAGAGCGAGAGCGAGAGCGAGAGCGAGAGCGAGAGCGAGAGCGAGAGCGAGAGCGAGAGCGAGAGCGAGAGCGAGAGCGAGAGCGAGAGCGAGAGCGAGAGCGAGAGCGAGAGCGAGAGAGAGAGAGAGAGAGCAACTAGACACATTTATCACAACTAAATACAAACATATTGCTACCCTAGTACAGTATGGAGCTCAATAAATGTTAAAGAGATACTATTGGTCCACGAAATTACAATAGCAAAATATAATTGCTGCAACAGTTCTCCGCCTTCTAAGGCTGGTTGTCAGGCTGGTTGAGTAGGCACGGTACATACCTTCTCTCTCTCTCTCTCTCTCTCTCTCTCTCTCTCTCTCTCTCTCTCTCTCTCTCTCTCTCTCTCTCTCTCTCTCTCTCTCTCTCTCTCTCTCTCTCTCTCTCTCTCTCTCTCTCTCTCTCTCTCTCTCTCTCTCAGAATCAGAGTATGATGCTTGCTTGCCCGCCGTCCACCCGTCTGGTTCAGAACATCTCTCTCTTTTTTGGTTTCAAACAGTTTCAATTTCATATAGGTTTAATTATAAAAAGCAGGTATACAAAAACACATGCAATTGAGATCAGGTACATAAATATCTTTGTTCTCCTCTCAACCTGGTTTCAAACAGTTTTTATAAGTTAAGGGGCAAAAGTATGCAACTTGCATGACCAATGTGCAGCTGCAGGATACTTAAGTAAATTTGTCACTGAAACTTTGGAGCATTACTGGCATGGTTAATGACACTTACTAGCAACATGAAATAACATTATACTTACTTATATTAATTACTTTTGTATAAAATTAATAGCAATCTCCCTTTTTTCCGTGCAAATAATTTAATTTATAGATAGTCATGCTGATAAATATAAAAATTATAAAAAGCTGAAAAATGTTTGACAACACGAATATATTTCACCATATAATATCAAAAACAAAGTTTGTGTTACAAATTGTATGCTCAATAACCATGCCTGATTACAGCCACCATATTCACTGATCACTGAAAACTGAGCAAATATATATTTAGAGACATAAACATTTCAAGTAAAAATCCTGGGAAAAGTAAATAAACTGTTAAAATTATTAATGTATATTTATGTATGTATTTTTACGATCAAAAAATGTTTTATTAATTTAATACTGACAAATGTCTCTATTTTATTCATTATTATTACAACCATTTTTTAAATGTCAGATATTTTGATAATGATTTAATAATTATTACGTGCTTCATTTTTATATTAAGTGAGTAGGTGACTGACTGATATCTCACAAAATATAAAATTAGCAAAACGTTATTATAAAATGTTACTTAAATGTTTAGTTACGTCAAACATATGCAAACACGATAAAATATTCAAGTTATTCCACTTCAAAGATAGCATGTAAATGTGAAAATTCTAATTTTACAGCCTATACCTTTAAGCTAAATTTTAAAATTAATATAACAATAAAACTTTTTAGGGCCATTTTATTTATTTATTTTCTACTTGATTTTATTTTATTAGAAAATTATAGGATTTAGCATTTTATAAATAAATAACGTAATAAATTATTGTAAAAATAAAGTTTCAATTTTGACTACTTCCGCTCCAAGTCAGTCACTCTCTACGTTAATTCAAAACGTATTAAAAACATTGTAATATTTTTCACATTGAAATCGTTGAAGATTAAAAAATATTTGCTTGACAAAATATTGCAGTTTAAATGTTGATAAATTTTTGCTACATTTTCACATCTTAGAGTTGGCACGACTGGTATGATGCATCAGATTTTAACTTGCTGACACTTGAAGCGGAAATGAGGAAATGGTTCAATTTTGTATTTTATTACAATAACAAATGGATTTTATAGTCATTTTTACTTGCATATAGAGATTTTTTTGTAATTATTATTCTTCATGACTTTCTCATTTTTTTTAATCTTAAGGGTTGTATTATATTAAATTATATAGATGGCTTGTATCTCAAATTTTTAAAAGAAAACTCCCAAACTTTATGATGCCATTTGAAAGTTAATTGTAACAGCTACCTATGATAAAATTTTCAGAAGCCGTGACCATCAGATAAGAGAGCAAATATTTATTGAAATTAATATGAGCTCTTATGGGACTAATACTTCAACAAATCATAATTTTAAGGCTAGCATGGTGACCCCCCAATTTTTTTTTTTTTTTTTTTTTACATTTTTGAAGATACTATATCCTAATGTATAGATGTGCAAAATTTCATATTTTTCTTTCTTTACAATTTTTAGTCAAACCTGCAGTACCTGATTTCCCGCTTTAATTATTTTATAAAACTATTTTAAATGATTATTTTTGGTCTAGTAAGCTTGCAGTACAAAAGCAGTATACTTCAGTATTTCAAACTAAATGCTATTAAATTATTGTAAACATTTATTATGGATTTTTGTGTTGTTAAATTCCTTTTTTTTTTTTTTTTTTTTTTTTTTTACTGTCGCGTAAAAATAATACTTGGATTGTTTTTGTAATTTAAACACTAAACATTACATGTAGTTAATTTAAATATATATTACAGCACTTCACCTAGCTGAAATATATTGTAGCACTTTACTATGATGAAATATAGATTGAAAGCAAAAATGTTGCCCGTGTTTAAAGGCGTAGAACACCTTTAACCAAAAAAAAAAGTTGTGTAATATTCTAACAAACCTGAAAATCAACGTTGATTTGGCCGGAATCATTGATTTCTAATTTATTTTCCATTCAAAAAATGCCACTGGCGGTCACTGACGTCACAGCGCGCCCGGTTTACGCGCGCATAAAACAACCAAGCTGTGACGTCAGTGACCGCCAGTGGCATTTTGTGAAAGGAAAATAAATTAGAAATCAATGACTTTGGCCAAATCACCGTTGATTTTCAGGTTTGTTAGGATATTACACAACTTTTTTGTTCAAGGTGTTCTACGCGTTTAATATAATAATATGAGTATAATAATTGGAATGTTTTAATTGTAAAAAAAAGCAATTATAACGTAAAATTAATTATTACAAAATGTAAAACCGATTGTCGGGTTATGTAATGTATTTATAGTTAATGTAATTTACATGCAGGATTGTGGTAGCGACCTCATTGTAAACTGAGAGAGAGAGAGAGAGAGAGAGAGAGAGAGAGAGAGAGAGAGAGAATTATTATACTAATTATTTATAATAATAAGTCTATATTATTATAATAAAAAAATAGTACTCTATAGTATTATAGCGTGAATGAATTTTGTAAATGAATATTTCTATTGTGTTCAATTCTGTGCACTCTTTTCTTATTTAAGTTTGACAAATATACGAAAAAATACGCTAAAAAGTAAAGTTGATTTTATTTATGCTTGATTGTAAGATAGAGAAACCGAAGAAAGTATCTTATAGCATTATTGATTTGTATGTTACATATCCAGTAATTATTAAGATAATCTGCCATTAAAAATAATTTTAAATTTAAATGATAGAGGGAGCGTGAATTGTAAATTTTAATGCATATTATGAACTTTGAATTATAAAACAGCTATAAAAGTTCTCTTTGAGAAAAGCTCTATTTCTATATCTTCATTTTTTTGTCTCACTCTCTATTCAATATCATATAAAATTGTGTTGTAAAAATTAATGCAAGTTAAATCCCTAGCGGAAACGTTTTTATTTATTATTATTATTATTTTTTTTTTTTCATTTGTTATTTTTTTATAAAAAGTAGAAAAATGTTACGAAATAGAATTAAATATTATAAAAATACATTTGTTTTTTTATAAACACACTATAAATATTATAACATTATGCTTTTTTATAGAAATGTTAAAGTAGTAAACAACGCGACACGACAGTCTTTTGTTTACTCACATTTGTTTTGTATTCCAGATGTTCACACATCTCAGTTTTCTCGTATTATTTTGTATGTTTGTGTAGTATGTTTTCACAAGGGAGAGTCATATTTCTTTACTGAAAATATTACAACATCTTCTCACAGTTTTTTTATTATTTTTAAATAAACTGTCATCTCCTATTGTATTTAGATTTAATAATTATAGTTAAATTTAATAATATCGCGTAAAAATAATAAATAATAAAATAAAAAACTTAGAAATACATGAAAGCAAAGTTGTAGTTTTTTATTATTATTATTATTATTTTTTTATAAATTCGTTTAAGTATTTTTTAATTAATCTCTTAAGAACTTAAAATAGAAAATGAACATACTTAACATCATCATTATGATTATTATTAATACAATATTTAATTTATTCTTGCACAGGTATAAGATTTGCTGCAGTTAAATTAAGTTTGTTAAATTTTGTACTTGACAAAAATTATGTTGATTAATATTTATATTTTTCAGTGAACAGAAAGACAAAATTTACGTTATTTTCTTTAATTATTGGTATCAAATAATCTTTGATACTTTAGCCAGGTTTCTAAATACTCCTTGCCGTTTTTTTAAGCATTACTGCGTATTACTTATTTCTATTCTAAAGATATAAATATTCTTGAAACTAAAAAAATCTCTGAATTTCCCTACATGCGTATATTTTTTGAATGCTTGGAAATTTAAGATATTTTTCTGTCTATCTTAAAAAAAGAAATCACACTTTAATTGCAATGTTATTCTGCATGCCGTACTTGCAGGTAAAACTCACACGTGTTTAATTTGAGCTTATTTTATTTTTTCATCCACGACTTTATTTAAACATTTTTTTTACGTGTTGTTAGTTTTCATTTCATGCTCAACAAAATAATTTGAATTTGTAATTGTGTTTTTGTGGTTAATAATTATAAATTTTGTAAACATGGGAAAATAAATTAATTTAAGTAAAATAAATTACCCTTTTTTTTTTTACATTATTTTAACATTTTTGTTATGTGAGTAATAAATATATTTTTAATTTTGCCTCGTTTAGTTTTATTTATGTATAATTCAACCAGTTTATTTACATATAATTTAACACGGCACAATTCTGACTACAACGGCTAAACATAACGTTTTAACATATTATGCGTATTATTAGGGAATATCACGCAAAAGTTTTGAACTACATATTAATCTTGTTGCGAAAAAAAGGCCTATCTCGTATTTTGTCAGGGGAAGCAAAAGGCCTATCTCGTTTTTTGTCAGTGGAAGCATAAGGTCTATCTCGAGCGCCTTCTCCATAACGTTCGGAAACGAGATAGGTCTTTTGCTTCCACTGACAAAAAACGAGACATGCCCGATGCTTCCCCTGAAAAAATACGAGATAGACCTTTATATCGTAACAAGATCGATATGTTATTTTGTTGCTAACTTAAAAATCTCTCTACATATCTCAGGATTAAGATTCCGACGGCCCCTAAAATTGTCAATTAAGAGACTTCATATCTTGAATCTGTTATAATATAAAGTATTGTAATTTTTATAGTAGAAATTAAATAAAGTATAATTTATTTTATAGTATATATTAAAATATCTTAGAAATAGAATATTAAATATTATAAATAAAATAAAAAATTATTATTATTATTTTTAAATATTTTACTATTTAAAGACAATATGTAATTTTTTAAAATATTTAATTTTATAGAATTTTTATTATTTTTTTATATAAATTTAACGTTATCCAAGTCACTACTTAGTTAAAGTTTGCAATCATGAACTTTTGTTATTATCTTCCATACTTAAGAATAAGGATTCGCTTCGAATTTATCTGACCAATGTTGCAAAGGGTTTAATTGTTTCAATTTAAAAGCATCACAAATTGAATGATCATTCAACCAAGCAATATTAGTAATAAAAAACATAGTATAGCTTAGTGGCTCATGCGTCCTACTTACAAACAAGAGGTCTCAGCCAAAAAAATATAAAAAAAAAAAAACACAAAGAAAAGAAATATTAGATATGGAAGAGACTATTGAAAATTACTTTCATTTACAATTATATATTTACGTATTGTCTATGTTGTGTGTTGTTTTTCGGGATAGAACAACGTTTTAGACAAACCGATCACGCGAACACTTAAAATTCTTTGTAACACGCTATGAAAACGAACATTTTGTACTTTTTCCAAGTTCAAAAATATCACGAACTGTTCGTAAAAGTTCGAATATGTCGTTAAAAAAATGCTACAAAAATAAACCATATTTTTTTATATTATTTTTTACGTGTATAAATAATGGAATTGGTTAAAACTCCTATTATTTTACATACTTTTAAATATTTAAATAATTATAACTCAATTTTTCATTTCAACCTAATTGCAATAGACAATAAAATTGAAAGTAACATGACGCTAATATAATAAGAGAATAAGAAAACAAAATTGAAATATCCCCTCTTAGACCTTTTTTTTTTTTTTTTTTTTTTTTTTTTTTTAATGTGGAAAAAAAATGCTGATGCAAATTTGATATAGAAATGTTTTTAGGTTTACAGTCTCTGCGCAATGACACATTAAAATTTCTACTTAATTTATTATATTATTAAAGCCATAGACCACATAAAACCCCATATGCTTTTTAATGAATAAACACGAAATGGTAACTTCAAAACTGATGAGTGATGACAATTTTTACCATAGCCCCACGAGAGAGAGTGAAAAAACTGTAAAGTATGCAATTTGCGTAAAAATTCATGTTTATGACGTCAGAAACATGCAAAAACTAGTATTAAAATGTTGTGCAGGGTGCATAAATTGAAATTTCTGATCACTGCTACGGGGCTATTGCTGGGTTTTGAGACAAACTAAAGTTATTTATGTAAGTCCCATCAAGTGTTTTGTGATATAAATGCTTATGCTTTTTTATGGTCTATTTCTTTAAGGTGTAAAATCAGGTACTACGGGATTTGACTAAAAAGTTGCAAAGAAAGAAAAATCTGAAATTTGGCACATTGACACATTAGGATAAGGTATTTTCATAAATGTAAAAATTTTGGGGGGTCACCATGCTAGACTTTACATCGTGATTATTTAACATTTTAGTTTAATAAAGAGCTCATGTTAATTTCATTATTTATTTTCTCTCTTATCTGATGGTCATGAGTTCTTAAATTTGTATCAAAGATAGCTGTTACTGTTAACTTTTAAATGGCATCATAAAGTTTCGAAGTGTTCTTGTAAGATTTTGAAATAAAAACCATTTGAATACAATCCTTAAGAATTAAGTTATTCAATTTATCCTTATGGGAAAATAGAAATCTTGCAATAATACGATACCACATAAATGAGATAACAGGTATAAGGGGAACATAGCGCTCTAACAAAAAAGATAAGAATGGGCATGCAGTGTTGCAGTTCAGTCTATTGTCACGAAAGTTCATGATTGTCGTGTGATACGTTTCCAACATTTACACACTCTACATATATATTATGATATATTTACACGCCATATTCTTAAAGGAATAGACCAGAGAAAAACATAAGCATTTATATCACAAATCACTTGATGGGATTTACATAAATAACTTTAGTTTGTCTCAAAACCCAACTGTAGCTCCGTAGCAGTGATCAGAAAATTTGATTTATGCAACCCGTTCAACATTTTCATACTAATTTTTGTATGTTTCTGACGTCATAAACATGAATTTTCACGCAAATTGCATACTTTTACAGTTTTTTGACGCTCTCTAGTGGGGCTACATTAACATTCTGGTAAAAATTGTCATCAGATTTGAAGATCTTATTTCGTGTTTATTCATTAAAAAGCACATGTTTTTATGTGGCCTATGGTTTAAATGCAACATGAGCATAATTCTTAATAAGTGACAACAACCTAAGATACATTGTGATGGAAGAATTAAATAAAGATAAAATGGTCGTTAATACTGTATACTAGAGCTGTGGAAAATCGTCAAAATTTCAAAACCGGTTAATCGAAAAAATTATTTATCGGTTCGGTTAAATCGAACTTTCGGTGATTCGATTTTGATTTCGATTTTTACGTTAAAAAATCGTTAAAACCGTAATTTATTTTTACTTTTTAGAAAATCGTTAATTTTTAAAATGATTTTTTCTTTCTATACAATTCTAAATTTAATTATTTTACATTAAATTTTTTTAATATTTATGGCTAAATGATTAATTGAAAAGCACTATCTCATATTATGTTTCATTTTTTCTTTTATAAAATCAAATGGCATCAGAAAAAAATGTTGCGCTACAATATTTAGATTAAATTGCACTTATTATGAAGGATAATAATGAATTTTATAATTTTATTGAATTTATAACAATGAAACTTTTTTTTTTTAAATAACATAAAAATGGGGGGGGGGGAATAGTTTTAACTTTATTAGTTAAATATATAAATTATATAGTGATTTATTTTAAAAAAGTATATATTTTTAACTATTTTCTTAACTATATTGTTCAAAATTAAAACAATTTATGACGTTTTTTTCTTGTAATGAAAACCAAAAATCGAAATGTAAAAATCAAAGTATTTCAGTTTGATCAAGAAATATAAAAATCGTTAATTGTTTTCGACTTTTCGGTAGAAAATTTTCAATTCGGTTTTTTATTTTCGTTTTTCGGTTTCTCAGATTTGCTGAAACCGGTTAATCGCGTAAATTTTAAACCGGTTTCCAATAAACCGGATATTTTCCACAGCTCTACTGTATACCCTATTATTGTAAAACTGTAATTTGAAGTAGGCGATATCTGTTGGCGATGTTGCTGCCCTGACTTTATTCAATACAAATGCTAGAAGATGAGAAGTCAATTAGCTAGGTACTCACCAGTAATGTTGCGTGAAGTGCAGATCTTTTTAAATCAACCTGAAATATAAAATTTGTATTTAATAATTATTATGTCTTTCATTTAAAGTAAAGTACATGAAATAAA
The DNA here is from genome assembly GCA_949318235.1 of Ecdyonurus torrentis. NCBI lineage: Eukaryota > Metazoa > Arthropoda > Insecta > Ephemeroptera > Heptageniidae > Ecdyonurus > Ecdyonurus torrentis. The sequence goes on from OX439133.1 coordinate 35,863,404, forward strand.
TAGGTTAATATAATAATGTGGTTCGTAAACACTTTTCTTGTTACAAAGAATGCGCATTTCATTTGAATAAACAAAGTTGATCGTCATTTTAGTAGCAGAAAATAAGATTTAAGAACCGCATTACAGTCACGTCTAGAAACCACCCCAACAAAAGTGTAAACATAAAAAATTTAGAAAAGAAGAGAGAGAGAGAGAGAGAGAGAGAGAGAGAGAGAGAGAGAGAGAATGAGAGAATGAGAAGAAAATAAAAATAAAAAATATTTATTACCGCTATATTGATTTTATGTTTTTATTAATGCAATATAATATAAACATTATATTTAGAAATATTAAATAAAAAAAATTATTTCAGCACTGATGGTATTGCACATATTGTTGAGCTATACAGAAACATAATTAAATTCATAATATATGAAAAAAATCGTGTGTCATTTATAACATTATACTAACTCAATAAAAGCATAATTTTCCCAATAAACTCGAACGTGAAGCAGATGTGAAGCTGCTTCTCCCCCGCCAGTATGTTATGTAACATGTACAAATAAATTGACTTTTTTTTATTCTTTTCTGACTAAAATTGTTTTACACGTAATTACGTTTTATTTTCAAATCAATATCAGTTCACCAATCAAGATTTTAATTACATTAAACTTTTGTCAATCTCATTGGCTTGCTTCGTTAAATTAGTTATCAAAATATGACGATGCGTTTTTTTTTCTTACACTGGAAAAAAATACAAAAGGCTATAATATAAATAAATAATATTATTATAACTTATAACACAATTTTTAAGTATAACACACGATATAAGTATAACACAATATCTTGCTGACCTCTCTTACAATGAACGCCATTTCCTGGGCGCGGTGAGACACTACCCCGCGAGCTCTATAGAATGTATCCACATGACGTCATACTGAATGCGCTTCGAAACCAAACTAGAGAAATGCATAACATAGTTTAGCATTGGATAATTTTGTTTTTTTACGTACTTGAAAACCTAATCCAACATTATTAACAGCAATAATTCTATCACAAATATTACTAATAATGTATTTTTAAACTGGCAAATTGTTTTTTTTTTCTTTCAAATCTGCCCATTTTATTTAGTGATCCAACATGGTGTCAACTTTCATACTAATGCATACGAACTACAGAGCTGCCATGATTGCCCATAAAAATCAGAGCATTTAAAGGTAAGTTAGCTTTTAGCTCCCTTCCTCCCCCCCCCCCCCCCCCATCCTATCAATGCCTTAGCCGCCCCAATTCCACAAACGCAAGCTAGACTTAGGCTTAAGGGTCATCCAGTTTTAAATGACACCTATAGGTCCTAACTTTGTTCGGGAATGGACGTGACGCCTGGTAAAATAATTGTACCTTGACATTTGAGACATAATCATAAATCACTAAACTTTAATTTCTTTTTAATATTTTGATTATACAGACTTGGCAAATATTCACGCCACTACTTTGTACTTTTTTTTTTTTTTACCTAATTACGTAGCACAGCCTAACTTGGTACACATAGAGGGTAAATGTTCTTAATTAAGGAATCAGTCTTAATTTTACCCTTCTTTAAATTTTAAGGGTTGTTCTGGGACCCTGAATGCAAAAGTCATTTTTTGGGGGGTATATCCACCCATGTTAAAATATAATTATAGTCTATACACTATACACCTATATGTTCAATTAATACACTGTCCAATGTTTACTTGCAAATATAAAGTAAGTAATATAGAATAAATTTGAATATACAGTAAATAAAATGATGACAGAACAAATCACTATGGAACGAAATACGATATTAAGTTCAACATATTCGTATACAATTTTGTCATTAAATTTTTTTATTATTATTATTATTTTTTTTTTTGCTTTGTATAAATTTTAAAATTGTGATTAATAAATTAAAAAACGAAATGTGTTATTACAGAATGTGTGACAGCAATATACGTACAAAAAAATTGCTTAATTTAAAATGTATACACTGAGCGTCAAATAATGAATATATTAAACTTGTGAATATTATAAAATTTTAATGAAAATATGTACACGTAAAAAAAAAAAAAAAAAAAAACTAATTACTTTTGTGGTTTGGTTACTTTGGTTAGTTTTTACCTCTAGTGTATTTTAGAGGTGGTTTGAAAAAGCGTAAATTTAAACTTTTTTTTAATGTCTATAATGAAAGAAATGCAAATGCTTAAATGGTATATATATAGCGGTGGTTTGAAGTGTAAACAAGATACGAGTGGAAAAACTGCATAGAAGATCCCGAAATTCATATTCCTTGTAGCAAATTCGAGATCTTCTTTAAATGCGAATTTTGAGAAAATTCTGTAGAAGTAACGAAAACTTCACAGTATCAAATTTGTGGCTTTTGTAAAGATTGTTAACACTGGCAATAAGATATTGCGTCATTTATCTTTATTTATTTTTTTTTTTTTAGAAGGGTTACTTTTTAAGAGCAAACCACTATTTAAAATAAGTATTTTATGTTTTAAGGTCAATAATCAAAATATTAAATTTATGAATGAATTACATTTTACTCTTCTAAGGCTCCTCGTTAAATTGAATGATATTTTTTGTTCATGTATCGGATGGTGATTGGTTTTACTAGCCATGTTGTAGTAAGTGGTTAGCAAGGTCAGGCAAAGAACGCTAATCTACTAGCGAACCAACTGTGAGTAACTAAGGCATTGAACCTACTTTAAGATAATAAGTATTTAAAGCACATTAGAATTGCATCTGCTATGACACAATATTCCTTTTCAATAAAGTTACATCAATTTATTATATCCAGTTATCCCGTATCCCGTGAACACATATCATATCTGCGACTCCGTATGAGTATAATTAAATTGAGTATCATCTTGTCTTTTATTTTATTTATAAAATATAATTTAAATTTATAATAAAAAGAATATTATAAAACTTTTAATTGAATTACATAAAATTAAATATTGTTTTTTATTTTATTTTAAATAAAATAAAATTTTTAATTTAAATAAATATTATTATAAACTGTTACTTTTTTAAATCCTAGCTAACTAAATATATTAAAATGAAAAAAAAACTTTTATTATTATTTTTAAATATTAACAATAATTTTAAAATGTTATGAACTAAAATAAATATATAACTAGAAGTTCTTGGAGGTTATTAGTTTGGGAGGCTTGAAGGGTAAGCTTTGGACCTTCTAATTTCCTGACCTCAGTATTGTGGGACCGTGATTTTAGCGTTTTCAGAAGAAAAAAACTACATTGAAAGTATAAATCTTCAAAAGAATATTGCTAGACACACTTTCATTAGGGTGCTTGCTTTATAAAATTTTAACAAATTTTCAACACCAAAAACTTTTTATACCAAATGTTTTTCATTTAAAAAATTTTTTTTTGCTGATAAATTAACCCATGCTAAACATATGTATATTGAGTACGTTAGTCAGAGAGTCGTGGTATGTAACTTGACACGAGATAAAGTGATCTCTCTCTCTCTCTCTCTCTCTCTCCCTCTCCCTCTCTCTCTCTCTCTCTCTCCACGACAATGTTACAGCAGACAAGATAAGAGCACAGAAAGCAAATACATAAAAACTGCAATAAAGTCAACTAGAGAAGCGACTTTATTAACTTGAGGTTATTTATTTGGTGGTTGTTACGAAAATGTTTTGCAATTTACTCAATGTCAATATAGAGCCTGCCTCATCAATTATTGTCAAGTCTAACAATAAGCTTAAGCTTAAATTTTCTTAATTGTATTTATGCTATACAATTTTGTAAACAATATTATTGAATTTGGTGTTGTTATTTTTATTGATTTTTTTAAAATACAAAATTAAATAAATTATTTTTATTGCAAAGTTAAAAGTGACAGATATACAGTATTTATACTTTTTTTTTTGAAACTTCCTCATACATTATTATTACTTATTTATTATTATTTTATTTAATTTAAATAATTTGGCCCACTCTAACAGTTACTAATCTTTACAATTCCTTCCCATTGACACAGCTATTTGCAGCTTATAACTTTACGTACGGTTGGTCATTTTACTAAAAAGTGATAATTGGCATAAATGGGGAATAACATGTATTTAGATAACAGTTTTGCGTCACCTGAAATCTACATTTGTTTGCATTGCATGACCAATATGGCCATATGCCAATAGAATTTCTATAGTAAGTAAAAACTCTGTGCACATAAAGTGACAGCTACATTCTGAAAGTTGTGACAAACAAATTATTTCTAATTAATATGTCAATGACTTATTAATTATAGCGTATACATTTAAATTTAAAAACTACTTTTAATTAAATATGCAGTAAATAAAATATTATAAGGTAGCAATAGTGTAAAATTATCGCGATTTTATTGTGACAGCGATAGTAAAAACGCAATATTTTTACCACTCTCTACCTATAAATGTAAATTTGACTTAATTTTATTAAAAACATAAATACTTTGTTATGTTTGTCATATCACATAATATTTTTAATTAAATTTTTTTATTAACATTATATGTCTAACACTATTATTTTATATATATTTTAACTGACTGTACTGTAAAGCAGTTGGGTTAAATTGAGAGGTTGTACGCCTGATTTCGCTCAATAAAAGCCGTTAATTATTATTATTATTATCATTTTACAGACATGAAATAGAGATTTGAGAGAAATTAAATTTCTATCTTTTTAACAGATTCTGTTTGCATGTATCTTTAGTGTGAAGACTGTACAGTACATCAGCATTCCGTGCTGACTGCAAGCGAGAACATGAATTGTATTATATACTATGTATAAATATATTAAATAAATAATATATCGATATATTTCTGGATATTTTTATACTGAAAATTACTAAAAACAAATTTTAAATTAAAATTTTATGCTACACGATGGACTCTGTCTGGAGAATCTATATATATTAATATATATATTATATTATATATATATTATATTATTATATTATATTATATTAAGAATCTATATATATATATATGATACTATTTATAATACTGTTCACGCAATAAAAAAGTTCAACAATAAAAAAATGATAATATGATAATTTCAAACATAAAAATTTTGTAGATAAATAAAACATAGGTATCATTGGTAGGTGTTGTACGTTTGTGTATAAAGTTTCTAATAAAACTGACATAAAAATAAGTTTTTCAGTTGTTGCTTAGCTCGACAAATTGTGATATTAAACATGGCGGAGAGCGCACGTAAGCAACACGTGATAAAATATTATTTGATGTAAAGTCATAAAACATGTCAATCATAACTTGAGCACTTGTTATTGTCACGTGACACTTCTTTGTTTACTTTTTATTTGCAGAGTTGCGGAGTATGGTAACACAATAATAAACTTTTGATTATTTCAACTAGTTACGCAGAAAAAAAAAAAAAAAAAGTTATGTCACATTTTATTACTTAAAATTGTGAAAATTATTTTGGGAAACATCATAATAAATAATCATCAATTTTACTGCACAATATTTTTAAACATACAAAATTCTATTGACTATAATCGATTTCAGTCACATCCGCTTCCGTTTCGACTTTCAGCGCATGCGTAGTAAGTAGAAACGGAAGCGGATGTGAACTTAATTGCTTATAGTTGGCCTCAAAACAGTTGTTCCTTTATTAGTCAATAACTGTACAATTAAATATATCAGTTTTATTTAAAATACATGGATATCATGTAAGCAAGCGAGAACTTTCCAATTTTTTGCAATTTTTATATATATATAAAAGTTAAACTTCAATATCTCAAGTGCATAGATTCCTATAATGTTACTTCGACATTGCATTTACTTGACACTTCATGTCTCCAAACTGCATTGAGATTTTTTAGATATGTTGCTTAAATAAAAACTGTGACGTCACACCAGCAATAATATTCTCAAAGCAACTTCATGTTTTTATGATGTAACAAAAATGTACGAGGATTTTATTTTCATACAGTGACCCAAGTCCCTATAGAAATATAAAATATAGCAAAATATAACGTACTATATTGCTGAATATAGTTCTTCTCTTGCCAATTTTTATTGCATTTCTTTTATTTCGACACATCATAACTATAGCTTTTTTACGCGTATTTTTATTTTCTTTAATATATTTTTTTTAATGTGAGCTTATAAAAGTTTATATTTTGCACCTTTGACAAAAAAATGAAGCATAAAAAAGTCATATTTTAAAATTTTATTAAAGATTTTTTATTTATTTATTATTTTTTAGACAATACTAAAACAAAAATTGTGCATTTTTTTTTCATTTTACATTCGAAATATATTATAGTCTTATTCCTATATTTTTTTCGTTGCTATAAAATTCAATAGTTTTTCATCATTCCTAATAGCTGCCCGATTGTGTTCTCTCTCTCTCTCTCTCTCTCTCTCTCTCTCTCTCTCTCTCTCTCTCTCTCTCTCTCTCTCTCTCTCTCTCTCTCTCAACATATTTCGACATTGGCATCACTCATTAAAGTGTGAAAATGTTACAGCTATATAACCAGCAGACCACTAAACACAAATGAATGTTAAAATTCAATTATACAATATCTAAAAATATGAAAGTAATTAAAATATAATGACAGTAAAATGATTACCAAGCGCTTACATTATGTAATATCTCCCTAGTGGATTGAAATGATCATTAAAACTCAACACAAAACATACGCTTTTTAATTACTAGATTAATTTTGTTTGTTAGTAAAATAGTAATTAGTAATAATAGCTCATATTCACCACAATATCTTCAATATAGCATAATTTTGTGATATACTTTATAATAACTATGTAATGAAGCAAAAATATTATGTTGTACAGCATACTTATTTATGTTGTTATAGTTTAGCATGGTTTGTGACAAATGCAGCATAAATTACGTAAGTTATTCTTGCCGTGTAGCAAGGTACAAATATGAACAAACTACAAAATCAAAATTTTCTCGTGTGGTTAACATTTAAATATTTTACATTCCATCAATTCTAGTATTAAATGTTATAAAATTTTGCTGAAATATGAAAATGAAAACCTGAAGTGTAAAATATGTATTTAATTTGCAGAGCAGCGATGAAGTTGTGAGAGAAGGGTGAACAACTTGCAACAAATAAAGTATGAAGTTATGACAAATATTTTCCACTTGCCTAAATTTTAATTACTTTACTTCTCCCTCATTAACTGCGGCTGCTTTTGTTTGTCATGATACTGACATAGAAATATTTTTATCTTTACGTTCTCGAACAATATGGTATAGAAATTTGATTCGTAGTTTTAGCTTTAGTAATTTTTTGTTGGCACAAAAAAAAATTAAAAAAAAAAAATCTTTTTTTTACAGGGTGTGTATTTAAATATCTCGAAGTCTTAAAATAATAATAAATACTTGGCAAATAAAAATGCATGGTGTTATTTGAAAGTTAATTGTAACCTATGATAAATATTTCATATTCTGTGACCATCAAAAGCAATAATTATAATTATTGAAATTAACATGGGCTCTTATGGGACTAATACTTAAAAAAATTTCTGTTTTTTTTTTTTTTTTTTTTCTGTTTACAAGATGCCTTATCCTAGGATAAAATCACTTCATAATTTCAGATTTTTTTCTTTAGCTTATAAATATTAATAATTTTTTTATTTTCCCCAAGCTTTTTACTAAAACTTCTGCCAACAAATTTTTACTTTTTTAATTTCCTTTTGAATATTATAAAGAATACAGTAAGTAATTCCAAATGGTATAAATGTAACATGTAATAAAAAAATAATAAAAATAATAAAAATAATAAATGACAGTGAAACAAAACACTGTCAAAAGAGAAACTTGTCTTTGTTTTAATTATATATTTTTTGTGAATTTTTTTTCAAGTAGTATTAAAATAAAATGATTTGCCAGCTGTTAAAACGAAAGAGCAACGATAATTACTACACGGTACAATAAGTATGCCAGTGGAATATATTATATAACATTGTATCATTTTCAAGACAAGGGTACTAAAGTCAATTGGTAGAGACAAGGAGAGAGAGAGAGAGAGAGAGAGAGATAGGGTAGACTGTTTAGAAAGTGTTTAAAAGTGCGGTGGAGATTACAACTGCTAAAGACGAAAGAACACAAATGTCAGAGAAGTCTTAAATATGTACTGGCTTTTGAGAGAGAGAGAGAGAGAGAGAGAGAGAGAGAGAGAGAGAGAGAGAGAGAGAGAGAGAGAGAGAGAGAGAGAGAGAGAGAACTTTTCCTCGAGATATTTAGCGAGGAGAAAGAGGCAGTAAAGAGCAGCACAAAACAATCAAAGTTCGTTACATTCTTTCTTAAAAGTTATGATTTTGTCTGCTTAAGATCTTATTTTATTTGTCAAGTTATATTTTGAAAAAAAAAAAAAGACTCATTGTTCAAAATGTAGAATGAAAGTTTATAATTTAAGTATTTTAGATAATTTTCAAGTAAAACTTACATTTAACTTGAAAAAAAGTCGTTCGTATTATTTTCATAGGTAATTATAAAACAAAAAGTTAGAGGGAATTGGGTCAGTAATGGTAAGATTTTTTTTTCATGTTTATCAACTTTGCAAATTATACAACATAAAGAGTTTTTTTTTATTACGTATTAATATATATTTTTTCTTATTATTTTTTTAATTTTAAGGTAAAAATATGAATAATTACATTTAAAGTTCTGGAAGTCAAGTAACAATAACGTTTATTGTATTGTTTATTGTATATACGTTTATTTTGTTTATTTTTATTCGACATTTTTGGTTTACAGTATCATCAAATGTTATGTTACACTAAATTTATCTCTTATTTCCAAACACTAAGCTAAAAAAATAAATTAAATTATATATTTACAGCTAAATTTAAAGGTATTTTTACATATTATTTCAGTTATTGACATTATAACTTTGTGCAGCAAAATTATTATTTCCATTAATAACAATTATATTGTAAAACTTACTGTGCCAAGTTACAACAAATAAATGAACATTTGAATGCACTTTTTTAAAGTGTATATCACACAAAGCGAAATTTTCCATGCCTGATAAAATTAATTAGTTTTTTATAATTTGCTTTTTATTTATAAGATATAAGATATAAGATTTTATTACGTTCCATGTCTTTACAGAGTAGAACAAGTCGAGTCAAAACACAACATACACACAACAAAATACAAATAATATATAGCAAATTTTGTCCTACTTAAGCTTAATTATATTTGACATTATTAACCAATAAATAATCAGACACACTATAAAACATATTTTCTAATAGGTATTTCTGTACTGATTTCTTAAATAATACGTATGATTCACATTGCTTAATACAAGGTGGTAATGCATTATATAGTTGGGGAATACAGTATTCAGGACCCTTTTTACTGAGTCACAAACGTTGATTTTCAATGTAATAATTGTCCCCCCCCCCCCCATTACGAGTTTCATATGAGTGGACACTGCGGACTGTTTTAAACCAAGAAGGATATCTTCGTAAAAATTTAACACATTCATAGATATATATACATGGCAATGGTAAAATATTTAATTCTAAAAAATGAGGCTGACATGACATAGGGGGGTAAGTACCAAAAATGGTTCTAATCGCACGCTTTTGCATAACAAATACGTCACTAGAACAAGGCGATTGACCCCAATATATAATGCCATACTGAAGATGACTATATATATATGAAAAATAAACATTTCTTAAAGTTGGAAAGCTTACAGTATTTTTAAGTGACCCCAGCAAAAATACACCCTTCCTCAACTTAACGCAAACATCTGAACATTCAATTTATTTATTTACTTACTTACTTACTTATTTATTTATTTATTTATTTATTTATTTATTTATTTATTTATTTATTTATTTATTTATTTATTTATTTATTCATTTAGTAATTTATTTATTTATTTGTTTCATTATTTATTTATTTTATTTTGTTTATATGTCATTTAAACTGGTTACAATGCTTGAAAAATTTACTAAAATTAAGATTAAAATCCACGTTGAAAACTGTGGCAGTTTGGAAAATTTCATGCTTCAGTTTAAACAGGTTTTATGCTTTCTATACTGTACATGTACAAAAAAAAAAGAAAAAAAAAAGAAAAAAGTAAATCCACAGTTCAACTTTGAAATTGTTAGTTCTTTGTGCTGCATAATATGCACAAAATTATTATCTTTTTTAGTAATTATTAATTAAAATATAATATAATAAACATATTAATTACCTATATGTAACAATTTTAAAGTTTATTAAAAATATATTATAACGCAATGACTGATAAAGGAGCAACTGTTTTGAAGCCGACTATAAGCAACTTCGCTCATATCCGCTTCCGTTTTGACTCACTGCGCATGCGTAGTGAGGAGAAACGGAAGCGGATGTGACCGAAATTGCTTATAGTCGGCCTCAAAACCGTTGTTCCTTTACTAGTCAATATTTTATATTATGATTTTAATAATATTTTAATAATAATAATAATAATAATATTATTATTTTGATACATTTTTATTATTACAGAATACTCCAGGCTTACAATGAATTATTATCTTAATAGGTATAAAAATTTAATAGTGAAACATACTTCTGTGATAATGAGGCATGATAATTATGTGTCAAACATTATTAAATTTGAAGTGTGAATTAGACAACCATTTAAGAAAAGTAACGTACATACACAAACATTAAAAATAAAGATACAGAATCTGTCCCCATAAACAATATTGAGTGTAAAAGTAAAAACGTACTATAGAATATTGGTATTCCAAGTCATTGTTGGCTACACTGTATTAGTGTTTGTTATGGTCTCCATAGCAACCGTCCTACATTGTTATCGTTACCTTGACAACCAACTACGTACAACAAATTACATTTAGACTTTCAATACGGACAACATGGAATGAATTTTTTTTTTTTATGTTTTGTCTTTAATATACATTTCACATCTGACTTTGTGTTTAAAAACTGGCAAGTTTTGTTAATATAGTTTAAAAATATTAGGGAAAAAAGTTTTAAATAACTTTATCTTAAAGCCATAGACCACATAAAACAACATTTGCTTTTTAATGAATAAACACGAACTGTGGTCTTCAAAACTGATGACAATTTTTACCAGAATCTTAATATAGCCCCACGAGAGAACGTGTAAATACTGTAAAGTATGCAATTTGCGTGAAAATTGCGTGACGTCAGAAACATGCAACACTTAGTATGAACATGTTGTGCGGGTTGCATAAATCGAATTTTCTGATCACTGCTACGGGGCTACTGTTGGGTTTTGAAGTTTCTAAAGAATGATTTTTTGAAGTATTAGTCCTATAATTTCCCATGTTAATATCAGTAATTATTTTCTCTCTTATCTGATGGTCATGGGTTCTGAAAATTTTTTCGTAGATAGCTGTTACAAGTTACTTTCAAATAGCATCATAAAGTTTTGAAGTTTTCTTTTTAAAATTTGAGATACAAAAGCCATATATATACAAGACTTAAATATTGTAGTGTGATGCTCAGAAACACGTTCTATATTACATTTTAATTCTTTGTATCATTAAATTTATCTATTGAAGTTTACTGAATTATTAAAATATGTATCATTTTAAGATGATTTTAATCGATTGAGAAAAAGAAACTGTATAAATGAATATTTCACCAGTAATTAAATGGTAAACATATATACAAAATGCAGCACAATTACATTAGAACAAACTTTACACTCGGTATATTTCAGTAATGACTATTATTACCTAATCATTAAAATTTACACTTGATCAGTTGTGTAAAATTCCTGCATTGCAATTTGTTATTCATGACATTTTTGCAATTATAATTTATGAGAGAAAATAGTGAAGCGTGGTACGTATATAGAAATGTAAAATATCAGTTTTATAGTGAACTGCATTTATATCACATAACACAGTATTGATTTGCAATTCTTTGAATTTATATGCTCTAATCTTAGTATTTAAAAAAATGCATTAATAAATAATAATAATAATGAAGTATGTTTTAGTCAAAGATTGTAAAATTAATGAGTATAAATTATAAACACTTTATTTACAACGAGGATAATGTTCATTGATGCATAAGAAACAAATAGAACTTTATAAATAAAGGAATTGAATCAAATTATGAAGAATTATGTTCTGGGACATTAGAAATGTACTTGAAAGTTATATTATTTTCATAAAAATGATGCGAATTATAGGTATAAAGTAATTTCTTATTAATTTCTATCTTATAAGCTTATGATTTATGATTAGACTATTATTATGACTTACGACTTACGACAAATAAAATTATCATGTAGAATAAAAATAACTTTTTGAACTTTTAAATTTTGCCATACAGTAAACATGTGCATGCAAGTTGAAAAACTGATTGATTGATTGTTTGATTATTCGTTTAATTGTTTCTTTATTTGTTTAGATACTAACAAAATAATCATAATAAAAAATGTCATATATATATATATATATATATATATATATATATATATATATATATATATATATATATATATATATATATATATATATATATATATATATATATATAATATATAATATATTATATAATATTCTTTAATTTCTCTTAATCGTTGACAAAAACTTACTCTCTCAAGGACAAACGAGCCTTTTTAATATATATATATATATATATATATATATATATATATATATATATATATATATATATATATATATATATATATATATATATATATATATATATCTTTCTTTTTTTGTTATTATTATTTTTAATTTAATATAGGAAAATATTTTACTGTGAAATACAATAATTACTAAATTTATATCGTATCTCTTTTGTTCAAGGGTCAAGCCCTTGTTATGAACTACAATTATAGAAAATGTAAATTATATCAATTGATATCAAAATGTATAAAACATAAAAGCTTGTGCATAAAAGTGGAACATTTTTACTTTATAATAATAAAGATTGCCTGAGGTTTATACACGTCATTAAAATGTCCAAAGCTTAAAATCCAAGTCATGATTTTGTGGTGACGTCAGTTATTTCTACGTGGTCATATGCTAAGCATTCTAATATATTTCTTATATAAAAATCAAATCTTTTGACAAAATATATTTCTATGGCGCTGTTTGAAGTAAAGTCTTTTTGTGATCTTTTCATTTTATGCTTTAGAAATGAAAAACGATTTGATTTTTACATTTCAACATCACATCAAATTTTCCTGCTTATTTTTACATTACTTTCATGATTTCTTTCTCAATGTATTAATATTTTTTTACTGTAACGATTTTAAAGAGAAAAAATATTTCTTCCATCCGACGCTTCTATACACTTTACAAATTTCCAGAAATAGAACGATCTATTCTTTACAAAGTCTCGGCATCCTGTTGCTTCTGCTATATAAAACAGATATGTGACGCTATATATAGGTAGCCGTAAATTTGTAAAGTGCAGATTGTCCTTTTTTTCGAAACTTGTAAACTTTTGATGCGAGAAAATTGAATTATAATACATACAAACTTTATCAGTCAAGCAGGAAATTGCTTTACAAAACATTTTTTTCTTTTCTTTATGTTGTAAGTGTTAAATTATGAATGTACAGTAGAAAGCAGAAAAATTGTTAAAGAGACACTATTGGTCCACGAAATTACAATAGCAAAGTGTGTCTGCTGCAACAATTCTCCGCCTTCTAAGGCTGGTTATCATTGCAGTGGCCAACGACATAAATATAAGCCCACCTCCTTGAGTTATGCACGGTAAACACCTTCTCTCTCTCTCTCTCTCTCTCTCTCTCTCTCTCTCTCTCTCTCTCTCTCTCTCTCTCTCTCTCTCTCTCTCTCTCAGAATCAGAGTATGATGCTTGCTTGCCCGCCGTCCACCCGTCTGGTGCACAACATCTCTCTCTCTCTCTCTCAGAACTAAAATATAATGCTTGCCTGCTTGACCAAACAAAAATACATTTTCTATAAACATGTTTGTTTTTGCATGTGATTTTGTTCTTTTCACAGGATGTAAAATATCATAGAGAAAGAGAAGGTGTGCACCGTGCATAGTCAAGGAGGTGTGCTTATATTTATGTCATTGGCCACTGCAATGACAGACAACCTGAGAAGGCGGAGAACTGCTGCAACAGAAACACTTTGCTATTGTAATTTCGTGGACCAATAGTGTCTCTTTAACAATTTTTCTGCTTTCTACTGTACAGTAGGATTTTTTTTAAATGGGACAAAAGGATTTTGCCGAATATGCCGCACGAATGAAATCGCTAGAAAATAATTGTCACAACAACAGTTAGGTGTGTCTACTGCTGCATTTCTCCGCCTTCTTACATCACTCGTATGTGTGAGTGTGAGCAGGCGGCCGTAAGTTTAATGGGAGAGAGTGAACTTTTCAGTCAGCCAATAGAAAAGCTTCCCGGCGGCCGGAAGATGGCAGCACTTTCCACAAAATTTGAAGCGCATGAATTTAAATACAGCTGAAGCGCGATAAATGTAAACAAACATGGCTTACTTGAAACAACAATAATGAATGGTCGTGAAAATAGTTTAGATTTAATCGTAATAAGTACAAATTTATCAATAAATATGCTCAATTTCAGTAATTTAGAATATAAAAAACCTGTCAAACAGTAGAAAGGTGAGAATAAATGAAATGTCACTGTAATAATTTAATGTACAATGTTGCTAAAAATATGAGAGGTCATACATTTTTAGCAATAAAATGTCATTTCATAAATAATTATTATACTAACAAGTAAAACTGTTTGTTATTCTATATATGTAATCAATATTTTTACGTGTTCACATTCTAACATTCTGTAATGTTCTTTACTGTGTGTGTAACACTGTAAGCTTTGGTTTATTATTATTTCATATACCTTCGGAGGGATTTTTTTTAGCACTCCTGCAATCTTTATAGCTAATCAAAAGTAAATAAATAAAAAAATAAAACTCAATATTGAAACCATATAGTGTACAATCTTTGTATTAATTGTAACGATGTAATGTTAAATTTATTTCAGGTTTTGGTGTAATTTTCTTTGGAAATGAACCTTCATGAAGCTACAAGTTATACGAAGACTGGCTTTTGGCACACCAACTTTTAATATACAAACTAGAAACCCAAATTAGTTTTATTATTTGATTTATTATAAATTTACAGTAAAATGAAAAAAAAAATAATAATAATGTCATGCAACGTTTGAGCCATATTCTGCCGTAACATAAATCAATTGAGTGGACGTCAAAAAAAATTTCAATTTTTTTTTATATATAATTGCTACATGCGTATGTTTGACAGCAGCAATAATATATTAAATTAAAAGTTTATGTCAAGTCAATGTTGATGGTATATATCAGAATATATGATTCAACGTTCCATGTCATTCTTCGATATGCCACTTGTCAAACACATTTATGTATATAGTCAAAAAATAGTATTAAAATATGTTGTCCGCAAGTCACGTATGGCAAGTCCCATGGAATGCATTGAGGTATTGACATTGACACATTACAGAAAAAAAAAAATGGACTTGTCGTCAACATATTTTAATAATTTTGCTTCAAGTATGTTTGACAGAGTGGCATAATAAAGAACGTCATGGAACGTTGAGTCATATTCTGATCAACATATTATGCCAAAAAAAAAAAAAAAAAAAAAAGTCCTTATGTCAACTTGTGTAACCTCTAATTTTAATAATAACAAATAAGATGAATTTGTGTTGAAATAACTAGGAGGAAGAATTATTGTTCAAACTTGATTTTATTAATTATGGAAGAACTGTATAATATAAAATTGCATAGTAAGAGAGAGTGGTGAGTCGCCGGGCAGAGTCTCTCCCTCTTACTATGAAGAACATATTAAGTTATGTGACCATTCTCTGGTGATGAATAGTAGATAATGGTGTTGAATGGTGGTTGAATGGTTAATGCCTGATATCAGCGAGCGCCTTATATATTACACTCGGCACTCGACAAACAGTTATAATTGCTGAGGGCTAAGTAACAAGGATGAAAAAAATAAATGACACTTTCTCTTTGATTGACAAATTATTGGTGACAAATAGATTATTTACGATATAGCAGAAATAACTGTTACAAAGACAACGTTTTGGAAAAAAACGACGCTCCCATGCGTCGATTAATTAAATTGAAAAAATTAAAAGTTATTTTGCAAGGAAAAAAAAATAGAGAATATTATAATATAGTAAATCATTGACAAAAAAAAAATATAAGTTGCTTCAGTTTTCTTATGTTGGGTTCTTCCGTGGATTTTTCTCGGGTAGGCTGAGGGTTGTTGTAAGGGTTCTTGATTTTTAATTCTTGAATATCATGTAGATTTTCTTGGTTGTTTTTCTCTGTGAACAATAAGAACAAAGAGGGATCACCAGTTCTAACTCTCTTTACAGTTTAAGATTTATTTTTAGATATTTAATTTTTTACAATGCAAATTAACAATTAACTTACATATAAATTTTAGTTATTGACGTAGGCAATATAAAATTAAATGTCAATTTAGTTATTTCTTTTATTTAATACAAATGTATGTATTGAAATATTTGCATAAACAAACAATAATTATTTAAAAAATCACAATTGACTAAAAAAAAAATATAGCAAGTGACAAAAATATGTAAATATCATATATATATAATATAACTTATAATAAAACTTATTTCTATATGAGCGTCAATATTTATTTATATTCTCAGTTTGTCTTTTTGCAGTGACTGGAATTTTATTTAGCATTTTAGCTTATATATTTGTGTAGCATTATAGCTTACATCTTTGACGGACAGCTCATTTATACCTTAATAATATAATAATACCTTAAAATCTAATAATATTATAATTTTGTCAAAATTACTAATTAAAATTATATCAATTGGGTATATATAGTTACTAAAAAAATGAAAGAAATAATACACTTCAAAAGACATTCATGCATTGTATTAGTTTTTATATTAAAATTGTGTTTGAAATTAATAATATAAATATTTATTTGAGTTAATTTGAAAATAATAGAGAGATAGAAACTGACCTCTAAGTTCTTTCTTCCTCAGTGGGTAGATTGTCAGGAACAAATCATCCATGGCAGATCCAATGCATTCCAACGAAGGTTGAATCATGGGTCCTCTTCTGCGTTGCTAATAAAACGGGTAAAAATCTTGATGTATAGAGGTTCAAATCTTATACGCAGGAAACTTAAATCACGCACTTTTCTGACACCAATTGTAACCTCTAATTTTAATAATAACAAATAAGATGAATTTGTGTTGAAATAACTAGGAGGAAGAATTATTGTTCAAACTTGATTTTATTAATTATGGAAGAACTGTATAATATAAAATTGCATAGTAAGAGAGAGTGGTGAGTCGCCGGGCAGAGTCTCTCCCTCTTACTATGAAGAACATATTAAGTTATGTGACCATTCTCTGGTGATGAATAGTAGATAATGGTGTTGAATGGTGGTTGAATGGTTAATGCCTGATATCAGCGAGCGCCTTATATATTACACTCGGCACTCGACAAACAGTTATAATTGCTGAGGGCTAAGTAACAAGGATGAACAAAAATAAATGACACTTTCTCTTTGATTGACAAATTATTGGTGACAAATAGATTATTTACGATATAGCAGAAATAACTGTTACACTTGTATTTGAAAGGAATAGAACACATTGAACAAAAAACATGTCTATCCTAACATACCCCAGTTATCCACAGTTTTTTCACATGTACATTGCAAGTACTTTTCCGATGCAAGAATGTCAGTACCAGTGACGTCAGATGAGCTGGGAGTGACACTCTTACATCGGAAAAGTACTTGCAAACTACTTGTGAAAAGCTATGGTTTACTGGGACCTGAATATCAACGTTATTTTGAATGGCGGAGTCATTGATTTCTAATTTATTTTCCATTTGGTGATATGCAGGTTTATGACGTCACAGCTTACTAGTCCATGCGAGCGGAAACAGGCAAGCTGTGATGCCATAAACCTGCGGCTGACATTTTGTGAATGCAAAATAAATTAGAAATCAATGTAGCCAAATAAACGTTGATATTTAGGTATATGTTAGAAGGAAACTAGACATGTTTTTTGTTCAAAGTGTTCTATGCCTTTAATATATTATTGCTACATGTGTATGTTTGGCAGTAGCAAGAATTTAAGTTCAGCAACTGATGTTGCACAGGCTTGACGTCCTACGCTTTCTATTTTAACCCCCATCCCAATAAAAAATTTACCACCACAAATAACCCACCTTCATGTATGGCACAGTTACAATATAACTTAAAGACAGGGAATTAGGGTGCATCTTAAAAACCACCTTGCAATAATATATGCCGTGACAAGCCAGGCTGCAAGATGCACTTTTAGGAAGCGAGTATTTATTTATAGGAGGAGCTTATGCGACAAAAGTTCCTGAACCAGGGTCGGACTGGCAATCAAGGGGCCTCGTCCGCAAAAGGGGTGTAACACCCTCTTTAGGGGCCACAAAGGGGGCGTAACACCCTAGTTACGCCCCTTTTTGGGCCTTAGGGGCCTCCAAACAGGGGGGGCCACGTCCGCAATTGCGGACTTGCTCTTATGGCCAGTCCGACCCTGTCCTGAACACTATATCGGACATGATGTAATTATTTGTTATTATTGTTGTTTTTTTGAAGCTCTATTTTGCTTTAGTATTGTGCTTTTCTACCAAGCCTAATTAATAAAGTTTTTGCAAATAAATGGTAATCTTTGTTTTTTAATCAAAGTGTAATTGTCATTCACCAAGTTGACATTGAACACCTATTTATCTCTGCTTTTGGGTCACTCTTTTCAAAATTTGAAACACATGTCATATTAAGATCAAAAACATATTTGAAAAATAGTAAGATTTAAATTTCTAACATAAAGCCACAAGACGGAGATAATTGGGTGTTCAAAGTCACCCTAGTTGACTCTGTGTACCCATTTTTTTTCTTTTTCTTTTTTTTTTTACCACTCAAATGGTTAGTATACTGATGCTTGTTGAAATTTCACAAGTACATGTATCGATAAGCCAGATTAAAACATCACAATATTAATAATTGGAATTATGATTAATGAACTATCGTGACAAAACTGTTTGCAATAGCAGTTTGCTTGAAAAAATATGAAATTTACGTTCACATGATACCAATTTGAGTATTATATAAAAAGAAAAGATATAAGAATTGTTCGGCTTAGGTAAACATTTTCTAATAACTAATTGCTGGTATATAAGTGCACATAATATATATATATATATATATATATATATATATATATATATATATATATATATACAATACATAATTATAAATAAGCTTTTATTATGTGGGTTTGTAATAATGATCCATATTAAAAAAAAGAAATAATATGCCTATATGTATATAAGTGTGTTGATTTAGAAATATGGTAAATTTGAAATGGAAATTTCGCTCATTTTGCCTGACTACAAACTGCTGACAATGAAATTAAGCATAAGTTAAACAGTTCAAATATCAGTACGTAAGACTGTAAAAAGAAAGTGCATAGTTCTTCCTCCATTAAGCCTAATTAAGGCATTATAGACACAGAGATCGAGGAGAATTTCTCATGCCTCTCATATACATATCAAAAATTTACGCGGTGATTTGTTGCGCTTCATTACATGTGCTGCCACCATGCGTTGCACGGAGTCTGAAAAACAGCTGAAGGTGGCGCTGCGAAGCGATTGAAATGTCCATAATTTTAACATGGGAGATCCTGCCGCCTGAGTGTGAGCACCAAAATATTTATGCTTGCTTGCTTGACCAGCCGACTGGTGCATCTCTCTCTCTCTCTCTCTGCTACTGTCTCACTTCCTGTGTGAGTATCATGCAAAACCAAACTAGACAGGAAACTATCACCTTCATTTCTCTCTCTCTCTCTCTCTCTCTCTCTCTCTCTCTCTCTCTCTCTCTCTCTCTCTCTCTCTCTCTCTCTCTCTCTCTCTCTCATTTTATTATTATTGTTTATTTATGTTGAAATTGATTATATATTTTATGGTTGTCAAATTTTAGTAATTGTTTTTTTTTTCTTTCTCTCTCACTCTCTTATCCTGTCTCGAGAAAAATATCATGCAATGACAGCAGAGAGAGAGAGAGAGAGAGAGAGAACAAAGGTGTGCGCTAGCGTGCACCAGACGGCTGGTCAAGTAGGCAAGCAAATTTTGGTGCTCACCTAGTATAATAATTTTTATACCAATCATACAGGAAGGCGGAGAAATACAGCAGTAGACACACCTAACTGTTGTTGTGACAATTATTTTCTAGCGATTTCATTCGCGCGGCATATTCGGCAAAATCCTTTTGTCCCATTTAAAAAAAATCCTACTGTATGTTATGTGAGTATTTCGTTTTCGTATTGACTTTTACTTTACTTTAAATTGTACCTTAATAATGAAACAATATCCTACGAGTTGTGCATTTTTGTATATTGTAATTGGAGAATGAAAGAACTGAATAAATATATATTTTGAATTATGTATAAGCATAGCATAAATTACGTTGTTATGCATTAAATTTAATATTGCTGCAATCAGATAGCATAAGTAAAATATATTAACTTTTGTCCTTCTATTCTACTTTTTCTACTACTTTTTATTATGATTATAATGCCGAATAAAACAATAGACCCCTTGCACATCCTTGCGCTTTGTCGCCATGTTTGTGGTGACTAATGCATTGTCCAGCATAGGAGAAACTTCGTTTTTCCTAATTTTTCACATAAAAAATTTTTTATTTCAACTCAACAAATTTTTCTCATATCCTTCGAGCTTATTAGGAGCTAGAAATAAGGCTTTGATTGAGGTTTGAAGCTTTTTTTGCTATTAAAAAAATAAAAATGATGTTTTTCCTATGCTGGCCTATGTATTCCTGACCAACAAAATGGCGGCTCTTAAATATGAGTGCAAGCGGTCTATATCTGTATAATTTAAATACTGAATAATTTTTGTTTTATTCTTCATTGCTAGTTTTTATTATTATTATTATTTTTTAAAGATATTGTAACTTTTTTTTTTCTTTTGTTCTCTTGCTACGTAGTATTATTACTACTTCTCTCATATTATAATTATGTATGCAATCAAAGATTATCATAAATGTTTTCTGTTGGGGTTAGGTGTAAGAGTGGGCCAGACATATTGTCAGGCTTAAACCTCACCCTTTCAAAAAGTTATATTTTTTTTCTATGCATTTTTTTATGAATAAAGACGATTATTTATTTATTTATTTATTATTAAATGTGTAAACTTTTTTATAACGTACAACGTAATGTAATATAAATAAAATCCCATTTATTAAATTTGAGACTATTGATGTAAAAAGTGATACTTCAGCAGTAAAGTTTGCTTTGATGTAACAAACGTTGATCCACTTGAACGTTCTCTAATTAACAACCACATAATCTTCTTTATTGCTGTATCAAAATATGAAATTAAAATAGGAATTGATTTAACTATAATTTACTATTTTATAATTTAATTACAAAACAAGGATAAAAAGTTACCAGTATATTTTAAAATTATATTGATATTCTACATTAAAAAAGAGGGTAAAGGGTAATATTATAGAATGTGTGCGCATGACGTCATTATGAATGCTTTTCGATGCTCATTTTGAGCAATGAATAACATTGCTCAAAATAGGGCAAAAGTAGTTTTTGGCTATTTTCTTTGAAAAACTAACTATTTTTTTGTTATTATTTTTGTGTTGCATACTTGAATCACTAATTGAACCTGTTAACATTATGAATGCTCTTCAAATATACTACGGAGAATTTTTAAACTGGGAACATGAATGATTAATATTAGTTATTATACTATTACTTATAATGATGCTTATACTTATAACAGTAAATAAATAAATTAATTAATTAATTAATTAATTAATTAATTAATTAATTAATTAATAATTAAATAGTATAATTATCTTTATTGTTAAAAAAAAATTAGCAGCAGATGAATTATACATATACATAATAAATCATAGGTTTTTGAACAAAAGTCGCAGTCAGGTCAATTTAACCTATGAACAGAACCGGAAATAAGTGACGACACTTTATGAAATATTGAAAACATTTAAAAAGAAACATTATTTTGTGTCCACTTATAGCATTATATTTAAATAACAAAGAATTAGTAGAATATAAGAGTTTTACTGTACTATATGGGTATTATACTATATATATTGTATAACATAAGAGTTGCATTGATAGACTAGAAATGTAAAACTTTGTGATTCATCACATGTATGTTTGCTGGTCAAGTATTTATTACAAGATATTAAGTTGCAGTATAAATTAAACAGTAAAATAAGTGTACTTTGTAACTTAAGTTTTCACATATTGTTGTTGTTTGTTGTTTTTTTAAATCAGGTGAAGGTAAGAGAAATGTTTTTGGCTTTAACACAATTTGAGATCTCCCTGGTGAAAATTGTGATGTCTTTTCCATGTTACTTTGAATCTCTCGGGAGACATTGCAATGTTTTGTCATGTTCTCTCTCTCTCTCTCTCTCTCTCTCTCTCTCTCTCTCTCTCTCTCTCTCTCTCTCTCTCTCTCTCTCTCTCTCTCTCTCTCTCTCTCTCTCTCTCTCTCTCTCTCTCTCTCTCTCTGTACAAACGTGAAACACGATACAAAAACACTCTGACGCTCTGCTCTCTTGTCTTGCAGCTCTTTAATACAAAATAAACTAGAAAAAGTTTTTTTTTTTTTTTTTTTTTAGTTTTAAGGAGGTAGGGGACTGTAGATGGCAACGCAGTGAAATTTACACAAGAAAAAGTCGGCCATATTGGATAACAGCTGATGTTTTATATCTAATAATACTGTGCTGTCATCTATGCTCCCTTGCCTTAACTTAAAGGATTTAGATATTTAATAAAATTTATTTTTTGTTTTGTAAAAGATGAATTACTTTATATAAAATGAAGACAGAGAGAGAGAGAGAGAGAGAGAGAGAGAGAGAGAGAGAGAGAGAGAGAGATTAAGAACTAACAAGTGTCCTCGTTTTAGGTAAAAAAAAATTATGAACTGACCGTGAGTGTGATTTAAAATTTTATTTTACTTGAAACCTTTTTTTTTTAGTATTATTATTATTATTATTATTTTTTAGTTTTATGGGAAATATGCAGCATGGAAAATAAATAATTTATAAAAAAAATGCTATCAATTTATATTAATTTATTTATTTATATTTCTATACCGCCCATTTCTGAAATTTAGAAATGATGCAAATGAATATCTGCATGTAATAATGTAGCAATTTAAGGGAACCATATTTATACTGTAATGATATTTGTCTGAAGTAACCGAATGCACAAGATAAACATATTGGTGTAAAAGTAATAATGTTGATTAATAGAATAGAATTAATTAATAGAAAGCTACATGATGTTTTTTTTAATATTATTTATATAATTTCTCACTTTTATTCACACAATATTTGGTATATTTACTTGAATACCCTGTCAAGACTTTGTCTTTAACCGCCAGTTCATATTTATACCATATAGACTGTTTGTACTCATTTTTAAGAGCCGCTATTTTGTTGGTCTGGAATACTTAGGCCAGCATAGGACAAAATTAATTTTTTTTAATAGCAAAAGAAGCTTCAAACCTTAATCAAAGCCATATTTTTAGCTCCTAATAAGCTAGAAGAATATGAGAAAATTCATTCAGTTGAAATAAACTCTTCTTATGTGAAAAATTATAGGAATAATGATATTACCCCTATGCTGGACAATGTATCAGGCACCACAAACATGGCGACAGAGCGCAAGGATGTGCTAGGTGTTTATAACTCAATTATGATTTTTTATTTTATTTTTATCAAATCAAAACAAATTTGAATCAAGATTATTGGCAAGACCCACAAGAATAACTAGGGACCTCTTAATGTACTATCCTTTAACATTAAGGGAGGTTTCAGCATGCTGTTTTCAGCGTTTAATGAGAAAACTACAGCATTGAGGTGGGAAATACTTAAAATGAGGGATAGTTGACATCTATTTAAGTGTTTTAAACTAATATAAACATTTTTATTTTCAACACCGGTAACTCTCATTAAAGGATCTCAAATTCCACAATTGCTCTGTAAATTACAAATATTTGAAGTAAAATCAAACCAATATGTGAAAGAACAATATCAGGTGTTGTAGTTTCACAATATCTGAGATATCATCTTTATTTGACGACTTTTTTACCACCTTTATTTTTGATAATGTTTTTCTTCAAATTAAAAACGTTATATTTCTTGTTTTAGATTTTTCTTCGTACAAGCTTTTGACTTCTTGATCCTTTCTCGTGTGATATTGCGGAATTTTTCATTCTTTCAACGTAATCCCTTTTTAACTCAAATCTCTCTCTCCTATTTCTCTCTCTCTCTCTCGTAATCTCAGCCATATTCCTCACTGCATGTACACAGTACATACATCACAAGGAAAAAGAGCCGTCAATCAAAACATGGCTAAAAAACAAAAGAGAAAATATTACAAATGGGAAAATATCCTAAAATAATACAAGATATCACATTCTAGTCAGCTGTTATTGTCAAGTAGCTTATATTCTACACGATCAAATGTTACATCAAAAGCTTATCAAAGTTTCATTTTAAGTTTTCCTTATTATCTAATTCTTGTTAGGGTTTTATCCATGTATGTATTCAGATCGCTTGTATCTTACAATTTAAAAAGAAAACTTTCAAACTTGATGCTATTTGAAAGTTAATATTAACAACTAATTATAATAAAATTTCCAGAACTCGTGTTTATCAGATAAGAGAGAAAAT
>OX439133.1:35890691-35893191 GCA_949318235.1 Ecdyonurus torrentis
CAAATTCAAACATTCATTTCTTATATGAGAAAAACGTGTTATTAAAATTGTTAATATAACTTTTGTTTTGTAATGTAAATGCTAAGGTTTTCTTCTGAGCAATTTTTTAAACATACTCTAAGTTTTTAAACGTAAAGATTTCAAACAATTTCTCAATAAGGAATTCAATTGATGGCTGTACCAAAACTTAAATAAATAACAGTTAATTTTTAGCTATCAAAACCTGATATTTTTTGTTTTTATTTTATAACATTTTTCAAAATATTTTACAAAATATTAAAAACATTTAAACTTTGAAATATAAGGAAATAGCTCCAAAAACACTTATAACATTTTTTTTTATTATTTAAATAAAAATAATGTGATTTATTTTTGATAGAAAAAAATGGGGGCTATATATATGTATATATATATATATTTATTATATAATTATTTTAGTTTATTGACGGCTCATTAAATATTGATGAAATTAAAAATGAACAAACTTACAAAAAATCTTGGTGTGATAACTGAAAGTGATCAATATTGAAATTAACAAATTGTTATTATTATTATTATAATAATTTTTTTTATTCTTTTAACTATTTTTACGTGATTTGTGTCAAAATAATTTTATGCTTCAGAGAATATTTTAACTTAAAAAATTTGTGTTTGTATTTTTTTTGTGTATCATTATAGATATAAAAATACGCAAAAATTGATATTGGAAAAAACATTGTACACATAAACTGATTTGAAGTTAAATTGTTTTTCATTAAACAAAATATTAAAATTTGTAATTTTACGTAGAACTCTGAATATTTACAACAAAAAACAATAAATAAATAAAAGTAAAAGCAAGCAATATTTTCATATCAAATCATATTTTCCCTTAATTGTATAAAATTATTTTTCTATGATACTTCAATTATTAAGTCAAATATGACTTAAGCTGATGTCAACTGCATTTTTTTTATATAATGAAAAACATGATTGATTTTGTAATTGAAGGACATATAAATTAAATTTTTTTATCGCATAATAATATAATAATACATAAAATAAACAATAATATTACAAGCGTTTAGAAAAAAAACAGCACCACATTTTTCGTCCCTCCTTCCGTGATTAAATTTTACCATTGAAACCCTATGCACGGAAAAATTATCTAAAGAGTTAGTATTTAGATTTTTTTATAATAAATTCATTAGATATATATATTTTTTTTTAGAATCGAAAGAGTTAACTATTTACCAATAAATAAATTACGTTTATACTGACGTGTTACTCTATAAACTTTTTTCAAAAAAGTTATTGGTTTGTACTAAAGAGTTACTTATATCTTATATGTATCTAAATAAATACTTAAATTTATGTTTTCCGTGTGTGCCAACATCTATAAATTTTTGTACCACATTCCACAATAGCAGAAATAAGAACTTATCGAAACCAGAATTTTACCCAATGGAGAATATTGGATTAAAAATTATTAAAAAGTTTTTATGGCTTAAAACACGTAAAAGTATGTCTATAGTAATTCTCATTTTAATTTCTCCGGAATTGGTGCAGCAATTAGTTTTTTCCAGAAAAAAAAAGTAAAAAAAAAATAATAATAATAATAATAATTAAAAAAAAATAATAAAAGAAGGAAAGAAATCACAAAAAATGTGTTTTTCCTTATAATTGTAATGATAAATTAGATGACCCTTTGCTTTCCCCGCGTTACCCCGTGCAATAAGCCGATAAGTTCCATCAATAATTTAATAAGTTTCAGTTTCATATAGGTTTTATTATAAAAAGCAAGTATACAAAAACACATATAAATGAGATCAGATACAACCATATCTTTGTTCTCCTCTCAACCTGATCTACAATATTTCAATTTCAATTTCAAAGGGTTTTTATTGTCAAAAATTATACATAATACATGGTAAGGCACAAGTAATTAAACCATCGGCCGTCTCAACCCCAAAATATATTATAAAAATACAAGAAAATATACTTTTTTTTTTTTTTTTTATAAGAAATATAACAGTAACAGATTGCAAAGGGGCACGCGTATACATCCCGCACAACAGATATGCTGCAATATTTGCATAGCTCACAGGATACTTCGTCACTCGCTACTTTAATAAAATTTAAGAAATTTAATGTAAAAGAAGATAAAAAAATAAATAATCATAATACGGGGTTTCAATTGGACGTGTGTACATTACCAAATATATATTTTAAAATACTCCCTCTCAATGTAACATCAGGTATTCGTAACATATGTAAGAGTAATTAAACTGACGGACACATCATGAGTTGACATGTAATATTGGCAAATTTAATCAATTATCTCTAATTAATAAACATGACAAATTTATATAATTCGTCACAGTATTTATTTTAAATTTGTATTTGATTTATTGTTAGTCATATCATGCGGCACATTTTTAAAAAAATTACAATTAATTGATTTTATTGGATTAAATTTTTTTATTCAATATTTGCATTTCATAATCATGTTCATATTGAG
>OX439133.1:35898191-35943191 GCA_949318235.1 Ecdyonurus torrentis
ACTTAGAATTATGCCATTTGTCAGATTACCTACTTTATTTTCAGTATTTAGAATTCCCCCCACCTTGGTAATTAAATAAGAATATAAATGATGCATTTTTAAATTTTCAATGAAAATATTTATAATTCTCAAAGGAGCAGTAAATAGAAATAAACTTCAATAATGACAACAGGTTGTCTCTTATGAGATACTTCTAAGATATTTAATTTGCATTTTTACTTGTATAATATACATATTATGTAAATAATTACACTTAAAATTTAAAATAATAAAATCTGATCTTAAAATGGAACTCACAAACTTTTTTTATTTCGCTCTCTTATTCACAATTTTAAGTAAGTATATAAAAATACAAAACAGCTGTGTTTTATGATAAAATAGGATTAAAAAACAAAAATATACATTTTAATTTAACGTATAAACTACATTTTTTTAACGTAGAAAAAATATCAAAGTAAAGTTTAAAAAGTAAAAAAAAAAAAAAAAAAAAAAAAGGAATATAAAAATAAATGTTAATGAAAGAACGAGCAATAACAAATATATTACATTATATTTACATATATTAACATTATATATATTTACATATATTAAAAAATTGCATGCAAATTATTTCGGTTGTAATAATTATGTTTACATTTACCAAGGTGAGAAAACACGCAAGACTGAATGTGTTCAAAGTAAAGAAAAGAAAATGTTATTTTAATATTTAGTTAATGAAGATCGCTAAAACTTAAGCCAGGGGAGAGCTACAAACATCTAACAGAAATGGTCATAATGTAGATGATCATAGCAAAATTCTTAGTTGTTAAATTACTGTGATGCATTTCACTTTATTTTTTATTGGAATTCATTGCTTATTTTTATGTACTATTATATGAACACGTCAGATGATGCATAGTTTATTTCTCACCTGCTTAGTAAGGAAAATGGCGCTTTTGGATCTGACGCTCTCAGATATTTGTTGGTAAGATTTATTTGTATATTTAAATTGTAAGAAAAGAAATAATATTTAAGTTTATTTTATTAGAACTACTTTTTTTAGGGTAAATCAAAGCTTTGCAAAGTTTCTTATGTTGTACTAACTGTGGTAGTCATTTTCATAATTAGAGATTATCTCACGGCATTTCATTAAACTAAAAACATTCACAGTAATAAATTCATATTATTGTTGAGTACCAAAATAAAAATAAGCCATTTTACAATTTCAAATTAATAACCACTTTATTTTAATATATTCCACACCGGCGACAATTGTACCACAGAACCAATATGTAGTATTTCTTTTTTAATAAGATTCAGTATTGAAATATCATAAATATAAATATAAATAAAATATATTTTTATTTATAATTACTTATTAAATTCAATAATTATATTTATATTTAATTAAAATATAGTAAAAAATAAAAAAAAATTAATATACATGTATTTTAAAAATACTGTAAAATTGTTACAAAATTAATTTTAATTTAACAACAAATTAAAATTATTGTAATAAAATTTAATCTAAAACGTATTGTTATTGTGCAATGGCAAATGAAAGTAGGATCACAAGTGACTAATAAAAGACGACTGTTTTGATGCCAAATATAAGCGATTGCGCTCACATTCCCTTCCGTTTCAACGTACTGCGCATGCATAATAAGTAGAAACGGAAGCGGATGTGACCGAAATCACTAAACGTCTGCCTCCCCAAAACAGTTGTTCCTGTGATGGACAAAATTTTACAAAATTTGTGAAATTTCTATTAAAAAAAAAAAAAAAAAAAAAGAAGAAGAAGAAGAAGAAATTACTTGACAAAATAACTGAGTCTTATACCACTGACCACTGGTAATGGTCATCATCAGTTTTATGTTAATTTTGGCCCCGTATGGTGATTACCATGTTAAATTAAGGGTTTTAGTTTTTAAAATGTCGTTTCATTAGTTTTAAAACACATTAAATCACAAATAATCATAAAGCAAAAAGCTCAACTCAAAACAGTATTTAGGACGTAAATGAGCCCCAGTAATATGAATGGATTAAAAACTGTGCTCAAAGTCGACTCCAAATAGTTCCTCCAGAAATGTCAATTTAATACTTCTAAAAAGTGAAATTAAAAAACAAATATATGAAAATAATAATTCTGAATTTAGCATAATGACCCTTAGCTTTATTTATATATATATATATATATATATATATATATATATATATATATATATATATATATATATATATATATATATATATACAGTATATATATATATATATATATATATATATATATATACAGTATATATATATATATATATATATATATATATATATATATATATATATATATATATATATATATATATATATATATATATATATATATATATATATATATATTCTGTTGTTCCACTCTATTGGCCGATGTCCTCGTGACCTTGAAAAATATTTTTTGCTGCAAATGACCTGAAATTCGAAAATCCAAAATCTGGGGTCAATCCGACGATTTTAATTGTTTTAAGGGCAAGTGGACATCGGCCAATAGAGCGGAACAACAAAGGGTAGAACTGGTTTAAAAAAAAAACAAAAAAAAAACAGCGATATAATATATATTATATAAATATATTATATATATATATATATATGTATATATATATATATATATATATATATATATATATATATATATATATATATATATATATATATATATATAAAAGTTTTTAAAAGTACTTCATCCTAATGTATCACTGTGCAAAATTTTAACTCTTTCTTTCTTTACAATTTTATAGTCAAATCCCACAGTAGCTGACATCATGATTCATTTTCAAGTGTATACCTTTTCCTACAAGTAGTTAAAACTACTGTATATCTCCTTTAGTATCTCTTTTTATATTCTTTATTTCTCCTATTTATTATTACGATCTTGCTGTAAGCCTAGTCAAGTCTCATGTTTTACCAAACTTACAGTTGAAATTTACCAACAATCAGTGAGAGTCATGTAATATGATTATTACCGATTATATTATAAAGAAGAAGAACGAATTGACAATAATTATAGAAAAGAATTGAACTTTATTCATACATATTCAAAGTAAAGTAGTGAAAGAGATTTGTTTAAATAATATTTTATTTTAAAATTTCATACAAAATATTTTAAAATTATTTAATAAAAGTATATATATTTTTTAAAAGTAATTTATTTATTTAGAATAATATTATTATCTTATTTTGAATTTTTACTAAAAAAGTGTTAAATTAACGAAATAGTTTATTATTATATAAATTTAAAATGTTGTTAGCTTCAGCTTATAAATACTTAATTTATAAATTAAGAGCTCTACTTTGTATTCTGATTAAAAAATTAAAAAATATTTTATGCTTGTTTAAGGATTTCCAACTTCCAACAGCAATTTTAAATTGTTAATTTTTATAAAATTAGGGTTTTTATTTATGTCAAATTTAAAAAAAGGAGATTTCCTTTTATAGTTGCTACATATGACGATGATTCACAACATCTCAACACGGTACGTTATTATTTTTATTTTCTCCTAAGAACCGTAACTGCTTTCGGATAGATCTTCAAAAACTCATTTATTACATTATGTTACTCTATTACAGTTCTTTTTAAAACTATTAATTAAAATAATACTCTTACAAAGTAGGGAATATGCATACTATTGTAAGTGATTTTTGTTGTAACCGTTGATATATAAAGCTATTGTTGAAAAAACGATCCCTTAATGATGTAATTCAAATTTTCGCCGCAACAATGCAAGAATACAAAATTACGTACAAAAGTGGCGCTGTATAGTCTGTGTGTGAATTTAAAAATTCACTCACAGATCGCAGTTCCACTTACATAAAACATGTTGATTGTTGCGGCGAAAATTTGAACTACATCAACAAGGGTTCGTTTTTAGTATAGGGCAATAACACAGGTTGTAACAATAGAATTCAGATATTAAAATATGTGTAATATTTTTTTATCTAAAAAATTTGCACTTAATTAAAGAAGAAAAACAACAACTTACCTATGCAGTGCGTCTATTAATCCAGAATACACAGTAAATAGAAACTTGCAATGGTATTACCCTACTAATTAATTCACTTTTTTCCACTTTTTTTCCGTTTGTCTATAAATTGTTTTATTTATAGTTTTAATACACTGCACTTAAGGGTATGGTGCACTCACAAGACAAACATGCTCCTCACAACACCAAGCACAAGGCTGTACTGAACTCCACTTGTGGTTCTTGCTCTTGTTTTAATGCAACACGCAGGCGTAGCATTACTGACCTTACTCAACTGTCTGTATGTGTAGCGAGATAACATTTCTCACTTTAAATATGCATGTATTTGAGAGGTCGTATTTCACTGAAAGTTTTATATTTAAAATAAATATCTTATACATTTTGTAAAGAATATTTAATTATATACCTCCATTAACCATTTCTACATTTCCAAATAAAATCCCATTCAATATTTTAAATACTGCATCTTTTATTATTTCAATAAATTTTATATTTTGATTTTTGCATATAAATTCCATTTTAACATAAACAAAGTGTAATTTGCATATATGGCATTTTCATTGTAGGGGACTTTACAATATACTTTTTGTTTCGTATATATTTTTAAACAGTGTAGTAAAAATCTTGAAAATTAGTTACAATTATTAAATTTGACCTCTGATATAAACTATATAAATAATATATAAAAAAAAGTGTTAAAAGATATACACTGAATTAAATTGTATGTTTTTCAAGAAAAAAAAAATTCAGAAAATTTTGTCAGTTATGTTGGAAATAAATAATAAGGCACTTTTTGATCCTTGCCTATCATTTTGTTTGTATTTCATTTGTTTATTTCAACAAAATCATACAAACAACTTTCATTATTTTTTTTTTTGTACAGTATAATACTATAATATTTTTACGAGAAGAGTAAACATATTGATAGTTGCATGAAGTTCCATCGTGATTTCTTAGGTGGTTGCAGCAAAGTTATAGTAAATATGCAAGGTAAATATTATCATTATGATACACTGAATTGAATTTTAAGCTTTTTACTAAAAGAAGAAGAGATAAGTGATATGCGTAGATTTGTTCAGCCAATGTTCAATACACATTAATATACGTAATCCATCCTAATTGTATAATTTTTTATGAAAATCTCTTATAAGGGACTACGGGGAAGTACTCACCTACTTGGTGCCACCAACAGTCAAATAAGTAACCTTACCTTATTTTCACAATAATTCTTCAGACGCAATTTATATCCAGCAAAACATAAATGAAAAAAATATGAAATCTTTAAAGAGATTTAATTAAATAAAAATAAGTTTCATTTTTAATATTTATTTATTTATTTATTTATTTATTTATTTATTTATTTATTTATTTATTTATTTATTTATTTATTTATTTATTTATTTATTTATTTATTTATTTATTTATTTATTTATTTATTTATTATAAAACTAAAAAACAAATTTAAGAATTTTTGTCAGTTATGTTGGAAATACAAAATGAAGCAATTATTTCAATTTGCCTGTATTTTTCTTTTATTATTATTATTTTTTTTTTTTTGCGTTCCAATGCTTTACTTACACAAAATCATACAACATACAAACAATTTTAATGCATACTGTATATTTGTATGGCAATATTTATTATATATTTATTATATGCCGTACAAAATTTAATTTTGTAATGAATAATGGATATAATTGAAATTTTTATAGGTATGACATTATAGGTTTTAACTTAAACAAGAAAGTTATTTCGAATATTTTTGAGTTAAAATAAGATAACACATAAGAAAACTTGTTATAATCTTTTCTATAGAGCGTTTGCAGTAATTTATACACAAAATTTAACTTGCTAACATTTGTCACTTTAAAATTTAGCAGAGGATATAAAATATATTACTTTTATTTGAAACCTAATGGGCAAATTATTCTTTAAACTGGTTTCATTTACTTGCGCGCCAGCGCCATGCTGGAGCAGATAAATGCATTGCCAAGCATAGAACAAAAACGTATTTTTTTATAACGAGAATTCAATTTCTATGTAACTTATTAATTTTCTGGAAAATATATTGTCATATTAAAAAAAAAATAATAATAAAAATAAATAAATTAATGCTGATCTGTTCTCTGGTTTTACAGTTGCTAATGTTATTTATGTAAGTCCTATTAAGTGTTTTGTGATAGAAATGCTAATTTTTTCTTCTGGTCTATAACTTTAGAGTATTAATACAATATTATTAAACTTGCAATTATTCAATATTCTCTACAATGTATTATACTAAACAGTAAACATGGCTTTTGATTCTATGTTTCTACTTCTGCGTGCAAACTTTACGTTTCTCTCGCCTTTCTCTTTAACTTATAAATTAAAAAACATAAATTCCACGTGTTCCCTTCATCAATAAAACTAAATATTAGAAATATGTGCGGAAAGAAAAAAGAAGAAGAAAAAGAAAAAGAAATTTTGTAGCAGAAAGTTTGTTAAAAGGTGTATTCAGGTGTAAGGAGGGATTTTACTTGAAGTTTCAACTCAATAGAAAATCGTCTCAAACTTTTACGCTAGATAATGTACAACAAAGTAGTTTTTGATTTAATTAGAGCTAAAATGATCGCACAAACTAAATAAAAGTGTCTTGTGTATTTTTGAAAAATACAAACAGAACACAAATACAATATTTTAAAGTGATAAAATTATTTATTTCAAAATAAAAATCCTATTACAGGAACATTGAACTGTTTAAGAGGCAAATAATTACATTGTTTAATTTTTGAAGTCTTAGAACCAAACTACATGCAAGCTAATTTATATTTTCTCTCTCATCAGATATTTTGAACGTAAATCGTTTTAAAATTTGATGTATTGTAATGGACTCAGTTACATTTTAAATTGACATATATTTAAAATAAAGCAAGTAACAACAACAATATTTTATTAGCTCTAAGCTCTAATGATAATTCTTATGTATATAATTTTATTTTTATATTTTCAATTAATTTTTATATAAATTATTTTCTTCAATATATTATTTTACTAAATAATAATATAAAATTATAATTATAAATGTTATATTTTACATAAATTAAATTTAGATATGTAGGTTTTCACGGTTCGATGTATGAGGTGAGACATTGCTAGGTATGTCTTGGGCTCTAACGGGATAACCGTGGCAACACCCGCCACGGTTATCCCGTTAGAGCCCAAGACATACCTAGCAATGTCTCACCTCATAAATTAAATTGTTTAATTTTTTATAAATATAATGTATTACTGATAAATTACTCTGAAAGCAAAATTAAAGAAGTGTTGCCAGGTCGTATTTTCTAATATCGCCAAGAGATTGTCAAAATATCGCCATTTCTAAGCTATTTCTGGGCGATCTATCGCCACAAAAAATCGAAGCTCCCATACTTGCAATGTTAAATTTTCATCGCCAAGCCCAAAAAATATCGCCAAGAGCTTCAGAATATCGCCACTTTGGCGATGTATCGCCACACCTGGCCACACTAAATTACTTGGTTCAGTTAATGCCCTTTGAATTTTAAATATTCTTAATATGAAGGAATGAGATAAACGAGATTAGCAATGATTTTAATGAATAAATACGATGTGCTGATAATTAAATTTATTATATTTGGTGACCAAAAAAGTTTCTAGATAAAAAATTCCAAAAAGTAAACAGAATCTAAGTGAAGTAAATTCCACTAAAGTAGCTTCAGTATAAAACTTTCAAGTAAATTCATTTGTGCAGTGTAGCCTGATATTTTTGTGGCAATTTTAAATTTGCTCTTCGGCTTTTACACTTGGCTTTGCATAACTTATTTTGGTATGTACTTGTGTAAGAATATAATTATTTTTAAAAAATCTGTGTTGTATAACAAAGCTCTTAGTGGACTTTAACATTGTAAGCTTTATTTGTACTACTAGTATAGTAATATTATATTATATCATTGGAGAGAAAATGCACAGTTCCGTAGAGACCTTTCATTCTCTCTCTCTCTCTCTCTCTCTCTCTCTCTCTCTCTCTCTCTCTCTCTCTCTTACTTTTACTCTACTTTACTATCTCGGTTGCTAACAAAACACTATCTTTAAACCATAGACTTCAAAAAACAACTTTATGCTTTTTTGATGATACCTACAAAATAATACCTACAAACTAGAGATAATTTTTATCAGAATGTAAATGTGGCCCCACAAGAGAGCGTGAAAAAACTGTAACGTATATTTTTTGCGTAACTATTCCTGTTTCTGACGTCAGAATCAGGCAAATATTAACATCAAAATGTACGGGTTGCATATAAGGTGAAATTTTCTGATCACTACTTCGGCGATGTTTTTAGACAAACTAGTGTTATGTATGTAAGGTAAGCTCTTTCAAGTGTTTTGTGTTGCAAATGTTTCCTTCTGGTCAATTTCTTAAAGTATTTCTTCTCTCTCTCTCTCTCTCTCTCTCTCTCTCTCTCTCTCTCTCTCTCTCTCTCTCTCTCTCTCTCTCTCTCTCTCTCTCTCTCTCTCTCTCTCTCTCTCTCTCTCTCTCTCTCTCTCTCTCTCTCTCTCTATGTCATCAATAATTTTGTAGTAAAGTTTATCCTCTCGCTTACAAGTTGCTTGCTCTCTTGTCCAAACTTTATCACAACATCTCTATTTATATCAAACTTTTAACATCGTTCTATTGTGTAAAAATATCGTCAAGTTTTTAATACATTCGTAATGCTAGATCTTAATTACACTGTCACCTAAAACTGTATACGTTTCATAAATTATATTTTTCAAATATATAGGGTGTATGCGGATGACGTCATATTTATTGCGCTTGGAGGCCATACTGGAGTAGTGAATAACATTGCTCAGCATAGGACAAACTTCATTTAAGCCAAATTTCTTTGGAAAATTGGTTAATTTTTTGTTATTGTTATATTTCTAACATACTTGAGATACAAATTCAACATATTTACAGCATCAATGCTCTCAAAAATATTGCATAGTGTTTTTAAACTGGCAAAATGATTTTTTGTCCTATGCCACCCATGTTATTGAGTTATCCAACATGGCGTCGACTTTAACATGAATGCATAAATTGATAATAATAAGAATATATATATAAATAAATATTTTTATCTTGAACATTTTTTTTTTATTAAATGTCATGGTAAGGTTATCTGTATCTGTAAACTAATATCTCATTTTAAAATTAAAGTATAAGGATTCTTTTTTACTATAACAATTTTTAAATATGCATCAATAATAATAACAATTCTCAATTGACCAAGGTTATACCAAGCCATAATCGAGTACCTTTTTAAAACTATAAACAGTAAATGAAAAAAGAATCCTCCTTTTTCTAATTTTTATTTTTAATATTTGAACGTTAATGTTACCCACTAACTAATTAAATTTTCAGAACTCATGTCGATATAGTACAATGGATTTTTTTTCAATATAACTTGAGGCTTGAGGCGTTGTTATGAATATAAAATGTCAAACATACGTAATTAAATATATTTTGCGTATAGGACTTTTCTTTTCTTTCCTTCTCTCTCTCTCTCTCTCTTCCTTGTCCAAAATTAGCTCACACACACACACACACACACACACACACACACACACACACACACACACACACACACACACACACACACACATACACACACACATTATTCTGCAATATTACAGAAGGTACGAGCAGTACGGCTTAGAAAGGCATAGAAAACATGACAACATTAGCATTTACATCACAAAACACTTGATGGGACTTACATAAAGAACTTTAGTTAGTCTCAAAACCCAACTGTCGTGCCGTAGCAGTGATCAGAAAATTTTGATTTATGCAACCCGCATAACATTTTCACACTAGTTTTTGCCTGTATATGACGTCATACACAGGAATACTCACGCAAATTGCATAATACTTTACATTTTTTTAAAACTCTTCTGTGGGGCCACATTTACATTCTGGTAATGATTATCATCAGTTTTGTAGATCCCATTTTGTGTTTAGAACATGTTGTTTTATGTTTTTTATGCCTTTAAGCATTTAGCATTATAATATTATATATTGTGTGGAGAATATTAGAAAGAGAGAGAGAGAGAAAGAGAAACTAAACACATTTATCACAACTAAATACAAACATATTGCTACCCTAGTACTTTGCATAAATGTAAGACAGCACTGAGAAAAACTAATAATAAGCATCAAGTATTATTCACATGACACATAAATTTGACGCACGTCAACGCGTGTTACAAAGTTGGAACAATATAAACAAATGTAGTGATTCTCATTGCTTTTGAAAGTTAAATGTCAATAGCTCCATTTGTTTACATTGTTCCAACCTTGTAACTTTGTGTCTTCAAATTTACGTGCCATTTCAATATTACTTATGGAAAATAACAAAAAAAGCTCACAGTAAAAAAGGAAAAGAAAATTAAAAAAAAGTCGTCAAAAGATAATAATAATAATAACTTTACTTGAGGTATTGTGAGGGCATGACAGCCCTATTATACAAAACCTTGACCATGGTAATAATATTAAATTTTAACCTAAGAAAAATACAGTTTCAATCTTAACTGATACACAATAATTACAAATAGGCTTAATTTAAAGCATTTACACAAAAGTTTGCTAATAACTAGAGATTTAGGATTTCCTAAATAATAATACTATGTATATATATGTATATATATATATATATATATATATATATATATATATATATATATATATATATATATATATATATATATATATATATATAATATATATATATATATATATATATATATATATATATATATATATATATATATATATATATATATATATATATATATACTTGAAATAACGTTTGCAAATAACCCATGATAACATATATTTATGCTTATTTCTGGAGAGTAGGGATTTATACTAAAATATACAGGATGACCACAAAAATCGCTTCAATTTCAAGATGTTATACAAATTAAATAGTTTATTTTTTTTAAGATTTTTATTGCATCAAATTGAAGCCTGAATTTACAAATTTTTAAAAATAAAAATAAAATATATTGCGTTGCTTGGTTCTTTTGCGAGACGCCAAAAAGTAAAAGACGAGCCTGGTCTAAAAAAAAGCACACTTCTGGGCACCAATTCTAGCTAAAAGAAATTGTTTTTAAATCTCTTTCCCGTTCATTTTATTTTTTTTTTCACGCAACTTACCCTATGGCTTCTCAACGTGCGCACCATTTAGAGCTCGGCACAAGTCAAGACGTTCCTCCAGCTCGCGCCATACATTTTGCAAAATGTGCGCTTCTGGGGTACATAGAGACCTGATTGCTTCCGCACTTTTGAGAGGGGCAGTCCAAAAATTAACGTGTTGAGTGCTTTACGACCGCATCATTGGCCCGATTGTATAGTTTACAAACTGTTTATGCCTAAGCGTATTCTCTCTCTCTCTCTCTCTCTCTCTCTCTCTCTCTCTCTCTCTCTCTCTCTCTCTCTCTCTCTCTCTCTCTCTCTCTCTCTCTTTCGTCGAGCCATGTAAAAATTTGCTTTATTTTACTGACATGAAAGATGAATTTATTAATGAGGAAGAAGTAAGACAATAATGATTTTAGTGACAGTTGTATTTGATCATGATCAGATTTTAATTAAATAAGGAAATTTAATCATAGTGGATATAACGATTTCTGAATATACCGAATCCCCGAGTTCCCCCCTCTCTAAACATTTTTGACTCTCATGACAAATTTTTGTTGTTTGGAATAATATCTTACTTTTGTGCAGTCACAAACCCCTAAAAGTGGTGTCTAGTTTTTCAGCAATAACATAAACTTAACAAATAATTACTAAATAAGACTTAGAATGTTAAATCTGCAAGTTAAATACAAAAATGATGATTTTTTCCGAATTTGAAAACATCATCCGGGATCAGCTATGTTTTCGATTTTCGATCGTCTTTTGTTTTTTTCAGTTCGCAATATGTTCATATGATATTTCTAACTTTCACGTATTCTATTGCTTCCAGCAATTATAAATTGTTTATTTTGTTACTATTTCACTTCTTTTAATTTTCTCATTTACGTATACAAGATAAAGTTTTTTATTGCATAATGCAAAACAATGTAAACAAGCGATTTAATACGAACATGCACGAACATTTTGACGAAAATGACAGAAACCGGAAGTTATGTCGACGAACCAACTTCAACTTCAAACCGTCTTCATTTTTGAAGATAATAGTGACTTTTAAACTTAAAATTGGAAGAAATGTTTTCATAGAACAGCATCTTTTTATTGTCTTAACAAATTTTTAATTTATCGAAAAGCTTAATTTTCAGTTTTTCACACAAGAAAATTACAGCTCCCAAAACTTATGAGCATCGAAAGTTGTAAAAACATGGTTGTTGCCGGTTTTTAACCCATGCCTTATGAGA
Source organism: Ecdyonurus torrentis (assembly GCA_949318235.1). Taxonomy (NCBI): domain Eukaryota; kingdom Metazoa; phylum Arthropoda; class Insecta; order Ephemeroptera; family Heptageniidae; genus Ecdyonurus; species Ecdyonurus torrentis. Next base: position 35,910,611 of record OX439133.1, read on the forward strand.
ATTAATTCGAAGTTTGAGGCTTGAGGCTAAAAATGGGTAAATCGTTTCGAAGGACAGGCCTTTTTTATTCTTCCAATAGATCCGCACACTGGCAAAGAATAACAAGGTCCCAAATGGGAATTGTTTGCATATAACACGAAATTCGTTCTATCCACTTTAATAAAAGTAAATATTGACGTTAATGTAATCTAATAATTATACTCACTAAAAATGAGCTCAAATACTGCTTCAAATATTATGAATATTCCTCATGGTGCAACATCTTGTCCATTTGACTTAAATAATTGATAGTGAAGTCAAATTAAATAACATTTAAAAAAATTGTGATATAATTATATATATAAATTTTTTTTGAAAATGTTTCTAACATTTTTGTAAAACATTTAGCACCCTATACATTGTACCACTTTAAGCTCATGGAGGGTCATAACTCAGTAGCAGCAGAATTGCGCGTAGGGAAGCAGAAGCTCATATAGGGGATAAAGACGACGGAGGGTTTCCATTTTTATATATGAATTTCCTAATTTTCAATACTGGTTATTGTTTATCTAGCCCCCAGAAACTACCCAAGTATAGGGTTTGACCTATATCTTTTGCCATGTAGCAAATTATAACAATCGCAAATGTAAAATACTCCATATTACTTGAAATTGCAAGTTACTGTCATTGTAAAATAAAAATGTGACTACAGGGATTGTGCATGGCAATTTGTTAGGCTTAAAAAATAACAATAACAATAAGACAGTTGAAGCAGTTCAGGGATTCTGCTCATTATTAGATTTAAAATAAAAATATTTAGTTCAAAATTCAAAATTCTTTATTCATTTCTTTCATCCAACATACATAATACAATCAATGCATTAGTCTAGGTTATTGCCATGAATGACAATATAGAAATGATTGTCAAAGTATTTACAACATAAAAACAAAACAAAAAAGAAACGACACTTAATAGTATTGATATAATAATAACTTATGTATAAAAATTAGAATTTGAATCTAAACTATATTTCATCATTCAAATATTCATCGATTGAATAATACTGCTTATTTAATAGAAAAAACTTTAGTTGTTTTTTAAAAGCTATTAAATCATTTTGCTTTCTCATATTTAAAGGCAATTTATTATAGATATTCAGACTTAATAAAATTAATGATATGCAAATGATTTAAATTAATGGCTAGCTAATTTGCACACATAAGAAAAACTAGGATATTGAGACTCTTAGGTAAACTATGAATAATATTTTAGGTAGAGCAATTATAGAGCTATAAGATTATTAATTAGTCTTATATGCTATTGGTTAGGTAACTTAAATAAAGTGAAAATAAAACACAAAAGATTATGGATTCATCTTACAGATTATTATTACCACATTGAATTATTGTATGAATTTACTCTTTATAAAAAGACAGGTAAAAATTATGTTATAATATTATACTAATTTGATACCACAATGACATATTGATTATTTACCAAACTTATGCCATACACAGATCACTTATCACAATCTTAATGTGATAAATATATACACAGATTCTAATTATATGCATAATTTATAATTATGCATTGATTTGCATATACTAGATGCATTTCACTGAATTTAATTATTTATACAAATTAGAAATAAACATATCACATACAAAATACAAACAATCACAATAAAGTGATTGACACACGGACTACTCGTGACAAGATAGATTTGTACTCTTGTGGTCCAAGTCCTATACTGAGCTACTGAGGGTTCCTTTCTTCGGTATTGATACTAACTTGTGGCGTGGGGACGCTAAAGGTACATACTTGAAGATGAGAAGTAAATTAGCTAGGTACTCACCAGTAATGCTGCGTGAAGTGCAGATCTTTTTAAATCAACCTGAAACATAAAATTTGTAAATTAATATTTGTTTCAGCTTTCATTCAAAGTAAAGTACATGAATTAAATAGGTTAAAATAATAGTGTTGTTCGTAAACACTTATCTTGTTACAAAGAATGCGCATTACATTTGAATAACCAAAGTTGATCGTCATTTAAGTAGCAGAAAACAAGATTTAAAAACCGCATTACAGTCACGGCTAGAAACCACACTAACAAAAGTGTAAACTTAAAAAATTTAGAAATGAAGTGAGAGAGAGAGAGAGAGAGAGAGGGACAGAGGCAGACAGACAGACAGACAGACAGACAGACAGACAGACAGACAGACAGACAGACAGACAGACAGACAGACAGACAGACAGACAGACAGACAGACAGACAGACAGACAGACAGACAGACAGACAGACAGACAGACAGACAGACAGACAGACAGAGAAAAAATTATATATTTCTTACTGCTACATAATGATATATATTTATTAATGCAATACTATATAAATAATAAATAAATAAATTGTAGACCAGCATTGAATGTAATTCACATTTTGTTGCGCTATACATAAACATATTTTAATTCATAATTAATATATGAAAACATCATGAGTCATTTAAAACATTTTAGTAACTCAATGAAAGCACAATTTTTCCAATAAACTGGAACGTGAAGCAGATGTGAAGCTTCTTCTCTGCCGCCAGTATGTTATGTAGCATGTAAAAATAAATTGACTTTTTATTTCCCTCCTCCTGACTAAAATTGTTTTACACGTATAATTAAATTTTATTTTCAAATCAATATCAGTTCATCAATCAAGATTTTAATTGCATTAAACTTTGTCAATCACATTGGCTTGCTGCGTTAAATTAATCGTCAAAATATGACGAGTCCTTTTTTTTTTTTTTTTTTTTTTTTTTTTTTTTTTACACTTAAAAAAAATAATTACAAAACTATTTAATAAATGATTTTTTTTTCAAATATTTGAAAACCTAAGTCAACATATTAACAGCATTAATGCTATCAAACATATTACTAAATATGCTTAAACTGTCAAATTTTGTTGTTTTTCCCATACTTGCTTATGTTATTTTATATTTAGTGATCCAACATGGTATCAACTTATAAATTAATGCATACACCCTATAGAACTATCATGGATGCCCATAAAAATCAAAGCACTTAATGGTAAATTAGCCCCCCCCCCCCCCCACATACACGAAAAAAAAAAAAAAAAAAAAAAAAAAAAAACTCAGCCGCCTCACGTCCGTAAACATGAGCTAGATTCAGGCTTAAAGATTCTTCCTTTAATTCTAAATCCCACATAGGTCCCATTTTGTACAGGGACGGACGCACTGCTTGGCCCATTATTTTCAATTTGATATTTAACAAACAATCATTTACCACTTCGCTTTAATTTCTTTTTTTTTTTTATGTTTTGATAATATACAGTCATACATGATTAATTAAACCACTGTCCAATGTTTACTTACAAAAATAAAGTACTTAATTTAGAATTAATTTGAATATAAATAATTTAAAGACAGAAATAATCAATACATATGGAACAGCAGAAAATACAATATTGAGATTAACATACTTGTATACATTTTTGTTATTAGCTTTTTTTTTTGTTTTTTTTATTCTTCTTTACTTTGTATAAATTTTAAAATTGTGATAAATAATAAAAAAAAAATAAATAAAAAAAAAAATAACAGAGAGTGAGCGTCAAATAATGAATATAATAAACTTGTAAATATTGTAAAATTTTAATGAAAATATAAAATATGTACACGTTAATTCTAAAAAAAAAATATATATATATTATATATATATATATATATAATTACTTTTGTGGTTTGGTTACTTTTTATCTCTAGGGCATTATAAAGGTGGGTAGAAAAAACGTAAGTTTAAACTTAAAAAAAAAAAAAAATAATAAACTTACAATGTTCTATTATGAAAATAAATTAAATGCTTATGGTATATAGGTAATGTGAACTATATAACCAAGATACGTGTAGGAAAAATGTAATTCAAACATTTTGTAATTTCAAATTAATGTAAAACTAGAAGTGGATGACTGTTATTAGTTAGGCGCGAGGGAAAGCTTAGGATCATCAATTTCCTATTCTGTTTTTAATTTCATTATAAAACTACTGCACCAGCGGTAGAAATCTTCAAATCAGGACTGCTAGACAAACTTTTACAGTACGTGCTTTAGGTTTTAGAAAATTTAAGGTGGGAAATGAGGTACTGCGGGATTTGACTAAAAAATTGTAAAGAAAGAAAAATCTGAACTTTTGCACAGTTATACATTAGGATATGGTATCTTCAAAAATGTAAAAAAAATTGGGGGTCACCATGCTAGATTTCAAATTATAATTTTCTGAAGTGTTAGTTCCATAAGAGCCCATGTTAATTTCAATAATTATATTCTCTCTTTATCTGTTGGTCACGGGTTCTGAAAATTTTATCATAGGTAGCTGTTACAATTAACTTTCAAATAGCATCATAAAGTTTTGAAGTTCTCTGTTTAAATTTTGAGATACAAGCTATCTATATACAACCCTTAAACAATTTTTCAACACTGAAAACGTGACAAATATCCCCATTATAAAAACATTACCTTTAAAAACTTTTTATACTGTTCGTTTTTCATGAAAAAAAAAAATTAATTTTTGTGCTGATAAATAGATTAACAACATACTGTATTGAATAATATGTTAGCCAGAGTCGTGGTTTGTAACTTGACACGAGATAAAGTGATCCATCTCTGTGTCTCTCTGCACGACAATGTTACAGCAGACAAGAGCACAGAAAGCAAATACATAAAAACTGCAATAAAGTCAAATAGAGAAGCTACTTCATTAACTGGAGTTAGGTTATTTATTTGGTGGTTGTTACACAAATGTTTTGCAATTTACTCAATAGACAACTTGCATGCCGTTTTTTTAAAGTCTTAAAAAAATCTTTACGAAAAATGAATTATATTGGTGTATATAAAACTTCTTGAAAAATGCTTCTTCATACTTAACATAATTTTTGAAATTCAAATTTTATTTGAAGTTAAGACGGTGACCATTACGCCAAAAGACGGTTCACGTTTCTTTTGTTTTTTTAATTGTTGAAATCGTTCGAACGAGTTCGCAGCAACTGGAGACTTTTTTTTTTAACAGCCGAACTTTTTAAAACAGCTGTTGGAGAAAATACAGATTTTTTTAAATATTCGGCCGTTGAAACAAATTCTTCATTTGCTGCGAACTTGTTTGAACGATTTCAACAACTAAAAAGCAAAAGAAACGCGAACCATCTTTCGGCGTAATGGACACCGTCTTTACTTAAAATAAAATTTGAATTTCAAAAATTATTTTAAATATGAAGGAGCAATTTTTAAGAAGTTTTATATGCATCAATATTATTTATTTTCCCTAAAGAATTTTTTAAGACCATAAAAAATTGGCATGCAAGTTGTCTATTATAGGGCGGCCAATTCTTATTTAGGAAATTCCAGGACACTCATCTTACTTTGCAGAACTAAAATGTTATTGTACATTTTTATTATTCTCTATCAGACTACAGCAAACTTTTAAAAAAAGGGTTCAAACCATGGATATATAAACAGGATAGGAAGCTATTGTTGAAAAAACGATCCCTTAATGATGTAATTCAAATTTTCGCCGCAACAATGCAAGAATACAAAATTACGTATAAAAGTGGCGCTGTAGTCTGCGTGTGAATTTTAAAATTCACACGCAGACTACAGCGCCACTTACATTTTACATGTTGATTGTTGCGGTGAAAATTTGAAGTACATCAACAAGGGTTCGTTTTTAGTATAGGGCAATAACACAGGAGCTCACGAACCTGTTCAAACCTAATTAAATATTTTAATTCATTATAAATGCAGTCAAAGACGATATAATATTTATAAAATTATTTTTAAACATTTATTAAGTTATAAATAATTTATTGTTATAGAAATAATTATTATTTTATATATTTTTATTATTTAAAAATAAAAAATACATAAAATATTTTAAATTAAAATTAATATCGAAATTATAAAATATAAAAACATAAAATAAAATATAGTCATAAAAATTTAAATTACAGAAAAATAAATTTAGTATTACTGACACGTACTAGATCATAAACTACTTGACGCTTTCACTCGTGATATCTCAAATAGGAAATATACACAAATAATATACGTCAAGAGACGAAAGAAAATAAAAAATTGAATTAAATATTGAAGTGAAAATTCAAATATAAAACATAATGCACAATAGTAAAAGAAATTGATTTTCTTAAGTGTAGGAAAAAGCGTTATTAGATAACAAACATTTTCAATGCAGCACTCAAGAACTTAGGATTTTTTTTTTTTAAATTTAGAAATGATTTATTTTTGTAGAAAAAAGCTCAGTTTTAAATACAATTTACTTAAGTTTGTCTATATACTGTGGGCTATATTTGAAACCTTGACAATGTTATTTATTAAGTCTTCAATTATACATTTAATTAAACTGCGTTTGTGTTCGTATTTAATCAATTTAACTTTTTTTACTAATTTAGCAAGGAACACAACTTGCTGTAAATAGTTATTGTGTATTTATGAATGAATCTGTAAATAAATAAACATATTAATAAGTAAGTTTAAAAAAAGAAGTATGAGTGAGAGAGATCGTTTCTTTCATGGGCCTTTCACGTGCTCAGCTGAGCCTTTTTTTAATTTTAAAATTAATTTTCTGAAAAATCCCCCCCCCCCCAAATAATAAACAAATAAATAAAAATAATCCAAAAAGATTTTGATTTGGGTGGATGTTCGAAATGGTTCAAATTTACAGTTCTAGTCAGGGTTGTGAGCTCCTGTGTTATTGCCCTATACTAAAAACGAACCCTTGTTGATGCAGTTCAAATTTTCACCGCAACAATCAACATGTAAAATGTAAGTGGCACTGTAGTCTGTGTGTGAATTTTAAAATTCACACACAGACTACAGTGCCACTTTTATACGTAATTTTTTATTCTTGCATTCTTGCGGCAAAAATTTGAATTACATCATTAAGGGATCGTTTTTTCAACAAAAGCTTCCTATCCTGTTTATATATCCATAGTTCTAGTATACACACATGATTTTGTATCACAATTATATCTACATGTAGACACACACTATAGATTGCAGCTAAATTGATGCATACACAAAGTATACATAATGTTTATGTAGTGTCTACAGTTTAGATACAGACATTACAGCATTTTATCACATTGCGAACTCAGTTTTTAAATTCTAAATTACTCTTGAACGTTTTGTTTAATGAAAACATGATGATATCTATCTTGTTAATAAGAGTTAGCAAATTACTTTAAAATACTAACTTACATAACGTTAAGAAGTTAGCAAAAGATCTTGATAAATTTTAAATACTGTATAGCGGGCAATTGTCAAAATTATTAATAATTTGTGTTAAAATTATATTTTTAAAACTTTTATATTTTATATTTTTCTCAAAAAACAATAAAATTTATAATTATAATATTATTATATAGTTTTTATTTAATAATATTTTGTATTTAGTATAATATGCCATACAGTTAATTTACATACAATATTATAATACTGAATATTTAAAGTACATAAATTTAATGTCTCTTCCAACTTACACTTAACATGAACACAAGATGGTAATTAATGTGTGATGTGATGTTAGTGCCTAAGATTGAAATCGAAGAATAATGCTCCGCTACACGTCAACTCAGGGCCGGCTTGGCCATAAGACGAGGTCTGCGATCGCAGACCGGGCCAACGTCATTGCGGGCCAAGCGGGCCAAAAAAAAAAAGAAAAGAAAAAGAAAAAGAAAAAGAAAAAAGAAAAGAAAGAAAGAAGAAGAAGACAATAATTTAAATTTACTCAAAAGTTTGAAGCACAATATAATAGTTTTTCTACTTCTACAGTTTATTTAATTCAGAGACAGAGCAGAGAAATGAAAATCCTAGTTATGCAAAAAATTAGTATACGTAGTGAAAGTGAAAAATTTGATAATGAATCTGATCAGGGCCGGCTTGGCATAAGACGTAAGGCCGGGATCCCGCGGCCCGGGCTTTTGACTTTGCGGGCCTTTTTGCTTGCTCTTAATTAGTAAAAAGAGAGAGAGAGAGAGAGAGAGAGAGAAGAAAAAACAACTAAACTTTAAAACCTTTGCCAGCATATTTTTTTAAATTTAATTTTGTATCATATGAATTTAATCTATGATGCATGCACACAAATTACTTGAAATGCGCGTTTTTATTGTAACTAAAAAAAAAAAAAATGCATTGAGATCATTGCAAGCCAACTAAATTTTTTTTATGCACTTGCACTTGGGCCAGCTAGGCATAAGGCCGTACAAGTTAATCCGCGGGCTCCTGGATAGGGACTTTCCTTTTGCGGGCCTTTGGTTGTGATGGAAAAAAAATCAATTAAAAAAAGTTCAAAGGTACTTTGAAAAAAAGCTCACTTTTTTATTATTTGTAAAGAAGTGATATCATTTTTTTAATTATCAGTTTCAATTAAACCCTTCTTTTTAAGCCGTCGTATTTGCGTTTTTTTTTTTTTCAATACTTCTTGCACTATAGTATGTAAATAAAATATTATATTTTGGAAAGTTATTAAAATTCATAGCCCTATATTTATATTTTATTTATATTATTTATAAAAAATATATTTATTGTTAAATATATATTTCTAAACACGAGATGAGCCCGTAAATGACTCGTTAAAAAAAAAGCATTTGCAAAGAATACAAGATAAAAAAAAAGGATAAAACCTTTTTTTTTTTTAGTACTTTCAATATATTTATAATTCTCTATAGCATGTAAAATCAATTGTTAATACTTAAAAATAATAATAATTTACAACTTTTGTCTTCAAAATAAAAATAAATTTTTGTATATAATGAGAATTGAGTCTTTTTTTTTTTTTTTTTTGACACACAGGTTCAAGAGCTTTTTTTTTTTTTTTTTATATAATTTTGGCCTAAATATTGATTTCCCCAAGTAATGGCTCTTTTTTTTCAAATTTAAGCTCAAAATCAAGCTCTTTCAAGTCAAACCATTGGAAAAAATTTTAAGTTATCTACACCTATAATTATAAATTTACAAATCCCTGTTCTGCCCCCCCCCTTTTTTTTCTTTTTTCCCCCATACTTCAATTAAATCATTACATAATAACAATTTCCTTCAATATAGTTTGTTTTCTATCATACATCAATTTTTTTGTCTAATATTTTTTTTAAGGTGGCCGAAGGTCATGTCATGTAGATCGTACTACTCGTATATCAAAATAATGTCATGGTTCAATTGCATACTTATTTTTCAATATAATAGTATTATACATTATTTTAAAAAATGTGAAAAAATTAAATTTTAATTCAAAATTAGCGTAAAAACCAGTGCCACGCCCCCTTTTAAAAAAAATTTCGCCTGCGGCGCAAGCTGGGGGGCTAGCGCCCCCCAGACTCCCCAGCATATGCGGGCCAATTTCCAGATTGCCAGACCGGGCCAACGTGCCCCAAGCCGGCCCTGCGTCAACTATTAGTAAATAATATTGACATAAATTCTTATCCAGATAAAAATTGTATTATATAGTATCTATTTAATATTGAAATATGTTACACTGTACCTGTATTTGACATTCAAATTTCGACATACAAGAAAACAAATTGAGAGAAAATTAAAATATTAAATTTAGTGTATTTTACAAACAAAAATAATGAAAACATATAATAAAACTTTTACTTAGTAAGCTTTAGATATAACATTTGATCGTGTATGTATAAAAACTACTTGACAATAACAGCTGACTAGAATGTGATATCTCGTATTATTTTAGGATATTTTCCCTGTTGTAATCTTTTCTCTTTTGTTTTTTAGCCATGTTTTGATTGACCGTTCTTTCTCCTTGTGATGTACATGCAGTGAGGAATATTGCTGAGATTACGAGAGAGAGAGAGAGAGAGAGAGAGAGAGAGAGAGAGAGAGAGAGAGAGAGAGAGAGAGAGAGAGTTGAGTTAAAAAGGGATTACGTTGAAAAAATGAAAAATTCCACAATATCACACGAGAAAGGATCAAGAAGTCAAAAGCTTATACGAAGAAAAATCTAAAACAAGAAAGATAACGTTTTTAATTTGAAAAAAAAAACAAAAAAAAAAAAAAAACTCGTCAAATATAAAGATGGTAGAAAAGTCGTCAAATAAAGATGATATCTCAGATATTGTGAAACTACAACACCTGATATTGTTCTTTCACATATTGGTTTGATTTTACTTCAAATATTTGTAATTTACAGAGCAATTGTGGAATTTGAGCTCCTGCAATGAGAGTTATCGGTGTTGAAAATAAAAATGTTTATTTTACCTTAAAACACTTAAATATATAGATATCAACTATCCCTCATTTTAAGTATTTCCGACCTCGATGCTGTAATTTTCACATTCAACGCTAAAATCATGATGCAAAAACCTCCCATAATGTTAAAAGATATTACATTAAGAGGTCCCTTGTTATTCCCGTGAGTCTTACCAATAATCTTCATTCAAATTTGTTTCGATTTGATAACAATAAAATAAAAAATTCATAACTGAGACCCCTTGCACATCCTTGCGCTTTGACGCCATGTTTGTGGTGCCTAATGTAATGTCCAGCATAGGGGAAACATAATTTTTTTTCTAAATTTTTACATAAATAAGAAGAGTTTATTTCAGCTGAACAAAATTGTCTCGTATTCTTCCAGCTTATTAGGAGCTAGAAATATGGATTTGATTGAGGGTTGAATCTTCTTTTACAAATATTAAAAAAAAAAAAAAACAATTTTTTCCTATGATGGCCTATGTATTCCTGACCAACAAAATGGCGACTCCTTAATATGAGTGCAACCGGACTATATGGTGTAAATATGAAACTGCCGATAAAAGACAAAGACTTGACAGGGTATACTAAATTTTGTATGAATAAAACAGAGAATTTATATAAATAACATTAAAAAAAAAAAAAGTCATGTAGCTTTCTATTATTATTCATTCAAATCAGAATTTGTTACTTTTACACCAATATGTTTATCTTGTATTCGGTTACGTCACACAAATATCATTACAGTATAAATATGTTTCCATTAAATTGCTAAAATATTACATATGATATTAAATTGCATTATTTCTAAATTTCAGAAATTTGCGGTATAGAATAATAAATAGCTAAATTTATATAAATTGATCGCATTTAGTCATCATTTATTTTTTTTCTATGCTGCATATTTCACATAAAACTAAAATAATAATAAAAAAATTTCAAGTAGAATAAAATTCTAAATCACACTCGCGGTCTGTTTATATATATTTTTTACCTAAAACGAGGACACTTTGTTCTTCATCTCTCTTTCTCTCTCTCTCTCTCTCTCTCTCTCTCTCTCTCTCTCTCTCTCTCTCTCTCTCTCTCTCTCTCTCTCTCTCTCTCTCTCTCTCTCTCTCTCTCTCTCTCTCTCTCTACCTGTCTTTATTTTATATACAGTAATTCATCTTTTACAAAACCGTAAAAATAAATTCAATTAAATATCTAAATCCTTTAAGAAGGTAAAGGAGCGTAGATAACAGCACGGTAGATAAAAATCAAGCAATAACATCAGCTGTTATCCAATATGGCCGACTTTTTCTTATCAAAATTTTACTGTGTTGCCATCTACAGTCCTTTACCTCCTAAAAACTAAAAAAAAAAAAAAAAATTTTTTATTTTATTTTTTAGTAAAGATCTACAAGACAAGAGCGCGTCAGAGTGTTTTTGTATCGTATGTCACGTTTGTACAGAGAGAGAGAGAGAGAGAGAGAGAACATGACAAAACATTGCGATGTCTCCAGAGGCTCCAAGTAACATGGAAAAGACATCACAATTTTCACCAGGGAGATCTCAAATTGTGTTAAAGCCAAAAACATTTCTCTTACCTTCACCTGATTTAAAAAACCACAAACAACAACAATATGTGAAAACTTAAGTTACAAAGTACAATTATTTTACTGTTTAATTTATACTGCAACTTAATATCTTGTAATAAATACTTGACCAGCAAACATACATGTGATGAATCACAAAGTTCTACATTTCTCGTCTAGCAATACAACTCTTATGTTATACAATATATAATATATATAGTACACTTAAGTCCCTCGTAAATGTAACATCAAAGACGATGCCGCTTTTTAAAGAAATGCATAGAAATGCGTAGTCAGGTAAGAGCAGCGTTGCCACCTGCTCTTTTCTTTCTTTTGCTAAGTGAGAAAGTGATTGACATCTCACTTTAGATAACAAAACCTGCATATTATTTGTAAAAGACACGAAATATTTTGCTATTGTGCCTTAAAAGCTTTTTTCACTTAAGTTATTTAGTTTTGTTATGTTGTTTTCATGCTCGCGAATACAAAGAAGAGTAAAAATAATGAAGTGAGATGTCAATCACTTTCTCAATTAGCAAAAGCAAGAAAAGAGCAGGTGGCAACGCTGCTCTTACCTGACTTTGCATTTCTACCCTTTTCCTTAAAAAGCGGCATCGTCTTTGATGTTACATTTACGAGGGACTTAAGTGTACACTACGTACAACTCTGGCCAATAGTTTGAGAACGATTTGTATAGGCAACCCGCAACCACCCCATGTTATCTCTATGAGAAAACGCTGCGGCCACCTCTACCCAGTCCTTAAACTTTTGGTCAGAGCTGTACATATAGTGCAATAAGACTCTTATATTCTACTAATTCTTTGTTATTTAAATATAATGCTATAAGTGGACACAAAATAATGCTTCCTTTTAAATGTTTTCATTATTTCATAAAGTGCCACTTTTTTTCCGCTTCAGTTCATAGGTTACATTGTCCTGACTGCGCCTTTTGTTCAAAAATCCATGATTTATTATGTGTAAATGGTTCATCTGCTGCTAATTTTTTGTTGAAACAATAAATACTTATATTATTTGTTTGTTTGTTTGTTTGTTTGTTTATTTATTTATTTAGTTATTTATTTATTTATTTGTTTATCTATTTATTTATTTGTTTATTTACTGCAATAAGTATAAGTAATAACAACTAATATAATAATTCATTTTGCCAGTTTAAAAATACTTCGCAATATTTTTGAGAGCATTGATGCTGTTAGCAAGTTGAATTCTTGTTTCAAGTATGCAAGAAAAATATTAAAAACAAAACAAAACAAAAAAATAGTCAAAAACTACGTTTTTCCTATGCTGAGCAAGGTTATTCATTGCTCAAGATGAGCATCGAAAAGCATTCATAATGTCGTCATTCGCACACACCATATAATATTACCTTCTTTTTAAATGTAGAATATCAATATAATTTTAAAATATGCTAACAACTTTTATCGTTCTTTTGTAATTAAATTATAAAAAAGTAAATTATAGTTAAATCAAATCTTATTTTAATTTCATATTTTGATACAGCAATAAAGAAGATTATGTGGTTGTTAATTAGAGAATGTTCAAGTGGATCAACGTTTGTTACATCAAAGCAAACTTTACTGCTGAAGTATCACTTTTTACATCAATAGTCTCAAATTTAATAAATGGGAATATATTTATATTTATATTACATTACGTTATATCTACGTTATAAAAAGAGTACACATTTAATCAATTTTAAAATTCTAATTTTTTTTCCCGGTATTATCATCGTAATAACGTGGTATAAAAAGTAGAATAAAAAAGAATAAAGGTTAATACGTTATAATTATGCTATCTGATTGCAGAAATATTAAATTTAAAGCCATAGACCACATAAAATCACATGTGCTTTGTACTGAATAAACACAAAATGGGATCTTCAAAAATGATGACAATTTTTACCAGAATGTTAATGTAGCCCCACGAGAGAGCGTGAAAATACTGTAAAGTATGCAATTTGCGTGAAAATTTATGTTTATGATGTCAGAAATGTGCAAAAATTAGTATAAAAATGTTGTACGGGTTGCATAAATTGAATTTTCTGATCATTGCTACGGAGCTACTGTTGGGTTTTGAGACAAACTAATGTTATTTATGTAAAGCCCATCAAGTGTTTTGTGATATAAATAGTTATGTTTTTCTCTGGTCTATTAGTTTAATAATAATAATAATAATAATAGTACTGGATTATTTTTACTTATTACCTTGAATCAAGTAGGATTCCGGTGTTGGTTTTGTAAGAGAAGAAGAAAAAGATGGAATAATAAAAATTATAAACTTAATTAATTAAGGCATTGTGAGGGCATGACAGTCATATTTTACAAAACCTTGACCAGATATTCAGTTTATACAGTAACTTATTAACAAACGATAATATAATTTTTATGTGGTAAATAAATAAAAATAATTTATTATACAAAAATATATTCAACACAGTTACATCACACAATAATTTGAACTTGCATATTATCCTATGTTACAAATATTATCATGGATAATAATTTCTAATGCATGACAACGTAATATGCTATACTAATTCATAAATAAAATTATTTATTTATTCATTTCTTTTATTCTACAATCATAATATACAAAAATGCAAAACTCGTAAGTTATTGTTTCATTAGGTACAAATTTAAGTAAAAGTCTATAAGAAAACGAAATACTTACACGACATACTCGATCTTATTGCGAAAAAAAGGCCTATCTCGTTTTTTGTCAGTGGAAGCAAAACGCGTATCTCGTATTTTGTCAGTGGAAGCAAAAGGCCTATCTCGTTCCCGAACGTTATGGCGATAGCGCTCGAGATAGGCCTTTTGCTTCCACTGACAAAATACGAGATACGCCTTTTGCTTCCACTGACAAAAAACGAGATACGCCTTTTTTTCGCCACAAGATCGGCATGTATAATTTAACACTTACAACATAAAGAAAGGAAAAAAGTTTCGTAAAGCAATTAACTTGACTGATTAAATTTGTATATATTATGATTCAATCTTCTTGCATCAAAAGTTTCGCGTCATGTAAAAAAAAAGTACAATCTACACCTAACAAATTTACGGCTACCTAGAGCGTCACACACCTGTTTTATATAGCAGAAGCTCCAGGTAGACGCGACTTTGTAAAGAATAGATCGTTCTATTTCTGGAAATTTGTAAAGTGTAGAAGCGTCGGATGGAAGAAATATTTTTTCTCTTTAAAATCGTTACAGGAAAAATAAAAATTACATTGAGACAGAAATCAAGAAAATAATGTAAAAATAAGCAGGAAAACTTGATGTGAAGTTGAAATGTAAAAATTAAATCGTTTTTCATTATTTTCTAAAGCATAAAGTGAAAAGATCACAAAAAGACTTTACTTCAAACAGCGCCATTGAAATATTTTTTCAAAAGATTTGATTTGTGTGTAAGAAATATATTAGAATGCTTAGCATTTGACCACGAAGAAATAAGTTACGTCACCACAAAATCATGACTTGGATTTTAAGTATCGGATATTTTTAATGACGTGTATGAACCTCAGGCAGTCTATATTATTATATAGTAAAAATGTTTCACTTTTATGCACAAGCTTTTATGTTTTATACATTTTGATATCATTTGGTATAATTTACATTTTCTATAATTGTAGTTCATAACAATGATTTGACCCTTGAACAAAAGAGATACGATATAAATTTAGCAATTATTGTATTTCACAGTAAAATATTTTTCTATGTTAAATTTAAAATTAACAATAATGAAAAACAATAAAAAAAAGCTCGTTTGTACTTGAGAGAGTAAGTTTTTGAATACGATCAAGAGAAATTTAAGAATATATAATATATTTTTACCTTCTTTTTTATAATTTTTGTCAAATAATGCATTAAATTTCTAAGTTTAAATAACATTGAATTCTAAATAAATTTAAAAACCGATAAATTTATAAGGAAACAAGAGAATAATCAATCAATCAATCAATCAATTAGTACTTCAACTTACTTGCACATGTTGACTACTAACAAGTAAGCAAAGTTTATAAGTTCGGTATTTAATTTTTATTCTACATAAAATTTCATATGTTGTAATTCACAATACTAATTATGATAATCTAATCAAAAGCTTATAAGTGTAAGAAAGAAATTACTAAGAAGTTACTTTATGCCTATCATGCGTAACATTTTCATGAAAATTATATAACTTTCAAGTTCATTTCTAATGTCACAGAACGTAATTCTTCATAATTTGACTCACTTGTCAGTTTCTTTTACTTTTTAAATTCATTACATTTCCTATTCATCAATGAACGGAACATTATATCCGTTTTATGAACATTGTATTTATAATTAAATTTTACAATTTTTCACTAAAACTTCATTATTATTATTATTATTTATTAACACATTTTTTATTACTAAATTGGAGGATATAAAATCAAAGAATTGCAAATCAATACTGAGGTACGACATATAAATGCAGTTTGCTATAAAACTGATATTTTACATTTCTATATACGTACCGCGCTCCAGTATTTTCTCTCATAAATTATAATTGCTAAAATGTCATGAATAACAAATTGCAATGCAGGAATTTCACACAACTGATCAAGTGTAAATTTTAATGATTAAGAAATAATAATCATTACTGAAATATACCGAGCGTCAAGTTTGTTTCAATGTAATAGTGCTGCATTATGTCATATGTTTACCAATTAATTACTGGTGAAATATTCATTTATACATTGTTTTTGTCAATCGATTAAAATGATTTTAAAAAGCTATACGTATAATAATTGAGTAAACATCATAAGATAAATTTAATGATGCAAGAATGAAAATGTAGTATTGATCGTGTTTCTGAGCATGACACTACACGGAAAAAATTATCTGAAGAGTTACTATTTAGACTTTTTTTCATAATAAATTCTTTATATACATACTAAACTTTTTAGAATCTAAAGAGTTAACTATTTACCGCTAAAAAATTTACGTTTGTACTAACGAGTTACTCTTTAAACTTTTTGCAAGAGAGTTATTGTTTAGTACAAAAGAGCTATTGATATGTATCTAAATAATTTCTTAAATTTATGTTTTCCGCGTACATATTTAAAGTGACAAATAAGTGAAAATTGTCTTCCATATTTACACACAAAATCAGTTTATTTTTCTAAGTACACAAATTCAAATTCAAATTCAAAATTCTTTATTCATTTCTTTCATCCTACACACACAATACATAAAAATATGCATCTGTCCAGGTTATTGCTTTAAAAAACACAAGCAAATAGAAATGATAGTCAATAAACAATATACAAAAACAAATACACATAAAAAATAAAACAATATACAAATAACTACTTATCTGAGTCGTTAATAAAATCATCGACTGAATAATATTGTTTATTTAATAAAAATGTTTTTAAGTTTCTTTTAAACATAATTTGATCTGGTTCCTTTCTTAATATGGATGGCAGATTATTATAAATGTTTAGAGAACCACAGAAGGGACCCTTATTGTACATTTCCGTTCTTTTGTATATACTTTGAATTTTTGCCTTGTTATTCCTTGTATTGTGGCTAAGCTGAATTTCATGACTTTTAAAAAATTCCAAATTATTTTTTACTTTTAAAGCACTTTCCATTATATATACACATGGTAGGGTTAGAATAGTTAGTATTTTGAAAATTTCTCTACATTCTGCTCTATATTTTGCGCCACTAATAATCCTAATTACCTTTTTTTGCAGTTTAAACACTCTAATGGCATCAATAGAATTCCCCCAACATGTTACCCCATATTTTATGTGGCAGTGAAAATTAGCATAATACATAGTAATTAAACAATCAATCTGGCTTTCGTGTTTTAACTCTCTAATAGCAAAATTTGTAGATGCAAGTTTTTTGGAAATATAATCAATGTGCTCACACCATCTTAAATTATCATCAATAATAATGCCTAGAAATTTGGTTATATTTATGAAAGATTCTTGGTAAATTTTAGAGAATTGTATTTCTTAAAAGTTTTTTACCACCATTGAAAAAAGAGAGAATAATAATAATAAAAATATTAATAAATAAATAAATCAAAACACGGTAAAGTATATATGTCTAGTATAATATACACCATTAATGTTTTCGGAAATCCATAAGAAAAGTGTTTCTTTCCATTAGCATAATGTTAAATTAGATGTACCGTGCCTTTTTCTAGCAAGCCTCTAAACGGTGCTACGTCACCGCAGTTAAGAAGCATTGCAAATTACGTTTACGATGTTCAATTTCAAAACTAACAAAATGGACCGCTTACTACTTCTATTCTGTCTCCCTCTGTCTTTCTCATTAATTAATTTATGAGGAGCATAATTTTATTGTTTATTTTTATATCTTTAATAATACCATCAAAAATTTGATATTGATGGGCTATACAAATATTAAGCTACATAATCCCTATAATGAAACACTATATGAAATACTACTACAGTACATAATTTTACATGGATTATTTTTGTTGTGATTCAGTCATTGTTATGGTGACTATACCATAACTTGTTGTTATTACTTGATAATTATGAAATATTGTTTGTAGTTTGTGTTGGTCACAAAGCTGCACGACTAAACAAACAGATTATTGCACAGCACGCAGCAAGTTGTCGCTAATACTAAAACATCTTTAACATATATATTTACACTTTTATATTGTGATAGAAATATACACAATTATATACAATATGCACAGAACAATAGGTTGGTTGGTTGTTTAGAGTGACAAAATGGACAGGATTCTGCTTGTACAGATTCCGTTCTGTTCTCTCATTGGCTAAATCTTCCGATTATGCAGCCATAATCCGCTAATTACGTCTAATTTATTAATTGTTGTTTAGGGTGGCCAAAATCTGGCATTGGTATTAACATACTAATTAATTTACCTATTTTTCCCCACTTTTTTCTTCTTTTGTATATTATAATTCTATAAATTGTTTTCTTTATAGTTTTAATACACTGCACTTGTGGTGGCACTTGTTGTTGATGGATGATGAAGTTAAGAGAGAGAGAGAGAGAGAGAGAGAGAGAGAGAGAGAGAGAGAGAGAGAGAGAGAGAGAGACAGAGAGAGAGAGAGAGAGAGAGAGAGAGTTTAAAACAACAATTTAATTTATAATTTCATTTAAAGATAATATAGTTTTCAACTTTTTTTAATAGCTGTTAAAAAAAGGATATTAATAAAGATATTGAAAACTGATATTTTGCACATCCTAATGACTGTTCTGATAGATCAATAATATTGTTAACATTTGCTGACTATTTTAACCGCCTTTCATTTATAAAAAAATACGTTTTTTAACCTTTTCTGAATGAAAAAGGAGGTAACTTAAAAATTAAACTTTTTCAGAAGAAGAAAAAAAGTGATAGAATCTAGAATCTATCTATAAGCTTATGAATTATTAAATAAGTACAAGTTTTTTTTTATTTCATGGAAACAAAAAATGAGGTTAAAATTAAAATTACTTACATATTGGCTTATAGATAATCAAATAAAGTTCAACCTGGATAAAAACTTTTAAAACAACATTTTTATCTTCTTTCTTTCTATTTCCAAAAAGTTGTTTGAAATTTTTTTTATTTTTTTATTATTCACATCTTTAAACTATGTTGTGAAGACTTCCCAGTTTCTAAACATATTAAAGTCAGATGTGAAATGTTTATTAAAGACAAAACATAAAAAAGTTTTTTCATTCCATGTTGTCCGTACTGAAAGTCTAATTTTATTTTGTTGTACGTAGTTGGTTTTCAAGGTAACGATAACAATGTAGGACGGTTGCTATGGAGACAATAACAAACACTAATACAGTGTAGCCAACAATGGCTTGGAATAACAATTTACAACTATATAGTAAGTTTTTATTTACACAAAATATTGTTTATGGGAACAGATTGTGTATCTTTTTATTTTTCGTATTTGCGTATTTTATGTATGTTACTTTTTTTCTATTGTTTCGTAAAATATTAAATTTACTAATTTTTTAAATCATAATTATTATGCCTTAATACCGAAAAATATTACAATATGCATATCGTCGTGGCCGCGCCCAAAGGGCGTACTTGCACTTGGCTACTTTTACGCAAAGAGCGTACTTGCATTTGGCTACTTTCACGGAAAGGGCGTACTTGCATTTGGCTAATTTTAATGCTCCGCGCACAACCGCCATAAGCTTAACATGTAAAACCGAGTGCAAGTACGCCCTTTGCTGTACTGGACGAAATTGCAAGTACGCCCTTTGTTGTACTAGACAAAAATGAAATGCAAGTACGACTTTTGTAAGATGACCTTTAAATGCAAGTACGCCCTTTGGGCACGGCCACGACGATATTTACATTGAATTTATTAAGATTAAAGATCAATGTTCACTTAATCACTAGAAAAATTTAACTAATTTATAAATTATTTTTTTAGTATTCGTTAATAATAAAAATATATTAAAATATTGTAAAAATCATTATATAATGACTAATGACCATAAAATATTTTATTGCCGTAAAATATATTATAAACAATTATTAAAAGTTTTGTAAATGTTTATTGATTTATTATTTATTAATAAACACAATAAGAATTTGGTGCATATTATGCAGCACAAAGAACTAAAAGTTTCAAAGTTACAATGTGGATTTAATTATTTTATACATATGTAATATGTATGGTTTATGAATCATATAGCCTCTTTAAACTGAAGCAATAAGCATTTGGTGCATTTTATGTAGCATGAAAATTTAAAAAATGCTTCAACTTCAACGTTGAATTTGATCTTAATAATCTTAATGATCTTTAATAAATGAAACAAGCATTATAACCTGTTTTAATGACAAAATTGACGGGGAAAAAATCTATAAAAAAAAGTAATCTTTAACAGATGTTAAAACTTTATCGCAAAAGGCAACTATTTTATGTGTGAACGGCACTTTAAAAAGGTGTGTTAAAATGTTCATTTATTTGTTACAACTTTGCACAGCAAGTTGTGAAATATCATTGATTTAAATGTGAAATATCATTGATTTGAATGTGAAATATCATTGATTTGAATGTGAAATATCAATGATTTGAATGTGAAATATCATTGATTTGAATGTGAAATATCATTGATTTGAATGTGAAATATCATTGATTTGAACGTGAAATATTATTGATTGGAATGTGAAATATCATTGATTTGAATGTGAAATATCATTGATTTGAATGTGAAATATCATTGATTTGAATGTGAAATATCATTGATTTGAACGTGAAATATTATTGATTGGAATGTGAAATATCATTGATTTGAATGTGAAATATCATTGATTTGAATGTGAAATATCATTGATTTGAATGTGAAATATCATTGATTTGAATGTGAAATATCATTGATTTGAATGTGAAATATCATTGATTTGAATGTGAAATATAATTGATTTGAATGTGAAATATCATTGATTTGAATGTGAAATATCAATGATTTGAATGTGAAATATCATTGATTTGAATGTGAAATATCATTGATTTGAATGTGAAATATCATTGATTTGAATGTAAAATATCATTGATTTGAATGTGAAATATCATTGATTTGAATGTGAAATATCATTGATTTGAATGTGAAATATCATTGATTTGAATGTGAAATATCATTGATTTGAATGTGAAATACCATTGATTTGAATGTGAAATACCATTGATTTGAATGTGGAAATATCATTGATTTGAATGTGAAATATTATTGATTTGAATGTGAAATATCATTGATTTGAATGTGAAATATCATTGATTTGAATGTGAAATATCATTGATTTGAATGTGAAATATTATTGATTTGAATGTGAAATATTATTGATTTGAATGTGAAATATTATTGATTTGAATGTGAAATATCATTGATTTGAATGTGAAATATCATTGATTTGAATGTGAAATATCATTGATTTGAATGTGAAATATCATTGATCTGAATGTGAAATATCATTGATTTGAATGTGAAATATCATTGATTTGAATGTGAAATATCATTGATTTGAATGTGAAATATTATTGATTTGAATGTGAAATATCATTGATTTGAATGTGAAATATCATTGATTTGAATGTGAAATATTATTGATTTGAATGTGAAATATTATTGATTTGAATGTGAAATATCATTGATTTGAATGTGAAATATCATTGATTTGAATGTGAAATATAATTGATTTGAATGTGAAATATCATTGATTTGAATGTGAAATATCATTGATTTGAATGTGAAATATCATTGATTTGAATGTGAAATATCATTGATTTGAATGTGAAATATTATTGATTTGAATGTGAAATATCATTGATTTGAATGTGAAATATCATTGATTTGAATGTGAAATATCATTGATTTGAATGTGAAATATCATTGATTTGAATGTGAAATATCATTGATTTGAATGTGAAATATCATTGATTTGAATGTGAAATATCATTGATTTGAATGTGAAATATCATGATTTGAATGTGAAATATCATTGATTTGAATGTGAAATATCATTGATTTGAATGTGAAATATTATTGATTTGAATGTGAAATATCATTGATTTGAATGTGAAATATCATTGATTTGAATCTGAAATATCATTGATTTGAATGTGAAATATCATTGATTTGAATGTGAAATATCATTGATTTGAATGTGAAATATCATTGATTTGAATGTGAAATATCATTGATTTGAATGTGAAATATCATTGATTTGAATGTGAAATATCATTGATTTGAATGTGAAATATCATTGATTTGAATGTGAAATATCATTGATTTGAATGTGAAATATCATTGATTTGAATGTGAAATATCATTGATTTGAATGTGAAATATCATTGATTTGAATGTGAAATATCATTGATTTGAATGTGAAATATCATTGATTTGAATGTGAAATATCATTGATTTGAATGTGAAATATCATTGATTTGAATGTGAAATATCATTGATTTGAATGTGAAATATCATTGATTTGAATGTGAAATATCATTGATTTGAATGTGAAATATCATTGATTTGAATGTGAAATATTATTGATTTGAATGTGAAATATCATTGATTTGAATGTGAAATATCATTGATTTGAATGTGAAATATCATTGATTTGAATGTGAAATATTATTGATTTGAATGTGAAATATCATTGATTTGAATGTGAAATATCATTGATTTGAATGTGAAATATTATTGATTTGAATGTGAAATATCATTGATTTGAACGTGAAATATCATTGATTTGAATGTGAAATATAATTGATTTGAATGTGAAATATCATTGATTTGAATGTGAAATATCATTGATTTGAATGTGAAATATCATTGATTTGAATGTGAAATATCATTGATTTGAATGTGAAATATAATTGATTTGAATGTGAAATATCATTGATTTAAATGTGAAATATCATTGATTTGAATGTGAAATATCATTGATTTGAATGTGAAATATCATTGATTTGAATGTGAAATATTATTGATTTGAATGGAAATAATACTTTTGCTGCACAAAGTTATAAAAATAAATAATAAAAAATATGTAAAAAAATCTTTATATTTAGCTGTATATAAATCATTTAATTTATTTTTTTAGCTTATAAATTGATATTTTGTGTAATATAATATGTATATGATGCGTTACTGTAAACTACCAATGTCTAACTATAATAATAATAATAAATTAGCGTACAAATATTGTTACTTGACTTCCAGAACATTAAAAGTAATTATACACAATTGTTGTATAATTTACCAAGTTGATAAACACGAAAAGAAATTCTTATCATTACCGACCCACTTCCCTTAATTATTATTTTTTTTTTTTTTTGCACCTTAATAAATTAATAAAATTGACTTTTTTTTCTTGTAAAATATAAAATATCAATGTAACTTGCCAATGCTTTAAACTACTAAATTCAAAAACTTTTTTTCTACAATTCGAACAATGTCTTGTTTTTTTTTTTTTTTAAATATAAAGTGATAACTAAAATAAGATCTTAAGAAAACGAAATCATAACTTTTAAGAAAGAATGTAACGAACTTTCTTTTGTACTGCTCTTAACTGACTACCCCTTACACTTTCTCCTCGCTAAATATCTCGAGGGAAAGTTATCTCTCTCTCTCTCTCTCTCTCTCTCTCTCTCTCTCTCTCTCTCTCTCTCTCTCTCTCTCTCTCTCTCTCTCTCTCTCTCTCTCTCTCTCTCTCTCTCTCTCTCTCTCAAAAGCCGGCACATATTTAAGACTTCTCTGACTTTTGTGTTCTTTCATCTTTAGCAGTTGTAATCTCCACCGCACTTTTAAACACTTTCTAAAGAGTGTACCCCCCCCCCCCCTTCTCTCTCTCAATATTCTTGTCTCTACCGCTTGATGTTAGTATCCTTGTCTTGAAAATGTTACAATGTTATATAATATATTCCACTGACATACTTATTGTACCGTGTAGTAATTTTCGTTTTAACAGCTGATAAATAATTAAAACAAAGACATGTTTCTTATTTGTTAGTGTTTTATTTTACTGTCGTATATTTTGTTATTACAGGTTACATTTATACAATAGGATATTTCTTATTTTACTATTTATACTGTAATATTCAATAGGAAACTAAACAAGTGTCAAAATAATATTAATAACAATAAAACTAGACATTTAAATTAGTGAGATAAGATTATAAATTATAAGATAACGATTTAAAATATTTATAAATTGTGCGTAGTTCTACAGAGAAAAACACAACAAAGAAAAACAACAACAACTTAGACTTCTAATGGCAATTACACAAATCCTGCATATTGCTACAACCTGGAGATATCACAAATACGATGTCAAGTAAATAATGCAAGTAAGCTTGAAACCGAAATCAAACCCTTATTTTTAGCTCCTATAATAAGCAAAAATAAAAAAAAAATAAAATAAAATGAAAAAAAAAGGTTAGAGTCGAAATAAACATTTATTTAAGCATTTTATTCCTATGCTGGAAAATGCATTAAGCACCACAAACATGGCGACAAAGCGTAAGGATATGGAACCAGTCTAAATAAATATATTTTGTATATAAACTGTAAAATAATAATAAAAAAATGGGGAGGGGAATCATATTAGAATTTTAATTAATTTTCTTGAAGTATTGGTCCCAAAAGAGCCCATGTTAATTTCAATAATTATATTCTTGCTTATCGATGGTCACATATTCTGAAATGTTAATCATAGGTAGCTGTTACTATTAACTTTCAATAACATCATAAATTTTTTTTTTTTTTTTAGATTTTGAGATATTTAAAAAGAAACCCTGTCAAAAACAAAAAAATCAAGTTTTTTTTAGGTATTGTGCCAACAAAAAATTTCTAAAGCCAAGACTGTAAATCATATTTCTATATGATAATGTTGGACAAAACGTAAGAAAAATACATTTCTATGTTAGTAATGTGACAAACAAAAGCAGCCGCCGTTAATAAGGAAGAAGTAAAGTAATTAAAATTTAGGCAAGGGGAAAATATTTGTCATAACTTCGTACTTTATTTGGTGCAAGCTGTTCACCCATCTCTCACAACTTCATCGCTGCTCTGCAAATTAAATACATATTTTACACTTCAGGTTTTCATTTTCATAGTTCATTAATTATTCATAATATTTAATACTAGATTTGATGGAATGTAAAATATTTAATTGTTAATCACACGAGAAAGTTTTGATTTTGTAGTTTGTTCATATTTGTACCTTGCTACACGGCTAGAATAACTTACGTAATTTATGCTGCATTTGTCACAAACCATGCTAAACTGTAACAACATAAATAAGTATGCTGTACAACATAATATTTTTGCTTCATTACATAGTTGTTATAAAGTAGAGCACAAATTATGCTATCATGAAGAAATTGTGGTAAATATGAGCTATTATGTATCCATTTTGGTTCCGTGTAATTAGGTCCTGAGATTAAATATATTGCTCGAGATTTTTTATCCCTGATATTTGGAGCACATTTTCATTTATTTATTTTATTTTTATGTTAGATTGTGACAAGTAGTAATAATAATCTGCTATCTTTGCTTATAGCATGGCAACTACACCATTAGCAAATTCAAATTTATATGTTAAAAAAGACTAAATTTTTGCAAAGTTACAAAGAAAAGAAAAAAAATTAAGCAGAAAATACTAATTATACTTTTTTTAAAACATAGAAACTTTTATTGAAATGTATATTTTTTGCAATTCATTTCTTCTTATGGGTGTATGCGGATGACGTCAAATTTATTGCGCTTTGAGGCCATACTGGAGTAGTGCATAACATTGCTCAGCATAGGACAAACTTCATTTAAGCCAATTTTCTTTGGGAAATCGGTTAATATTTTGGTTATTGTTATTTTTCTCACATACTTGAGATACTAATTCAACATATTTACAGCATCAATGCTCTCAAAAATATTGCATAGTGTTTTTAAACTGGCAAAACGATTTTTTGTCTTATGCCACCCAAGCTATTGAGTTATCCAACATGGCGTCGACTTTAACATGAATGCATAGACCCTATAGGGTGTGAACGCATGACGTCATTATGAGTGCTTTTTGATGCTATTCTTGAGTAATGAATAACATTGTTCAATGAATGGCTTTTTTTGGCTATTTTCTTTGGAAATTTGGCTATTTTTTATTATTATATTTTTTGGCATACTTGAAAAACTAATTCAACCTGTTAACAGCATCAATGCTCTCAAAAAAATTGCTAACTATTTTTAAACTGAAAGGTGACATTTTCCTATACCGGCCAATGTTAATTAGTACTCACTTATGACGTCGACTTTAACATGAATGAAACCACCCTATATTATAAAGTTTGTAATAATGTTACCACAAAAGTATTGTAACAAGTTATTAACGATTTCAATGCTAGATTATGCTAGTAATTTTAGCTTCATTTAAAATAAAATATTTATATGCTCTAAATGTGTAGGTGTGATGTCAGCTACTGCTGGATGTTAATATAAGTTGTGAAGTAAGATACATCTGAAATATTGTTGATATATTGTAAACAAAGCAAATAAATATAGAGATAAAACTATTAGACCGTGAAGGCCCCTGCATACTTATGCAACTTTTTCAACACACTTGTATAGCAGTTTGCCTACTTGGTATCGTGTAAGGGGCTATTGTTTTCTCCCCCTCTCCCCCCCCCCCTCCCCCGCTCTCTCTCTCTCTCTTTCTCTCTCTTTCTCTGTCTCTCTCTCTATCTATCTCCCTCACCCACACACTCACACACCCACAAATTTTCTTTCTTTCTGAATTCAATTTCTTCCCCTGCCCCCTAAATATTAAAATAAAAATGTCTTTAATTTTTCTTTATTTCTTTTTTTTTTCTGTTAAAGGCCTAGTCAAACCAGTAACACCAAACTTAGATACACCAGCTACCTGTAGAGCTTGCTATTTTAAAGACAGTCGCGTCACTTCAAGTGACTCTTAAGTAGCGCAAACTACTGTGAAGGTAATCAAAAATATTATGCAAACATGTGATGGCGAAATTTCATAGTGTAATATAAAATAAAAAATAAAGTTTTATAATATAAAAACACGGTAATAATTACTTTATTATTTACATAAATAAAAAACAACTAGAGGGGAATAACGAAATATTTTCAAGATAATATAAAGTCAAGTTGAAGGTCATGAACTTTAGATAAAAATGTTTATAATTTTATATAGAATATAAATTATAATCTTTGACACTAAAATTAGATTGCAATAAACAAGACAGCAAAGTAGTAAATTTCTGCAGTTTAAACATCATAAACCAAGCTATACTAAAGTAAATTACCTGTAATACTTAAGCACGATTTGTATTAGAAATCAGCAAATTAAACGGATTTTTTGAAGCATTAGCTATATTATAATTAAAAACTAGATTTTTGGGTTTCATCACTTTTTTCTGTCATTATTAGGTCACTTATAATGAAAAATCAGAGCGAATTCCGCAATATATAGTTATATAAGACTCATTTGATTCACCATTTACCAACATTTCTCCGTTTATCAATATTTTTTACCTTTTTTCGCCATTTTTGAACTTTTTTATTATTATTATTTTTCATTATGCATTATGACTGGTTGAAAAAAAAAAGTGTTATTTATCATGTGCATTAGAAATGTAAAATAAACCAAACGTTATGACCTGTAGCATTTATTTTAATTTCGATTGTTGTATTTAAGATAACAATAATTAATTGATAACGAATTTTAGTTAACGATGCGTTATATTATATTGATAATTTTACAAAATGTATCGTTTTAATATATAGATTAACAAAAATTGATGATATTATCGTCGCATCATTTACGATACTTTTGCTAAAAAAATATGAAATAATAAACTTAAAAATTCTTTAAGTGAACACAAAAATAACACTGTGGCATGTAATCCATTTAGGTAAAGTACATTTTATGAAGCAAGATTTGAAGCATTTTAAGTCAATAAAAATAATATATTATGATTTATAATTATTGTTATCGAAAAACTATTGTTATCGGTATATTATCGTAATCGATGGCAATGTTTTAAAAATAACGACATCGTTATAATGTGATGATTGTATTGTTATCGTTATAGAGATTTTGAGTATCGATCCCAAGACTTGTAACATTGTGTGAAGATATATCAGGTGCCAGCTTGTCTATGATGAACCACACTACACATTCAAATTTGCAATTAAATACTGATTAACAGTCTTGGGTTCGATACCCAATATTTCTTTAACGATAACGATACTACAATTAAGCCTCACACTATAACGATATCGTTACTTTTAAAACGGTCGCTTACAATTACGATATACTGTATCGATAATGATAGTGCAATGTTTTTATTTAAATAAAACTATTTAAATCTTGCTTCACGACTGTACTATACCTACAATAACTACCAGCCTCATTTATATATTTTACTTTTAAATATTTTTTTTTGCCCATTTCATATTTTTGAAGCAAATTTTATCGTTATCGATGTGACGATAATTTTGTCAAATCTTGATAAACTTTAACGATAACTATATATAACTGTTATTTGATAACGCATTGACAACCCAAAATCTTTATCGTTAGAGTATCGTTATCGTATTTACGATAATCGAACCCAAGACGTTTGATAAAACTTTGTTATTATTGGGCGTACTTCTACATATTTTCTACTATAATATATGTAACTTTTTCTTATTTAATTGTTTATTGCCTTTTGTTGATATTTATACACAACAATATGTGTAATTTGATATTGTCAATAATGTGTGACAAGACCAAGACTTGATGTAAAAATTTGTTACTCTCAACTGCCTGGGTCAACAAATAAATCTCACAACTTTTACTTCTAAATGGACATAAATAACTACGTAATAATTATGCTAGCTCATTTTCAGCACAATTATTGTAATACAGCATAATCTATGCTATAAAACAATTGCACTCATATTTATGATCCGCCATGATAGTGGTCAGAAATACTCAACCCAGCATAGGAAAAACGTTATTTTTTTATTTAAATAGCAAATTAAGCTTCAAACCTCAATCTAAGCCTAATTAATAAGTTCTTTGAAGGTAGAATAATTTGAGAAAATATGATAAATATGATTACAGTAAACATTTATTTATATTAATGTGAGATATTATGAAAATTAACGTTTTCCCTATGCTCTACAATGCATAAAGCATCACAAACATGGCGACAAAGAGCAAGAATGTGCAAAGTTTCTATATACATCATAATATTTAAATTAGAAAATATTATGTTGTGCAGCATAATTATTTATGTAGCTATAATTTAGCATGGTTTATGCTATGACATAAATGCAGCATAAATTACATAATTTAGGTTTTCTATTAGTTTCAATATTAACACAAATTGCTCGAAACTATAATAGGATTAAATACAAAAAATATATAATAAAAAAAAGCTAACTTTCGTAATAATATTAAAAAAAGGCTTTTTTGTTTTTTTAAAGATTAGTATAGAGCTAAGGTTACTTTTGAGACATAAGATGATGAAATACTGATAATTATTTCGTCTTATAAAAATTACAATTACGTCAAAGTTACATAAAGTGATCAAAATAACCTCAAAAACCAGGATGTAAAGATCAAAAGTTGAACATGTGAGTTGAATAAAAAAAAAGATGTTTGGAAAAACCAAGCACGTGCATACATGAGGGAGAGAGATTTTTGCAGTTGATAATTTGGGTATAAAAGGACAATTTGACAGCAGTAACTTTCATTACACCTACACTTGCCTAGAAGACGAAACAACTTTTGACGTGACACTTCTGCAAAACATAACTTTGGTAAGTATAGGAAGGCAATTATTTAAAAATACCTTCAGTAATGTACAACTTAACTTTTGTGAATTATTTTGTTATTTTAGAATTAAGATGTAAATATTCGTTATTACTTGATTACACATTTTGAATAATTTAGAGCATTAAATTAAGATAAATTATAAATAAAATTACATTAATATTCAAAAGTAGTGATAATCATTTATTTAAAATATCGATAAAAATATATTTTGTTAATTTGTAAAATTAGTTTTTTAATAAATAAAATATGCCAGAAAGTGTTCTTACATGTTCTATATGGGGTCCTAAAACTAATCAATTTATTTTAAGTATTTTAATTTTGAACACTTAATTTTTTTTTTTACTTTATTTTCAAACTTAGACAGAAAAATTGCTGATTTCATACCGTAATTTAAATATAAAATTATTTTAAAGCTTGTTTTGCGATGTTATTTCAATTTACTTGCAGTTGCACATAGAAACTTTATATTACACGGAAAAATTTGTGTTTGCTTGCAAGAGAAATAATTTGTTTTTGATATGTTTGATAATAATTTATATTAATGAAAACCACTAGGTAACTTCTTGTTTTAAACTAAATTGTTTATTTCGTATTTATTGTTCTTCTTTCGTGTTTTTTAATTGCTTTGTCTAAAATATTCTTCATGTTGTTAACACACATAACAATTATATTCAGATATATTCAAGATTACAACTTGCATAACTTTATATTTACATAAAATAACAAATTTACCAATATTTTATAATTTGATATATTTCTTAAGTTGACCTCAAAAATTATTTGTAACGTTTTGACGTTTTATTTTAGTTTCATAAAATTACAACGTTAACGCCACAATTAAATATTAAACACTTGCAAATACAAATGTTTTGCTATAATTTGATTTTATAAGTATAATTTACTTTATCAATAAAATTTCAACAGTGATCAAAATTAATAAATATTTCTAAGTCATGTTGTTTTAAAAGACGTTTGTGCTAATTAATTGAGTAAATTAGTTCATTATTAATAAAAATTAATCACATCATGCATAAATATGTGTTGATCTTTATGAAGTCTCAAAAATCAATTAATTTATCGATAAATAAATCAATAAATTAGAAAATAAATGAACTAATTATCAGGCAAATAATAAAATAATCAGTCAATAAGACAGTCAAATTTATATTGCAATTAAATATATTAACACCTTTGTCGCAGTGTTATGACATAATATATAAATATACCAAATTTTAATATGATAATTACAAAACATAAATGAGCTATTAAATAAAAAAAGGTCAAGTTGAAGGTCACAGATAAGAGATAAATATTTTGATGACTGTTTTCAATTTTCATAACATGACATTTGACACTATAGATAGGGAAAGAACCTTGTGATTATTTAGGATTGATTGACAGAACTTTTATTACAACTTTACTTCTTTTTGTTACTTTCTATGTTTTTGTATAAATAAAAGTTTTAGATCGCAAAAACACCTTAATTAGAATAATTATTCAATTAAAATTTGAAAAAAAATTATGTGATTGAATATTTTTTAAATAAGTAAAAATTAAGAATTGGAATATTTTATGTAAATTTCAAAAAATTTTATAAAGAACAATTTTATGTCATAAAAAATTTAGAACTAAACAATTCTGCCTTAAACTGTATGAAGAATCATTTCTTCAATACATAAAAATTTTATCCCAAGAAAACTTAAAATAAAATGCATTGAAATATACTTATTGTTTTCTTTTCATATACAGATTAAAAAATTAACTTCATCAATAAAAACGAAGAAAAAAAAAAAAAATAAATTGAAAACAGTGTAAAAATATAAAGCTTGTGATATTAATGTGTTTATTTATATTTATGTTTTCTTTTTTTACAGAAATGTTCTTCAAGACGACAATTCTAGTTTTGCTGATGCTGCAGTGGAAATTTCTGGTCATTACAGCTGAGGTAAGATCTCAACTTTTATCAATTAATTTTGTTCACTTATGTAAAATATAAAATATCAACTTTGAGGCAATAGTTTGCTTTAATTTAATTTTTTTAATTTTTTCCTTTTTATTTTAAGTTTTTTTTTTAAATATAATTTACATAGAATACAAAGTAATCAGGGCTATTAGTATCAAAATAATGTTTACTTAACATTTCTGAAGTAACTCTAATAGACCGTTGATTAAATTTTGACATTTAAAAGATAACTTTTGTTATATTAAATAAAATAATAAAAATAGTTTAGGATCTATAAAATATGTTTGCTATTTTTTATATGATTAAATTTAAATCTAAACATTCTGTTAGATATATTTAAAAAAAAAAATAAAAAAAAAGGAAAAAGAAAAATATATTGATATATTTATTGATATAATTTATTTTATTGCTAAGTATTGCTAAGTACTGATTGCA